>JAKSZT010054446.1:984114-1018423 GCA_026826555.1 Tolypeutes matacus
AAAAAAAAAAAAAAAAAAAAAAAAAAAATGGAATACACCACATTAACAAGTTGAAGGAAAAAAACCACATCATCATCTCAATAGATGTAGAAAAGGCATTCGACAAAATCCAACATCCTTTTTTGATAAAATTCTTCAAAATATAGGAATAAAAGGAAAATTCCTCAATATGATAAAAGGCATATATGAAAAACCCACAGCCAACATCATACTGAATGGGGAAAGGTTGAAAGCTTTCCCCCTAAGATCAGGAACAAGACAAGGATGCCCACTGTCACCACTGTTATTCAACATTGTACTAGAAGTTCTAGCTAGGGCAATTAGAAAAGACAAAAAAATTAAAGGCGTCCAAATAGGAAAAGAGGAAGTAAAACTCTCACTGTCTGTGGATGACATGATCCTGTATTTAGAAAATCCTGAAGTATCCACAACAAAGCTACTTGAACTAATAAATGTGTTCAGCAAATTGGCAGGATACAAGATCAACACACAAAAATCAGCAATGCTTTTGTACACTAGTACTGAACAATCTGAGAAGGAAATCAGGAGGAAAATTCCATTTTCAATAGCAACAAAAAGACTTAACCAAAGAAGTACAGGACCTATATGCAGAAAACTACAAAACAATGCTAAAAGAAATTTAAAAAGACCTAAACAAATGGAAAGACATTCCGTGTTCATGGATTGAAAGAATAAATATCATGAAGATGTCAATCTTGCCTAAACTGATTTATAGATTCAATGCAATACCAATCAAACTCCCAACAGCGTACTTTACAGAATTAGAGAAGGCAATTACCAAATTCATCTGGAAGGCTAAGTGCACCCGAATAGCCAAAAGTATTCTAAAAAAGAAGAGCAATGTGGGAGGAATTTCACTGCCTGACCTTGAAACATATTACAAAGCTACAGTGGTCAAAACAGCATGGTACTGGCATAAAAATAGACACATCGATCAGTGGAATAGAATTGAGAACCCAGAAATATACCCTCACCTATACACTCAGCTGGTTTTTGACAAACCTACCAAGCCCATGCTAATGGGAAAAAACAGTCTCTTCAACAAATGGTGTTGGGAGAACTGGGTATCTATAACCAAAAGAATAAAAGCGGACCCCTATCTCACCCTTTATACAAGAATCAACTCAAAATGGATCAAAGATCTAAATATAAAAGCCAGGACCATAAAACTACTAGAAGAAAATGTAGGGGAACATCTTCAAGACCTTGTAGTAGGTGGTGGTTTCTTGGACTCACACCCAAAGCACGTGCAACAAAAGAAAAGGTAGATAAATGGGACCTCTTCATAATTAAACACTTTTGTTCCTCACAGGACTTGTCAGAAGGGTGATAAGGCAGCCAACTCAATGGGAAAAAATATTTGGAAATCACATATCTGATAAGGGTTTAATATCCAGGATATATAAAGAGATGTTACAACTCAACAATAAACAGACAAATGACCCAATTAAACAATGGGTAAAAGACTTGAATAGACATTTCTCCGAATAAGAATTACATATGGCAAAAAAACACATGAAGAAATGCTCAACATCACTCATGATTAGGGAAATGCAAATCAAAACTACAATGAGATATCATTTCACACCTATCAGAATGGCCACTAATTAAAAAGACAGAGAACTACAAGTGCTGGAGAGGATGTGGAGAGGTAGGAACACTTCTTCACTGTTGGTGGGAATGCAGGATGGTACAGCCACTGTGGAGGACTGTCTGGCAGTTCCTAAAGAAGTTGAATATACACTTGCCACGTGACCCTGCAATACCACTACTAGGTATATACCCAGAAGAACTGAGAGCAGTGACACGAACAGACATCTGCACACCGATGTTCATAGCCACATTAGTCACCATTGCCAAAAGCTGGAAACAACCCAGGTGTCCATCAACAGATGAATGGATAAACAAACTGTGGTCTTTTCACACGATGGAATATTATGCAGCTGTAAGAAGAAATGAAGTCATAAAGCATATGGCAACATGGATGAATCTGGAGGACATTATGTTGAGTGAAGCAAGCCAGACACAAAAGGACAAATACTGTATGAATGCAACCAAATATAGTTTAATATATTGTTTGATTAAAAAAAAAAAAATTATATGTATCCATTACATTTAATTGAGAAATGTATATATTTATTCATCTGTGTTTACTTTTTAGTTTTTAATTGTTTATATTTTCAGTTATTAAATGTACAAAATAAAGTTAAAAAAATGTTAAAAAAAAAAAAAAAGAGAAAAATAAGACATACCCACCAATCATAATATGTAGACTTTATATGGATCCTGGGATCTGAATACTGACTAAATATTTGAGGATGTTAAGAAATCACTCTTGGGGAAGTGGATGTGGCTCAATTGATAGGGCTCCCGTTTAACATATGGGAGGCCCTGGGTTCGATTACCGGGGCCTCCTGGTGAAGGCGAGCCAGCCCATGTGGCACAGTGAGCTGACGCAGCAAGATGACCCAACAAAGGGAGACAAGCAGACACAGAAAAACACACAGCAAATGGACACAGTGAGCACAAGCAGCAAACGGGGGATAAATAAATAAATAAACAAAATCTTAAAAAAAAAAAAAAAAAAAAATCACTGTTGGGGAGCGGATGTAGCTCAGTGGTTGAGTGCCTGCTTCTCATGTACGAGGTCCCGGGTTCCATCCCCAGTATCTCCTAAAAGCAAACAAATGAAAAAACCAGCTCTCACTGGGGAGCAGAATTAGCTCAGTGGTTGAGTGCCTGCTTCCCACGTAGGAGTTCCTGGGTTTATTCTCCGGTGTCTTTTAAAAAATAAAAATAAAAAAAGAAATCGCTGTTTATTTTTTCAGATATGATAATGATCCTGTGCTTATGTTGCTTAAAATAGACGCTTTCAGAAATACGCTCAGAAAAACTGACAGAAGAAATATGATATCTGGGGTTGGGCAGAGCAGATAAAAACAGAGTCCCCCTGGAGGTGAAAACTATTGAAGCAGTGTGATGGGAATGTGTGGTTCAGTAAGCTTTTCTGGCCAATTCTGTACATGTTTCAAATTTTCCATAATAAAAAAGATTTTGTTGCTGGAAAAAAAAAAAAATCAAAGAAGAACTAATAAACTGGAGAGATGGAAACAGAATAGCAGGGGACACGTAGAAAGTGAAAGGTGATACGTTTTTGTTTGTTTTTTTGTTAATTATTATTGGAATTATGAAAATGCTTTAGTAATGACTGAAGTGATGAATGGACAACTGTGATTATACCAAATACCACTGGTTGTACACTTTGATAGATTTATGCTTTATTAATATGTATCAATAAAACTGATTTGTTAAAAAAAAAAAAAAAAAAGAGCCATGAAACAATACCACTAGGCAAGAGAGAGAAATTGATCAGCAGAGTAAATTCACCTACATATTCAGATCCCTGGGTAACAGCCACTCGCTGCATGGTAGATCCTGGTGTCACCGCCACTGCACTGCCACCGCTCTGCGACAACCACCACCGCGCCCTGCCCTGCAGCCGCCACCACCGCCTGTTTCACCACTGCCTCAGGACTGGCTGTATTATTAGGCCACAATCTTCACTGAGTAAACCTATTCCTTTCTGTGGTGTTCTTGGTCACACATTTACGGAGTTTCTGAAGGGCAGTGGCGGCACGACCTTATACAGACAAGTGAGCTGTAGAAAGTCACTACTACTCACCAAGAAACCCCCATGAGAGTGGGTGACCTGGACACAGAAGTGTTGAACTGAGATCTGCAGGGCATTCTACAAGAGTTCTGACCTGGATGGGGAAACCTCAGTGCCCTTCTTAATACTGCCTCAGTATTACTGGATTGAAGAATCACTGCTTCTTGTCAGGAGGTTCATTTCATTTCCCATTACTCCCAACTTCATATGCAAGGCACTGAGGATTTCAAATGGAGTATCTTAAAGCAGGCTTCAGTTTCTTTACATCATTTCTGTATTCATTTTTAAAAATCTTTCATACCCTAGTGTGTTTTTTTTTTAACTAAATTAAAATGGCTTGAATGAACTGCCCAGCTCCTGTGGAAGTCACATACAAGAACATGAGATTTCCTATCACACACAATCCAGCCAATGCAACCTTAAGCAAATTTATAGAGGAACTTAAGAAGGATGGAGTTACAATAGTAAGAGTATGTGAAGCACTTACGACACAGCTCTTGTGGAAAAAGAAGGCATCCATGTTCTTGGATGGTCTTTTGATGATGGTACATCACCATCCAACCAGATTGCTGATGATTGGCTAAGTCTTGTAAAAATTCAGTTTCATGAAGAACCTGGTTGCTGCATTGCTGTTTGTTGTGCAGCAGGTCTTGGGAGAGCCCCAGTGCTTGCTGCTCCAGCACTGACTAAAGGTGGAATGAAATAGGAAGGTGCAGGACAGTCCATAAGACAAAAGCAGCATGGAGCTTTTAACAGCAAGCAACTTTTGTATTTGAAGAAGTATCGCCCTAAAATGCAGCTGTGCTTCAAAGACTCCAATGGTCTGAGAAACAACTGTTGCATTCAATAAAATTGGGGTGCCTGATGCTATTGCCTTGGAAGCAGAACTTGAGAAAGGACCTAATTTGTCAAACATACTAGCCAACATGTTGGTGAATAAGTCTAATGAAGCTTCCGCTGGAGTGCTGAAACAGAATTGCAACCTCTGTGGGTTACAGTCAGCCTATTTGGATTCTTGCTGGTCAGCATTTAAAATGGGCTTATCATTTGTAACAATCAACTTTTCCTGAAATCATACAGTATTGAATTATACTTATTTAAATCTCTTCCCATGCCAGGATCTTATCAATACATAGGAAATTTAGAGAGATGAGGTGCCAAAATACCCAGCACAATACTTACATAGTTTTAGTATCACACAGAACTTAAAGTCCCAGAAACTATAAACACTCTAGACCTTATGTGGTTTATTCCTTCAGTCATTTCAAACATTGAAAGGAGGGCCTATGTGGTTATTTGCCTGTTCACTTTATTTTCACATCTCCCACATTCGTACCAGTCTATATCAGGTTTACACAGCCATTGGATTTTGTTGGGATTTTTACCAAGTCTTACAGTGATTAATTAATGTCTACAAAATCTCATTTTGTGACTTTAGAGAAAACCTCCATTTTGAAAAACTGCATTGTACAGAAGCACACATATCTTTAATGTCTCCAGACAAAAAAAGCCTTACAGTTAATTTAATATTTGCACTCTGGGGTGCAACTTAACCAGGAGGCCTGACAATGAATGGGAGGTAGCTATTAAATATTTCTAGTAAAATAATGCTTTCATCTTGTGCAGAACATGTAGAATATGCTCTTTAGTAAATATTTTTTAAGAGGCAGAGATGCTTTGTTATGGTAGCTATAAAAATTCTTAATCACAAAATTTCTGAAAATCTTGTAATTTTTTCCATATCTGTTGGAAGTTGTTTACCAGCTATTTTGTTTGAATTGTGATTTTTTTTTTCCTTCTCTTCCCAACCTCTTGCAAAAAAAGCAGGTTTCTGCTAGTGAATTCAGCAGATATCTAACATTTTATATGCTTTTTGAGTTGTGTAAATTTAGTATTTGGATATTTGATAATTTCTATTATTATGTAATTGGTAAAATGGTGATGTGTATTAATTTTAGTTCAATCCTATATTTATACTGTGTGGGAATGTGTGCTTATAGTTTTGTGGGAGAAATAATTTTCAGTGTTCACCAGCTTATAAAAACCTAGTGCGAGAGCTTAAACATCTAAATAAATAATGAAGGAAGGAAGGAAGGAAGGAAACATTGGGTGAGCATAAAAAAAGAACAATTTGAAAGCCTGCAAAGAAAAGTAACAGAGCTTATAGGAATGAAAGATACAATGGATGAGATAAAAGTACATTAGAGGCATATAACAGCAGATATGAATTGGTGGAGGACAGAATTAGTGAACTGGAGACCAATCATCTGAAATTGAAGACAGGAAAAGAGAAAGAGAAAAGGATGGAAAAAAATGGTAACAGGGTTTCAGGGAATTGAATGACAAGGCAAAATGCACAAACATACACATTATCAGTATCACAGAAGGGGAAGAGAATGGAAAAGGGGCAGAAAGAATATTTGAGGAAATAATGACTGAAAACTTCCCAACCCTTAAGAGAGAAATAACTATCAATATCCAAGAAGGACAACGCACCCCAAACAGAGTAAATCCAAACAGACCTACTCCAAGACAGTTACTATTCAGAATGATAAATACCAGCGATCAAGAGAGTCCTTTGAAAGCAGCATGAGAAAAGCAATGCATCACATACAAGGGAACCTCAATAAGACCAAGTGTCAATCTCTCATCAGAAACCATGGAGCTGAGAAGACAGTGGTATGATATATTTAAGGTACTGAAATAGAAAACCTGTCATCCAAGAAATCTGTATCTGGCAAAAGTGTCCTTCAAAAAGGAGGGTGATTTTAAAGTCTTCACAGACAAACAAACACTGAGAGTATGTTACCAAAAGACTAGATTTACAAGAGATATTAAAGGGGGTGCTGCAGCCTGAAAGGAAAAGACAAGGGTGAGAGACTTGGAGAAGAGTGTAGAAATGAAGATTATTAGTAAAGGTAACTTAAAGGGTGAAAATACAGACAACAGTAAGATATGACAATGGAAAGCCAAAGGATAAAATGGACTACGTTATGCCTTTACAGTGATAACATTGAATGCTAATGAACTGAATTCCCCAATCAAAAGACAAATGGAGAGAATGGATAAAAAATATGAGCCATCTATATGCTGTCTACAAGAGACTCACCTCAGGCATAGGGACACAAGTTGGGAGTGAAAGGTTGGAAAAAGATGTTCCACACAAACAGTACCAAAAAAGACCTGGAGTAGTGATACTAATATCAGACGAAACACATTTTAAAAGCAAAACTGTTATAAGAGATGAAGAGCACTATGTGTTGATGGATGAGGCAGTTCACCAAGAAGAAATAACCACTGATGGATATTCATGCACCTAGCCTGGGTGCCCCAGGACACATGAGGCACAGCACCTTCTGTGATACTGGTAATGTGTATGTTTGTGCATTTTGCCTTGTCCAGCAGAACTGAAGGGAGAAACGGGTGTTTCTGCAGTGGTGGTTGCAGACTTCAATACACGATTCTAGGCACTGGCTGGAACATCTGCACAGAGAACAGAGGAGTGAAGAGAGAGCTTGAATAGCGTGATGCATGAACCAGACCTAACGGATGTTGACAGAGCACTGCACCCCAAGGCAGCAGGATATGCATTCTTCTCAAGTGCTCCTGGATCCTTCTCCAGGATGGACCACGTGCTGGGTTACGGGACAGGTTTCAATAAATTTAAGAAGATTGAATTTATAAAAGGCACTTTCTTTGAACATAATGGAATGAAGCTGGAAATCAACAACGGATGGAAAAAGGGAAAATTCACAAATATATGGAGATTAAACAATACATTCTTGAATAATCGGTGGGTCAGAGAGGAAACAGCTGGAGAAATTGGTGTCTTGGGACCAAGGAAGATGAGGACACAACGTATCAAGATCTGTGGGATGCAGCAAGGGCAGCGATAAGAGGGAAATCTGTAGCCCTCAGTGCTCGCACTGGAAAAGAGGGAAGATCTAAAATCAAACCTGGAGGAACTAGAAAAAAAACAACAAATTAATTCCAAACCAAGCTGAAGGAGCAAAACAATAAGGGGCAGAGAAGAAATAGATGAAACTGAAAACAAAGGGACAACAGAGAGAATAGATGAAATCAAAAGTTGGTTCTTCAAAAAAAAATCAAAGGAATCAATGAACCATTAGACAGACTGACAAAAATAAAGGGAGAGAAGATGCAAGTAAATAAAATACAAAATGAGAGGAGCAACATTATCACTGACCCCACGGAAATAAAGGAGCTCATAGGAGTATACTATGAACAACTGTGTGCCAACAAACCAGACAACACAGACAAAATGGACAAATTCCTAAAACACATGAAAAACCTACACTGACCCTAGAAGAGATAGAAGACCTCAACAAACCAATCATGAGTTAAAAAGATTGAAACAGTCATCAAAAACCTCCCAAGATTGTATAAAAAAAAATATAGCAAGTGACCATAGTTAGTGATAATAGTCTGATCATGTTCTTTCATAATCTGTAACAAATGTTCCACAACAACATAAGGTGTTGGAGGAGGGGTGATGTACGAGAATCATGCCTATTATGCCATGTTTGTTTTGTAAGCTCACAACTTCTCTAATTTAAAAAAAAGGGGAAAAAAAAGAATAAGAAAGAACACCTCCCAAGGATGAAAAGCCCAGGACCAAATGGCTTCACAGGTGAATTCTACCTATCACTCAAAGAAGAACTAATACCAATCTTGCTCAAGCTCATCCAGAAAACTGAACAGGAGGGAGAGCTACCAAACTCATTCTACGAAGCCAGCATCACCCTAGTACCGAAACCAGATAAAGATACTATGAAAAAAGAGAATTGCAGACCAATTTCTCTAGTGGATATAGGTCCAGGGATCCTCAGCAAAATACTTCCAACCAAATCCAGGAGCACACTGAATTATATAGCACAATCAGGAAGGTTTTGTCTAGGGTATGTTGGGGTGGTTCAACACAGGAAGATCAAATGGTGTAAAAAACCACATTAATAAACTGAAGACAAAGGCAGCTTGATAGGAGGGCTTGAAGGATGAATGGGGTATGCTGGGGAGGGTGAGAAGAAAGAGAATCTGGGAGCCACAGCCAGAGGTCAGACAAGCCAGGTCCTCAGGAGGCCACTATTCCAGAGGTCTTGCACGATTTTTGAAACTGATCAGAGAGTAAGGAGTTGAATCTGATCAGGAGGGCCCAGGAGTTTCCTTTCTCTGGGCTGGACCTGCCTCCTTGAACTCTGCTTCTTCATCTGTTCATTGGGCATGTCAAAGATTCTACTTCCTAAAACCAGGAAGGGTGAAGGGAACTGGGGACAGAACAAAGAATCCAGGAACTCCCCTCATTCCGTGTCAGCTTCTCTGTCCTCCCCTTTTACGCTCCTTCTCTGGTCACCCCCAGAGTGAAAATGATTAAACTGCTGAATTTAAAAAGAACAAAACAAAACAAAAACCTTATGGTACCTAAAAATCCGAGTAATTAATCATTTTGTATAGGACATTAACAGTCTTTATAATACCAAGAAATCACTACAGGGAAAGAAAAAGGGAAGAAAAAAAAAAACCCATTTAAAGGAACAGAGGCTGAGAAAGGCTTCTATATTAGACACCCGCACACACCCTACAGACACCAGCAGGCATACAAGGGCCTAGTCCATGTTCTCTCCAACTCCCACCCTCATGACCACCTCCGACCAGCAACTGGCCAGGCAGGCAGGCAACTGGCCAAGGACAACCAAACCAAAGGCCTAAAACAAAAGCAACCACAGATGGTAGTTGCTTTGATGAAAATCCTCTACTTATCACAAAAAATAACTGGTAACACTAAGTCAATATCCAGGGTGGTTCCGAAAATGTTTACAGTCCATGTAATTAGGAAGGCAGGGAGAAAGTGGGAAGATTGCAGAATAGGAACCTCCAGTAATCAGTCCCTCCACCAAAACAACTATTGAAATGGCAAGAACTGTCATTCACTATTTTGAGACTCTGGAGTCTAGTGAAATACTGTGAGCATCTACAAAGAGCTAGCGTAAGAGGCTAGTAAACTACAATATCAGATAACTGGAGCCCAGCTCCGAGGGTGGCCATTTCCAACCACCCTAAGGCAAAAGCAGCAGAAAAGCCTGGAAGAAGCAGTCCCAATTTTTTTCCCCCTCTTTTCTCTTTCCACTCGTGTGGGAGCAAAAACAGATTGGAAAAGTGACAAACCAATGGCTTCAGCCCTCAATAATAACAAAGAAAAAACCTAGCAATATCAGAAGAGTGAGAGAACTAAATTTCCAGAGTTATAACAACATTAATATTCAGTTATCAACAAAAAAATTACAAAACTCTGAAACAGGAAAGTATGGCCCAGTCACAATTTAAAAAATAAATAAAAGAATTTGCCAGAAACCATCCCTGAGGAAGCTCATACATTGGAAGTATTAGTCAACAACTTTACATCAACTGTCTCAGCTACATTCAATGAGCCAAAGAAATCTATATACAAAGAACTAAAGGGTATTAGGAGAATGTTGTCTGAAAAAAGATGTAAATTATTAAAAAAAGGAATTGAACAGAAATTCTGGAACTGTAAAGTAATTGAAATGAAAAGTTCACTAGAAAAAATTCAACAACAGATTTGAATTGGCAGCAAAGAGAATCAATGAACTTGAAGCCAACTGAAATTACCAAGGTTGAGGAGTAGAAAGAAAAAATAATGAAGAAAAATGAACAGAGCTGGAGGGACCTGGGGAACACCATTAAGCAATACCAACATACACTTTATTGGAATCACAGAAGTTAAAAGAGAGAGAAAGGGGCAGAAAAAGTAACTGAAGAAATAATGGCCAAAAACTTCCTCAATCTGATGAAAGACATGAATATACATATCCAGGAAGCTCAATGAACTCCAAGCATGAGAAATTCTAGCAGGTTTATACCAAGACATATTATAGCAAAACTATCAAAATCCAAAGACCAAAGCCAGAGTTTGGAAAACAGCAAGACAGAAGAGACCTGTCACAGACAAGGGATCCCCAATAAGATTAACATAAGATTTCTCATCAGAAACCATGGAGGCCAGAAAACAGTGGAGCGGTATATTTAGAGTCCTTAAAGAAAAAAGAAAAAAAAAAAAGGAAAAAAACAGTCAACCAAGAATTCTATATTCAGCAAAATTATCTTTCAAAAAATGAAGGATACAAATAAATTAGAAAACATGGAGGAAATGGACAAATTTCTTTTTTTTTTTTTTTTTTACCGGGAGGTCCCAGGGATCGAACCCGGGTCCCTCCATATGGGAGACGGACGCCCAACCAGTTGAGCCACATCCGACCCCTGGACAAATTTCTTGAAACATATAAATTACCTAATTCAAGGCACAGAGTTGTACAATAATAGCTGGAGACATCACTTTCAATAATTGACAGAACAGCTAAACAGAGGATCGATTAGGAAAAGGAGGACTTGAATAACACTATTAACCAATTAGACCTAATAGACATATATGGAACTCTCCACCAAAAATACAGCACAATACGCCTTCTTCTCAAGTATACATGAAACATTTTTCAGAATAGACACTTTAAGACACAAATCAAATCTTAATAAATTTAAAAATATTAAAATCACACAAAGTATCTTTTTGGACCACAATGGAACAAAGCTAGAAATCAATAACAGAAGGAATTCCACAAAACTTACAAATATGTGGAAATTAAACAACATACTACTCAATAACAAGTGGGTCAAAAAAGAAATCACAAGGAAAATTAGGAAATCCCTGAAATGAACGATAACAAAAACACAACATACCAAAACTTATGTGAGAAAGTAAAGGCAGTTCTCTTATTTATGGCTCTGAATGCCTACCTTATAAAAGAACAAAAGAACTAAGATCACAAACAATAACGTAACTTCACACCTAAAGAAGCTAGAACAAGAAGACCAAACTAAATCCAATTTACTATAACAAAGAAAATAGTAATGATTAGAGCAGAAGAGAAACGGAGAGTAGTAAAATAAAGAGAATCAACAAAACCAAAAGTTAGTTTTGTTTAAAGATCAATAAATCAACAAACTTAGACTGCCAAAGAAAAAGAGAGGACACAATTAACTAAAATCAAGAATTGCTTCCCCAAGGCTACATGCATGGCCCAATCATCTGTCACAGCCTCCAGGCAAAAGATCTGGCTGCATGGAAGAAACCTGTGGCTGTAAACCTGTTTCATTATATCGATGGTATTACGTTAACCAGTAATTCTCTTTCAGAATTAAAAAAGGCGTCAAGGGCAGTATCATCTCATTTTGAAAGCCAGGGATGAGCACAAGGTCCCAGTTGCTCTGTCAAATTCTTAAGTGTTGTTTGGTTAGGTAAGACAAATACTATACCCTCTGCTGTAATCAATAAAGTACAATGTTTTCCCGCACCAAAAAAAAAAAAAAAAAAAAAGAATGAAAGTGGAGACAGAACTACCAACAATACAGAAATAAAAAGAATTATAAGAGGATACTATGCCAACAAATTAGAAAACCTGGATGAAATGGACAAATCCCTAGAAACTTACAACTTACCTAATGTGACACAAGAAAAAATAGAAAATCTCAACAGATCTAGAACAAGAGATGGATTCAGTCATTTAAAACCTCCCAACAAACAGAAGTCCAAGACCAGATGATTTCACTATTGAATTCTACCACACATTTAAAGAACACTACTCCTTCTCAAATGCTAAAGAAGAGGAGGAGGAGGAAGCCAACAATACAGGAGGTAGAGGGATGGCCTAGTTTGTCTTTTACAGACCTTGGAAAATTATGTTTTTAAGCTAACCCTTCACCTGCCATAAAAGCTCTGAAAAATCGGTAATAACTGGCAGACACCATTCTCAAGTCTCCAGAAACCAGTTAAAGGACTGCAGTAACAGGGTGAGCACCAAATGGAAAAAGACTAATATTTAAAGGTGGTAGGAGTTTGTGACATCCTGAGTGGTCCCTCCCCACCCCTCACTAGTTTGGTGTAGAGCTGGATCCCTAACTAACCCCCATGGCTCATACTGGAAGCAAGTATGTTGGGCCCAGTCTGTCGGTCTGATGGTGGCCTAAAGGTCTCGCCGTCCCAGAACCTGCCCTTTGTGTAGATGCCAACTCACCAAACCTAAGCAACGCTGTGGGTGAGCAGTCAAGTGGATGCCTGCAGCAAGGGATTCTGGAGTAAGATATAAAGTGCAGTGCCCAAGTCTGTGATGAAAGGGTTTCCTAGGGAAGAGGGGACACTTGGAACCCAATAAATGGGAGAATTCCTAGGGCCTCATGCTCATACCCAAAACAAAAGGCATGCAAAGAAAGGATAAGGGTGGGCCCCCATATTTGGCTTCAATCTATTCTCCTAAAAACTCTTTATATTGATAAACCCTGAAAGAAAGCACTCCCACAGAGCAATATGCATGACAGGGAAAGGTCTTTTCTTCTTTTTTTTTTTTTTTTTTTTAGCTCCTGGAATTCAAAAAAAGCTCACTAGCTAGATTACAAATTTAAGGAACAGATGCCTGATAATCTAAATCTCATTAAGATGTCAAGGTTTCAAAAAAGGTTAAAAACATACAAAGAAAGTGATGGGCCAGGCAAGGGAGAAGATTAAAGCATCAGAAACCATCAATGAGGAGAACCAGACCTGGGACATACCAAAGACTTTTTTTAAATGGTCTTAAATATGCTCAAAGAACTAAAGGAAATCAGGAAAACAACAGATGAACACAAAGAAAATATCAATGGAGAGATGGAAATTGTTAAAAAGAACCACATAAGAGTGAAAACTACAGTAACAGAAATTTAAAATCCTCTAGAGGGGATCAACAGAGGATTGGAGTTGGCAGAAGATAAGTCAGTTGTCTGAGGAGCAGAAGGAAGGAAAAAAGTTAATCAAGAAACAACACAATTTAAAAAGGGACCAAGGGTTTGAATTAATTCGAAATGGATCAACTGCCTAAATATAAGGGCTAATACTATAAAACTCTTACAAGAACACATAGGACAATGTCTTCAAGACCCATTGTAGTAGGCAATGGGTTTTTAGATTTTAGACCAAAAGCATGAGGAACAAAATGGTAGATAAAATGGACTTTATCAAAATTTAAAACTTTTGAGCCAAGGACATCATCAAGAAAGTAAAAAGACAACCTACAGAATGGGAGAAAATATCTGGAAACTATATATCTGATAAGGTTTTAATATCCAGAATATATAGAGACCTCCTACACCTCAACAACAAAGAGATAAACAACCCACTTAAAAAGGGGGCCAAGACAAATGTATATTATGGGCCACAGTTGGTGGTAATATTCTAATATTATCACATAATGTGTAACAAATGTTCCACCCACAGTGTAATTTGTTGGTGAAGGGGTGCTATATGGGAATTCTAGTGATTGTTTTGTAGTTCACAACTTCTGTAATAAAAATATATTAAAAGGGGGTGGGGGGGTGGGGCAAGGATTTGAATAGATATTTCTCCAAGGAAGATATTCAAATAGCCAGTAAGTATAAGAAAATACATTCATCATCATTAGCCATTAAAGAAATGCAATTTAAAACCACAATGGGATACTACTTCACACACACTAGGATGGGCGCTGTTACAAAAACGGAAAATAACAAGTACTGGTGGGAATGCAAAATGATATAACCACTGTGGAAAATAGTTTGATGGTTGCTCAGAAAGCTAGCAACATGCGGCCTGGCCCCAAAAGAGTAGAAAGCAGGTACTCACACAGGTATTTGTACACCACTGTTCATAGCAGCTTTATTCAGAGTAGCCAAAAGGCAAAAGCAACCCAAGGGTCCATCAACTGAAGAATGGATACAAAAACCGTTGTCTATCCACAGCACAGTGTACTATTCATCCTGAAAAAGAAGTGAAGGACTGGTACATGCTACAACACAGATGAACCCTGAAGCCATCATGCTGAGTGAAACAAGCCAGGCACAAAAGGACAAATATTGTTCCTGCAGTGACCTGCAACACAGAACACAGCCCATTCCAGAGCACTTTCTCTGTCTCCAGAGTCAGGACCCCACAGACACCACCTCCCCTGACGTCTCCATGATGCTGGCAAGCTGCCGAAAAGCAGACATCCAGGGTGGGTGTTAGCACCTAGCCGCGCTGCTGACTGCCACACAGCAACCGCAAGGAGAGGTGAACTGCACAGTCCCTAGCACTTGGCCTGCACACAGGGCAGGATCAGTGGCTGCTAGCAGAGGGTAGTGGTGCTTGGGGCAGCTGGTACTCAGGGCCCCAAGGCAGACCCCAACCCAGGCATACAGATGTCACTGCATCTGCACTTGACAGGTATCCATTTTACAGACCATGTCCTGAGGCAGAGAGGAATGAAGTCGGCTGCCCACGGTCAGGGCCTTCGCTTCCACAGCCCCGTGCAGACCACAAAGCCCGGAAGAGATGGCTTGCACTGCTGAACGGCGGCATGCACGTCAGCCTTCGTCTGCACTGCTGCTCTGCTGCTTCAAGGATCTGGCAACAAACTTCCTACATTTTACCAAAGGAAGATGCTTGGCAAAGGCAAAGGTAAGGAATGAGAAACCAATTTAATCACAGGTCAAAAGGTTCTTTACATAGTTAGAAGCTTCACTGTTTCTAACTATGTATGTCTGATGCTTATGTAACTTAGGCCTAAGGCACAGACATTTTTAACTTTAACAGTGAAAAAGGCATTTGTAACAATATGAGGCAGCTATACTATCAGAACTTCCAGAAGGGTACTATATTTTACTTCTAACAATTTTATAACTATAATTCACATTTTGATTAGAAAACAAAGACTGCATTTTAAAAAATATATGCTTCAACATTTTTTCTGGCATTAAGTGTATAATACATATGGTTATGTGTAAAATAATGCCTATAAGACACAACACAAACTACTACTAACCAAAATCTACTCCCAAAAGCTTTGAAATCTCTTTTCTAACCCTTGATTACTAATAATAGCTTGGATCAAAAAGAGCAAAGTCAAAAAACTCTTAGAGAGCTTTAAACTCATCTCTAAACTCTTAACACAAATGCTAATATTAAAAAAAAAAAAGGACCAAAGCTGCCTATCAAATATAGTAGCCGACATGTGGCTATTGAGCACCTGAACTGGGGCCAGTCTGAACTGAGAGGTGCTATACATGTACGAATTTCAGATTTCAAAGATTCTGTATAAAATAAAGAACATGAAATCCCTCGGTAATAAGTTTATACTGATTTCATGTTGAAATAATATTGTGATTACTTGGGGTTAAATAACTAGTAAAATACTAGTAAAATCGATATAGCTGTTTCTTTTTATTTTAGATTGCACAGGTGGCTTGCATTGCATTTCCATCAGACAGTGGTGGGCTGGAGTGTCCCTGTCGTCACTGTCTCTCCCTTTTTCTCTCTTCCTTGAGCGCAACTGAAGAATACAATATCCAACATTGGGCAGAAGAAAAAGAAGCCACAAGGAATAGTTCATTCACAAATAGAAAAAAGAACAGCAAGAAAATGAGAAGTTGACTCTCCCTGACAATAGCTACGTGGACATTACATTCTTTAAACCCAGAAGCCATAAAAAATTGGTAAGTCTCATAATGCAGAAATTTAAAATTTCCGTAAAGCATAACAGCTTTTTAAAAAAATACCAAACTTGGACAAAACATTTGCCACACAGAGGCAAGAAGCTCATCATCACCACACCAACCCTGTGGTTGTGCGATTGTCACCCCTACTGTCCTTAGGAGAAAACTAAGGCACAGACTTTAAGAAACTTGTCCGAGCTAGCAAATGGCCAAGCGAGGATTCAAAGCCAGGCAGCTAGCTCCCCCAGGGGAGGATGTGCCAGGTCCTCTCCTGGCTGAGGCAGATCCCTCACCTGAAGGCAGTCTTCCCAACAAGGGTGCAGCGATGAGCCCTAACTCACATCGGCTGGGGTACGGGGAATGGTGACGCTCACCAAGTAAAGGGAGTCTGAGTGGGGCACCGTGGGGCACCAAAGTCTTCTATAATATTAATGAAATAAAAAAAGAGACATACATCAGAGAAGATCAACAAAACCAAGAGTTGCTTCTTTGAAAAGACCAATAAAATTGATAAATACTGGTAAGGCCGATTGAGGGAAAAAGGGAGAAAGTAAAAAAAAAAAAAAAACAAGGTCAAAAACGAAAAACACATTGTTAGAGAGTGAGCAGCCGCTCAGAATAATACAGATAGCATCAGCATCTTTAGGCCACCTTAGGTGGAAGAATTCCTAAAGAAATACAACTTACCAAGATTAATGAAAAAGAAATAGGAATGTGAATAGTAATGATTAAAATAAGTTCAAATAAATGGAACCCCATGCCTGAATGGCTTATATCAAACATTTAATAAAGAAATGAACCTAATTCACAAACTCTTCCAGGTAACAGAACTACAAAGCCAAAATTTGGATACTGAAAGCCAACACAGACACAAAGAGTGAGGAAAATTACAAGTCACCCTCAATTCATGAACACAGATACAAAAAGAATCCTAAATTAATTTACAAGCAAAAAAACCCCAATAACATACAGGAAAAGATAATATTACTATTACCAAACCGGGTTTACCCAAAGCTTGCAAGGCTGGTTTAACACTAAATAAATTTTCTAAATACTCTGTCAAATTACAGAATATAAAAGAAATAGCATTTTTTAAAAAATAGATGCAGAAATGGCTTTTGATAAAATTCAACAGCCATTCTTTATTTAAAATATTCCTCTCAAACCAAGGATATGTAAGGTAAATTCCTTAAATTGATAAAGGCCATCTTAGAAAAAAAAATCTATTAACAAGAAATATATTGAATGATGAAACCATGAATTCCCTTTGAGGGCCACAATGAGATAAAGGATATCTGCTACCATTATTTCTATTCAATATTATACCGGGGATCCCTGCTGGTACAGTGAAGCAAGAAAAGAAATAAAAGGGGGGAAAAAGGATCATTAAATCCAGATATGATTATATACATAGAAAGTCCAAAAGGATTAAAGATAAATAAGTAGAATTAATACTTTTTAGAAAGGCTGACAAGTACAAAAATCAATTATATTTCCTATACCAACAACAAACAAAAATTTTTTTTAAATTTCTAATTTCAAAAAATCATCAGGTGCTGTCCATGAGGATGAGAAATTTAGCCAATGTGGGCAAGTTGAGTTGACAGTGCTGGGGGAGAGGGACAGTGTCAGTAACCTTGGGCAGCAGAAGTCAGTGGTGCCAGGGATGAGAATGTGGCTGGCGGTGGGAGACTGTTCATACTGGAGAACTGGACAACTAAGTAAATATGTTGAAGATAATGGTAGCCAGAACTCTCACCAAGAGAAGAGAGGCAAAAACACAGTAAGGAGGAAGGCTAGCATAAACTGCATGGTATTGGTCTGGAACTGGGAAGAATCCATGCGAAGTCATGGTTTTAATAAATACAAAAACAAAGCAAAAAACATAGGTGTATGAGTGTACATGACATACACACATACACACACACACCCTGATTTCCTAACTCTGCGGTGAGAACATGTAGTAGCCAAATATTAATTTATGAATACCCTTGCCCCCTAAAAGGAACCAGTACTTCATAGAGTAATGGCTGATTTCAGAGCAGGAGGAGAGAAAGCTCAAGATAAGAATGGAACTTCTTAAACCATAAAGTAAGGAAATGCTCAAAGAATGATGGAGACCTGTCCTAAGGATTCAGCAGCCAGCTTCAAAGAGCTCCCGCTGGCCAAATACTGAAATACTATAGCAACAGGAAACCATAAGGGAACAGATGAATAAACAAGAAAGAAAGGAAAGCTCTAGTTTACAGCAGAATGCCAAAAAATGCAGAAGGAATGCCATTTGGTAACTATCACAGAACTAATTAATTCAGCCAGGTATCACCAACGGATGCTAAAATTAGTGCATGAAAATTTCATGAGAAAATAGATTATTTAGACTGATCTCAAAATATCTCCCTACGAAAGACATACTAATGGTTTTTTTTTTTTTTTTTAATAAAGATTTATTTTATTTATCCCCACCCCTCACCCCCTGTCATTTGTGCTGTCTGCTCTCTGTCTGCTTGTCTTCTTTTTAGGAGGCACTCGGGAACCGAACCCGGGACCTCTCATGTGGGAGGGAGGTACCCAATCACCTAAGCCACCTCTGCTCCCTGCTTGTTTTGTCTCTCATTGTGTTTCCTCATTGTGTCTCCTTGTTGCGTCAGCTTGCCACGTCAGCCCATCGTGACAGCTTGTAGTCTTGTTCATCTTCTTTAGGAGGCACCAGGAACCAAACCCAGGACCACCCATGTGGTAGGTGAGCACACAAATGCGTGAGCCACATCCGCTTCCCTAGTGGCTTATTTATTAACAAATCTACAGTGGACCTGTCAGACACCACCTTAACTGCACAGTGCCACTTAATCACCTCCTGTAATGGACATATCAACATCATAAGCATCATGATGTGATGTGAAGAATACAACTTCACTTGTGTGGTATTCCTGCCAAAACGCAAAATTTAAATCAAATCATGAGGAAACATCGGATATATCCGAACTGAAGCTCATTCTACAAGGTGGCCTGTTTTTGTGAAAAATGTCAAGGTCATGAAAGACAAGAGAAGATTGAGGAACTCTTCAGATTTAAAGAAAACTAAAAAAAATATGACAACTAAATGCAATGTGTGATCCTGGATTTTATTCTGGATCATAAAGGAAAGGGAGGAAAGGGGAAGTTCTTTTGTTTATGTGTTTTTGCTTCAAAGAACTTTAATGGAACAACTGGTGAAATGTGAAAAGGACCTGTAGATTATATGGTTCTTAGTTTGCCAAGTCCGTTGTAACAAATATCACACAATGGGTTGCCTCAAACAAGGGGAATTTACTGTCTCATGATTTTGAGAGCTGAAAGGGCAACATCAAGTTTCATGAGCTCTCCTCTCTCCCGGAGCCCGCAATGTTCTGGTGCTGGTTCCCCAAAATCCTTGGGGCTCCTCGGCCTGCACCTCTGCTCCGTCACCCAGCATCTCCTTTCCCTGCTGTCTGGGTGTTCTCGCCTTCTGAGGACTTCAGGCACAGGGAGGAGGCCCACCCTGATGTGGCCTCGTCTACGTGGGGTCTTCAAAGACCCCATTCACAAGTGAGTTCACACCTTAACTAATAGTATCTTCAAGGGTCCTATTTACAAATAGGCTGGCAGCCACAGGAACACAAGTAAGACTAGAATGAGTCTTTTGTGGGGGACATGATTCAAATCCCAACATAGAGAAAAGTATTCCTTTTTTTTTTGGAAATACACACTGAAGTACTGAGGAGTAATGGGCATTATAGCTGCACATTTTTTTCCCAGTAGTTCAGAAAAAATAAAGATGTATACATGCATGTGGCATGTGTCTGTATATATATAGAGAGAAGGATAAGACAAGTATGATGAAATGTCAATAATGGGAGAAATTTGGTTCAAGGGTATATAAAAGTTTTGTGTTACTCTTGTACTTTTCTATAAATTTGAAATTATTTCAAAATTAAAAGTTAAAAAAATTTATCATACCAAGACAAATCCAACATGAGAGAAGAGAAACCAACCACACAGTATGAAGTAGTGATACATGTCACAATGTGGATGAACCTCAAAAACATAATGCTGAGTGAAATAAGCCAGAAACAAAAGATTCCAGTCATAGAAATTTGCAGAAGAGATAAATCCATAAGACAGAATGCAGATTGGGGGGCTGCCAGTGGCTGGAGGAGAGGAGAAAGGGGTGAAACTGGTTAATGGGTTAGAGAGATGAAAATGTTTTGGAACTACGAGATAGAGGTGGTGGTTTTACAATATTATAAATGTACTAAATATCACTCAACTGTTCATTTTTAAATGGTTAATTTTATATTATGTGAATGTCACCAAGATTTTTTTAATTTCACCTATGCACTACATTCTTATAATCGCAAGATGCATTTTTTTCACTGCTCTGCTTTTAGGGCTGTTTAGATTTTACTGTTTTAAATAGTCACCCTAGTTTTTCACAGTTGTTAGCTAAAGTTAAATGAAAGCTCAGGCTGGCTCCTCTGGCTCCATCTTGGAAGGGACCGCAGGGACCCCAGGACCTGCCTCCAGTGACTCAGCCCCTCCCTGCATCAGAGCCATAACAACGGGGCACAAGAAGGTGCCGAGTGGTCACCCAGATACAAGGCGTTCTCACCAGAGGGGCTATGGCGAGTGCAAGGAAAGGTCAATGCAAATAAAACATTCTCAGAGGGAGCGGATGTGGCTCAAGCAGTTGAGTGCCTGCTTCCCACATGGGAGGTCCCGGGTTCGGTCCGCCATGCTTCCTAAAAACAAAATAAATAACAAGCAAACAACAAAAAAAAAAAACAATTCAGGGGAGCCAATGTGGCTCAGTGGTTGAGTGCTGGCTTCCTGCACATGAGGTCCCAGGTTCTATCCCTGGCCCTGGTACCTCAAAAAAAAAAAGGGCTTTAAAACATACTGGCAGAAATGCATTCACATACATCAGCCTCATGTGGTTAGAAAATAATCCCTCTCGGCTATGTTCAGAACTCTATGCAGTTCAATTGGTATTTACTGAAAACCTCAAAGACCAAATAGATGCTTCGGCTCTTGGAAAATGACCTGCAAGCAGCCTAATCCAATATAATTGAAAGGGTGTTATTATAAAAAGGTGCACAAGATGGTACAGGAGCCCCAAGGGAGGAAGACTATTCTCCTGAGGCCACACTGCTCGGTGCTTACGTGCCGGGGCCTGTGCTAAATGCTACACCGTATCTTCTCTTTGGACCCTTACGACGACTCTAAAGGGAGGTTCTGTTCCCCTCACTATAAAGCTGGGAAAGCTTCTGAACCATTAAGTAACTTCACCTCACACCACACAGGCAGCACCTGGCAGGCTGGGACTCCATACTCACAACACACTAACTTACTGCCTCTCGGGGAAGAGGCTTCCTCTCCTCCATTATTCACCTAGAAAATGCCTCATCCTCTTTCATGCAGTTCCTTTAAAATGTGGCTCATTCTCCTCGCAGGCTCACACAGCCTTAGCGATTAGCAATACCCTCTTTTCTGCACTTATGGCAGAGCTTTCTCATGAGGTGCACTTGTTTGTCTCTCCCAATGAATTGACTGCAAACTTCAAGACCAGAGAATTTTCTCCCCACCATCTTCCTTCCACTAACGTCTTCCACAGTGTCACTAGTTTGGCAGGCAACACCCACTGACTGAAGAAGCGAGAGAAGACTCTGCAGTCTTCTTAGGTGCCCGACCCATCACACCCAAAGGTCTTCAGAGTGCTGGTGGCAGACAGGAGTGCTGTGCGGAGCCACGACCACACAGGCCCCTTGGGCTTGGATGCAAACCCACATCCTCTGTTCCTGTAAGAAATAGCTCCTAGCCTGCTCTGGAGGCCCTGGGAAAGATGGAATGCCTGACCATGGGACACCAAGCAATCATCACACTCGACTGCCCATTGAGGACACCTTGTTCAATAAGAGTCTCAAATCCCACGAATATTGCCCCCATCGAGTTGCTTATACTCCCAACACATCTATACTACCACTTCAAAAACTACCTATGGCCTCCTGGGGAGTTCCCCAGGACCAGTAACCAGGAAAGAAAAGCCTGCTTCCAGATGGATCTAAACAATACGCTGACACCAGTCCACAGTGGGTGACTGCAGCATCTCCTGCACTCCAAGGCGGTCCTGAAGGCCAGCAGTGAGGTTAATCCAACTGGCAAACAGAAGGTCGAGAAGCACACTTGACTGTACCTTTAGTCTGGAAGGGGAAATGGCCAACTACAGATCTACACCGATTCACTGACAGGTAACATTTTTGGCTGGATAGTCATGAATTTGGAAAGAAAAGGAGTGAATAACTGGCGGCAAAGAGGTCTAGGGAAGGGATATGTGGCTGGACTCCTCAGGGGACAGAGAACAAGGACACTTGTGCTGGATGTACAGACTTAACAACGAACTCCCACTGTAGAAGAAGCTTCCAGCAGCCAGGGAACACGATGGTCTTTCCTGAGTATGTCTCTTCGTCTCTTTCCCCAGCACTTGTTTCCTGGGCTCATGAACAGAGACGTGGTAGCAAGGATGCAAGAATTGAGTTTACTTAAATGACATGGACTTTCTCTCACCAAGGATATCTGGCTATTGTCACTGCAGCAGACTAATTACACTGAACCCCTTTATCATGGAGGCATCAGCAATTTGTCCTCACTAGAGGAGATAATTATTCTTGATAGGGATTTGCTTTTTCTGTATGTCAGATTCTAGTCAAGAGATGGTAACTATAGAGGAATCTGAATAGAGTCAGTATAATATTTTTTAAAAATATTAACAAGAAAAGGGGAATTAACTACTAAAGGGTAAAGAATAAGATTAGCAGATATACAGGCAGCCCCTACCCTTAGGGCTGAAGCAGAGTCCCCAAGAAAGTACCCAACCACCCCTCAAGCCCCACCAAGGCTGAGATTCAGACCCCACTAGGAGGGTGAGGCTATAACCCAATGGATGATGGAGAAATTGGCTGAGATGCACAGGTGATGCTAGTCAGCAGGAAACTACTCTCCGGGGGCCAACGAAACTCTCCAAGAAGCCACCCTCTGGGGTGCTGGTGGAACTCCTTGGAAAGCTGCCTGGAGTGCTGCCGAGCCCTCGGAGAAGCCAGTTAGGGTGCCAGCAGAACCTGCCAGGCAGCTGCTGCAGGGACACCGAGGAACTTTACAGGGCCAGCTCTGGTATCACGAGAAGGGCTACGAAGAGCAGAGTGGAGCCAAGAAGCAATAAATTGGTAACCAGCACACCTTCCCCGCTCAAGTATGTGCTGGTTAACCATCAATGTGTTGCTTCTCACCTCCACATTCATCCTTTCTGTTTACTCTGTGATCTCAGGGCTGGGTCTTGTACAAGGTTCTCCTGTGGGCACCAAAAAGATTTAGTTAAGCTTTGTGTGTAAAGGGAGCTGGAGGGACCTGAAGGAGGAAGAGATTTCCTTTCCTGGTTCTGCCAATGTCATGGTCACCAGGCTCCACAAGAACGTGTCTTCTTCTCCATGCTTTAGCCACAAAGTTTCTCCAGGTGTCTGCAGGGCTCAGCTCCTCCAATATTTGCCATGTATATTTCTCTATCTCTTCGCTTGGGAAACCGCCTATAGCTGGGAGCCCCAGGAAAGCCTGGACTGCACCTCAGCCTAGAAAGCTGCTTCCCACAGCCTCTCATGCATCCAGCCCCCAGGGGTCCTGCAGGCCATCTAGTGAGCCGGCCGCCCAGCATTCTGTTCTGGCCCAAGCCGTACAGAAGCATGCTGGGTCCCTGCAGAGGGAGGCTGCTCCAGCAACTGGTTCCAGCAGTGGTCCCCTGACTCCGTGGCTCACACCTGGGCCCTGGTGGCTTACCCCGATTTCTGTGACCCTCCCAACACAGATACCATGTGCCCCAGGCCTTGCACCCACATTGGTGCCATCTGCCTCTGCACACCGACCCACCAATCTGGGCTGACCTGCCCCTAGCGGCCCGCTCCTGCCTTCTCTAACCAGGCCTGAGCCCCCAGCTTGGGGAGAAGCCCACCTCCCAATGTTTCTCTCCTTGGATGCTCTCCCTCAGCCCAGGTAACCTTCAAGTTTTCTCTCCAGTTTACAGTTACTCTAGCTTAATAATTCTTTATGTTTCCCTTATTTACCATGTGGTTTTTGTCTCCTGATGGGACCGAGACTGATACACCCTTTTCCCCAACATCACCATCTATGGACTTACTGAATGCCTTATTCACTGTTACAACACAACCATGGCCAAGGAGTCTGCTCAATGATTAAAGTGAGCCAATGGGCTCATAGTTACTGATTCACTGGTCTTGGTGATACCCCCATCTCCCCAGAAACAACTGGCCATAGGGAAGGGTGGAGTGGCCTACTGGGGTCTCAGTTAGAGCATGAGATGGAAGATCTGTCCCACACAATGTAGTTCATATTCTGAACAAATGCCCAATATGTGTTCTTCTGTAGCTGGGTACACAGGTCCAGGAAAGAAGGGTCTGAACGAGAGTAGCATCTCTCACTGTTACAGCAAAGGACCCATCCATGAATTTTTTCCTTCCCATACCCACAACTATGGGCTCTGATAGTTTACAAATCTTAGTACCCAAGTGCTGAATACCTGCACCAGGTGATGACAATTTCAGCAACCCACAAGGTGAGTCTGCCACTTAAGCAATCTAAACTCCTCATGCCTTCCAAACCACAGGCAAAAAAAGCAGTTGTAATGTGCTGACTGGAATGATTAAAGTTAAGGATTGGAGTGACCCTGAGGCAGAATCACTAAAGACTACATATTTGGGGATGAAATCTTGAGGGTACACATCCAGGTGAAAATCCCTGACTAGATGAGGGGAGGGCTGAGGGGAAAGAGCATAGAAGTGATACATGCAACAACACAGAAGAACCTTGAAGAGATCAGGTTGAGTGAAATAAGCAGACACAAAAGGACAAATATTGTATGATCTCACTGGTTTGAAATATTACAATAGGCAAACAGAGAGTCAGAGTCTAGAATACAGGTCACCAGGGGACAGAGTAGGACAGGGAATAGGGAGTTAGGCGTAAAAGACACAGAGTTTCTATCTGCAATGATGGAAAAGTTTTGATAATGGATGGTGGTGAAGGTAGCACAACACTGTCAATGTAATAGACAGCCGTGAATTGTATAACTAAATGTGGTTAAAAGAGGAAATTTTCAGTTGTATATATGTTATTAGAATTAAAAAAACAAATTTTAAATCTATGGAACTGCACAACACAGTGAACCCTAAGTTAAACCATAGACTACAGTTAATAGTACAATTCTAAAAATGTTCTTTCATCAATTGTAAAAAATGTACCACACAAATGCAAGGTGTTAATAATAGTGTGGTATATGGGAATCCTGCACTTTATGTATGATTGTTCTGTAAACCTACAACACCTCTAATAAAAAATAAATGAAAATTTTAAATAATCATTAAATAAATAAAATTTTACAAAGCAAACATGAAACATGTAGTGGAATCCCAATGAGATGTCTTACAAAAAAGTATCTCTAAACTAAGCTTCCTCCCAAAATATTGACATGTTTTTCAAGAATAGCAACATTACTGCTGATAGATTTTTTCCAGCCATCTGAATTTGTCATAAAACAGAATGAAAAGAAAAAATAATAAAATGTTATCCCAGAGCCATATGTCCCACCCCAAACAAAATTTAGTCAGCTACAATTTTGTTTTATACATACATGTGCTTCTAAATAAAATATGCCTAAAACCATATCAAGAAAATATCACAATAGATTACTGGGGGCAGATGAGCAGAATGCCTTTCATTTCTCTGTCAGTGCCACTCACATCACTGGCTGACTAACACAAACAGTTTGAACATTAGTTGTAAAAGGAGAAATTCAAGAAAGGTAGAATGGTGTTAAGAGCCTGGGGCTTGGGGGCCAGATCGCCTGGATATGAATACCGATTCCAAATCCTAACATAACCTGTGTAACCTGGAGAAGTCACTTAACCTCTGTAGAACTGAAGTATTCTCTTCTGAGAAAGAGATACCTCACAATTTGTTGAGAATATTAAATGTTTAAAGTAACATGAAGCCCTGTGGCTTTAAAGGGGATATAATCTTAATAAAGACATGGATGTCATGACTCTTGATATATAAAATGTTGAAATATGCAAAAAACATTAAATCTCTGAAAAAATTAAACAGAGTTTATCAACGGTCTGTCACAGCACTTAATCTACAATAAACGAAGAAGACGAAAAGTTACATGGAAATTTTAAATAAGGCTTAATGGTTGGATTTACGTTAAGCTTTAAACTCCATTAGATACTACTCATCAAGCTCCATGAAACACTTCTGAACACTACAATCAATAAAAGCATACATTCCAAAAGGCACAAACTATATTCACATAAAACAAAAGTAAAAAACAAGTGATATGTTAAGACTTACGAAAGCTGAAACAATGTATTTCAAAGTCCAATTCACTTCCTTATTCAAAGTTGTCTCAAATAATGTAACAAAGAAGTAATACTAGAGGACAGAGCTAGTCATTTTATATCCCCATACCTCTCACAGTAACTTAGTACACACTAAATGAATGTTTGTTGAATGAATGGATTGAGAACACTATGTATCAAAATTTAGGTGTCTGGCCAAAGCTGTACTTAAAGTTACTTTCATAGCTTTAAGCAGTTCTGTGATTTTAAGACAGAAGAATAAAATAAATATCCAACGCAATATTAGAAACCAATTCAAAATGTCCCTAGAGAAAACAGAAACAAGTTATTAACAAATATGAAAACAGACGTTAGCCTAGATTAAAGACCATGAAGAAATGGGGAAAAAATTACGTAAGAATTACCCTTTTAAAATGTTCCAGGGAAGCAGATGTGTCAAGTGATTGGGCTCCCTTCTACCATATAGGAGGTCCAAGGTTCGATTCCTGGGACCTCCTGGTGAAAAAGCAAGCTGGCCTGCGTGGCAAGCTGGCCCGAGCAGAGAGCTTGCGCAGCAAGATGACACAACAAAAAGAGACACAGAAGAGAGACAATGAGAGACACAGCAAATCAGGGAACTGAGGCAGCACAAGAGCTTGAGCAGCCTCTCTCCTCTCCAGAAGGTTCCTGGTATCAACTAAAGAGAAGACAAGCAGACACAGAAGAACACACAGAAAGTGGACAGCAAACGCAAAATAACGGGGGGGGGGGGGCCGGGGGTGGATAAATAAATAAATCTTAAAAATAAATAAATAAATAAAATAAAATGTTCCAGGCCAAGTTTAATGGGTAATGTCTTTTAAGGAATGAGATATTTGAGGGTTAACTATGTGTTACTCCATGGGGTTGAAGATTAAATGCTCTATCACCAAAGAAATCTTAGCATTATGAGTGCACATGATAATAATTAACATTTATTGAGTGCCCACTAATGTTATTCCTCTTCTGAGCGTTCCAACTCTACTCAAACTATACACACAATGCAAAGCCATGGTCTTTGGATTAATTTATACCACTGCTCCAGTAAGTATGGATGTTCTCAAGAGTCTGTTTATTTTGGACAACAAACTCCTGACATTCTCAATGGACACATCCAGCCCTACAAGAATACCTGCTATAACAAACAACTAAAAAACTTAAATGACCACATCGAATCTTTAAGATATATATAAAATTAAAATAAAGTCTACCTTTCACTATGCATTCTACTTTTTGACATTATGTATTAATCATGAGTCTGCCATATTCAAAAGAAGCACATCAATTCATGAGACTGTCACTGTTTATATAACAAGAAAACAATAACAAAACTGAAAAGAAATGAGTGGAGGACTAGGACTTTCAAGACTTCTACTCAAACCCATGCCTCAGCAGAACTGAGATGAGCAAGGTCCCAGTTCGTCACATCAAAAATAGTGAACATCTGGAATAAATATTAATTATAGACCTCGTAATATTCCCCAAGCTTTTCTGAGATAGTTTGGTCCTCATGGCAACTAAAAACCTTAGGCAAATAAGAGTTGCATTGTAAAAAATCTCCTTGTTATTTAAGTGTGGCCACTCTCTAAGCCAAACTCTGCAAATAAACTTACTACCTTGCCGGCCGCCCCCCCCCCCCCTACGGGACATGACTCCCAGGGATGAGCCTCCCTAGCACGGAGGGATTATGACCAAGAGTTAATCAGCGATGCATTTGGAAAAAAGACCTTGACCAAACGGGGGGAAATATTAAATAAAACATAAGTTTTACAGCTAAGAGATTTCAAAGTAAGACAGGAGCTGTTATGCTTATGCAGGTCTCAGCCAGATTTCACAAACAGTAAACAAAGCCTTCAACAAACATGCTCCCAAGGGTTCTACAAATGTCCAGACACCATAGGCAAGCCACACAGCCTCATGAAATCAACACCCCCTCAGCGGGTTCTATCTGGCAATACATGAAAACCTAGAAACTTTCTGGAAAATGGCATATTAGAGAGACACAGGAATCACTTCTCTCCCAGAAAAATGGCAAGAAGATAGGCAGAAATGGCCTGGGAAAAAACGTTCTAGACCAAAAAAAGGAGTGGGGGGGGCTGGACTCCACCCAGAAGAGATAGGCACAGAAAAATAATCTCAATGGAAAGACTGTGGGTAGAAGCTGCAGCTGGAGCTGCTGGCACCCTTCCCCCTACCCATGGAGAAGACAGCTTTGAATTCTCCAGCCTCTGGCCCACAGCTACAGACAGAGGGGGTCACAGGGCTCCACCACCCCAAGAAACTGGAGAGAGAGAGACGCAGCGTAAAGCTAACTCAGCTTACTGCCAACAAATTTGGCCTGTTGTGTCCCATGGGCCCTTCCAGGCCAGGCGGGGTCGCACCACTGTTTGCCCTGGGAGTCAGCACAGGACTTAAGAGATGCAAGATCCAACTCTCTAAAACACACTCCCTACTGCCCTGTACTGGCTATTGGGACACAGAAAGGAGTAGAATTATTTCCTACCCAGAAAAGGGAGGGGGCTGTCAGCAAAGGTTGGAGAACAGCCTCTGAGAAAGTTTGATTTGCCAGGCTCTGAATAGTCGAGGCAGGATCCTCTGTCACATCGTTGCAATCATTTTGCAGCAAACATACTCTGACCAGGGTTTGACTAAGAGGGCTGTCGAAGAGCACCATCTGCTGGCAGACCAAGGAAGTGCATGAGAGGAAACTAAATGTAAATAAGAAAAAGTGTTTTTTTCCAGCCTTTACAGACTCCCTCCCCAAGGCCCTTTGAAGGGGGTCTGCAAACATATTACTGGGTACAGGGACCAGATGTGAGAAAACAACAGGGACAATTCTAAAGACAAGAATCAAAGAACAGCAGTAACACACAGCCTCCTACATTAATCCCTATGCAAGCGAGAGAAATTGGGCATCAGAGGAAACTCACCATCATAATCAGATGTCTAGATATCAGCAAAAAAATAGAAGTCATACTAAGAAAATGGAAGAAATGGTCTAAGCAATGGAATATATCAAAGCCCCAGATAAGACACAGGATTTGAGATAATTAACAAGGTTCATACAAACCTCCTGAGTCAAATCAATAAGCTGAAAGACGATATGGCTAAGAGATAAAGGACATCAAGAAGACATTGGATAAAAAAAAAATTTTAAGAGAAAAAAATGAATGAAAGAAAAAAATTGAAAAAAGGAGGTCCCAGTTTCCATTCTCAGTGCCTCCTAAAGAAGAAAAGCAGGCAACAAGCAAAAACAACATGGAGATAAGGAGCAAAAAAACAACAAGCAAACAGATATGGTAGCCATCTGGCGAGAGGGGCGGGTAATGTTAAAAAAAAAAAAAAAAAAAAACACTGGGCAAGCATGAAGAAGAATGTAAAGACCTGAATAGAATAATAACAGAGCTTATGGGAATGAAAGACACAATAGGTGAGATAAAAAATAATTAGAGGCATACCACAGCAGACTCAGAATGGTCAAAGAAAGAGTAAGTGATACAGAACACCTGAAATTGAAGAGAGACAAACAGAGAGATAAAAGAATGGAAAAAAATGGAGGAGGGGCTTGGGGAGATGAACAATAACATAAAGTGCAACAACATAGGTATCATGGGAGTTCCAGAAAGAGAAGAGAAAGGAAAAGGGGCAAAAAGAGTATTTGAGGAAATAATGGCTGAAAATTTCCCTACTCTCACGAAAGAAATGAATTTACATGTCCAAAAAGCACAGGATACCCTAATCAGGAAAAATCCCAACAGACCTACAAGACACATAATACTGAGAATGTCAAAGATAAAAGAGAAAATTTAAGAGAAGCAAGGGAAAAGCAAACCATAACACACAAGGGACACCCTGTAAGACTTAGTGCAGATTTCTCATCAGAAACCATGGAAGAGGACTTCCAGGAAGATGGCAGACTAGTAAGACACAGGAATCACTTCTCCAGAAAAATAACTAGAGGACAAGCTGAAACAGCCCCAAAAAAGATCTTCTAGGGTTTAGGTCACCAGGTGAAGGCTGCACACCACCCAGAAGAGAGAGGGACAGAAGAGGGAAATCGTGACTACAGAACCGTGAGTTGCAAGTAGCAGCTTCTGCTGCTGCCGGCACCCTCCCCCACACTCTTCAGAATTCTCGGGCCCCTGGGCCTGCGACCGCAGACAAAGGGGGCTTCAGGGATCTGCCACTCCCGGAAAGGGGAGAGAGAGGGACACAACCTTAGGCTGACTCAGGTTCAGACCTGAAATTTGGGCTGCAGAGCCCCACGGACCCTTCCACACGGCGGTTTGCCCTGGGAGCCCGGAAAGGACTGGAGAAATCCCATCCTCGCAACCTCCCTCTCTTCTAGCCTGCACTAATTGTTGAGGACACCACAGGAGAGGGGAGAGAGAGCCTGGGGCTGACCCTGCTGTGGACTCCCAGGTTTGGTCTGCCCTGTGCCAAGAGCCCTTCCAGGCTGGGTGGGGCTGCGCCATTGTTTGCCTTGGAGCCTGCAAGGGGCTAAAGATACACAAACCTCCCAATCTCATCCTCTACTAACAGGGACTGATTGTTGAGGACTCAGAAGGGAGTGGAAATATTTCCTAGCTGGGAAAAGGGGGGCGCTACGAGAAAAGTCTGGAGAACTGTCTCAGAAAGTTTGAATCACAGGGCTCCTAGCCCCCAGACAGGAAGCTCTATCACATTGATCTGGTCTGGGTCACAACAAATACACTCCGACCAGGCATTGAATTGAGAGCAGCCAACAAGCGCCATCTCCTGGCAGACCAAGGAAGTACACAAAAGAAAGTTAATAAGAGAGTCTTTTCCTGGCCTCTATAGCCTCCCTGCCCAAGGCCCTAGGAAACGACTCTACAACCAATTGCTGGGTCCAGTGCCCAGTTTCGAGCAACCAGCAGGACAATCCTAACAATCAAGGTTGAGCCAAAAATCAAAGAGCAGTGGTAACTCACAGCCTCCTGCCACTAAAACCCCATAAAAGAGAAAGAGATAGAGCATCTAAGTAAAATCCAAACTAACCAGATGCCTAAGCACCAACAAAAAATTACGGGCCATACTAAGAAAATAGAAGACATGGCCCAAGAAAATGAATACAGGAAAGTCCCAGAAGAGATGCAGAATTTGAGAGAACTAATCAGTGAGATGAGCACACATTTCCAAAATCAAATTAATGAGATGAAAAAGAATATAGTTAAAGAGATCAATGACATCAAGAAGTCATTGCGAGAACGTAAAGAAGAATTTGAAATCATGAACAGAAAAGTAACGGAGTTCATGGGGATGAAAGATACAATAGGTGAAGAAAAAATACCTTTGAATCATACAGCAGCAGACTCGAAATGATAGAAGAAAGAATAAGTAATACTGAAGACAGAGCAGCTAAAATTGAAGAGAGAAAAGAACAGAGAGAGAAAAGAATGGAAAAAATTGAGCAGGGGCTCAGAGAGTTGAATGACAACAAAAAACGCAAGAACATACGTGTCATGGGAGTTCCAGAAGGAGAAGAGAAAGGAAAAGGGGCAGAAAGAGTATTTGAGGAAATAATAGCTGAAATTTCCCAACTCTCACGAAAGAAATGAACTTTCATGTCCAAGAAACACACCGTACCCCAATAAGAATAAATCCAAATAGACCTACGCCAAGACACATATTATTCAGAATGTCAAATGTAAAAGATAAAGAGAAAATTCTCAGAGCAGCAAGAGAGAAGCAAACGATCACGTACAAAGGACATCCAGTAAGACTTTGTGCAGATTTCTCTTCAGAAACCATGGAGGCAAGAAGACAGTGGTATGATACAATTAGGAAACTGAAAGAGAAAAACTGCCAGCCGAGAATTCTTTACACAGCAAAACTGTCCTTCAAATATGAAGGTGAATATAAAGTATTCACAAACAAACAGAAGCTAAGAGAGTTTGCAAAAAAGAATCCACCTTTGCAGGATATATTAAAGGAAGCCTCAGAACCTGAAAGAAAAAGACAGGAGAGAGAGGCTTGGAGGAGAGTATAGAAGAAAGAAAAGCAGAAAGGATAACCAAAAGAGTAAAAAGAGAGACAAAAATAAGATGACATATGAAAACCAAAGAATACAATGGAGGAAATAAATAGTGCATTTTCAGTAATATCACTGAATGTGAATGGATTAAATTCCCCAATCAAAAGATACAGGCTGACAGAATGGATAAAAAAACATGAGCCATCCATATGCTGCTTACAAGAAACTCACCTCAGACACAAGGATACAAACCGGCTGAAAGTAAAAGGCTGGAAAAAGATACTCCATGCGAATAGTAAAAAGAAAAGAGCAGGGGTAGCTATACTAATATCAGACAAAACAGACTTCAAATGCAAAAAGGTGATAAGAGATGCGGAAGGCCATTATATATTAATAAAAGGGACGATCCTCCAGGAAGATATAACAGTCATAAATATCTACGCACCTAACCAGGGTGCCCCAAAATATATGAGACAAACTCTGGCAAAACTGAAGGGAGAAATAGACATTTCTACAATAATCGTTGGAGACTTCAACACCCCTCTCACATCATTAGATAGAACAACTAGACAGAAGATCAACAAGGAAACAGAGAACTTGAACAATATGATAAACAAGTTAGACCTAACAAACATATACAGAACACTACATCCAAACCCAGCAGATTATACATTCTTCTCAAGTGCCCATGGATCTTTCTCCAGGATAGAACACATGTTAGGTCACAATACAGCTCTCAATAAATATAAAAAGATTGAAATTATACAAAGCACCTTCTCAGATCATAATGGAATGAAACTAGAAATCAATAAGAGACAGGAAAAAAAGGAAATTTGCAAATGTGTGGAGACTGAACAACACACTCCTAAATATTCAGTGGGTCAAAGAAGAAATTGCAAGTGAAATCAGTAAATATATTGAAACAAATGAAAATGAGAACACAATGTATCAAAACTTATGGGATACAGCAAAGGCAGTCTTGAGGGGGAAATCTATAGCCCTAAATGCCTATATTAAACAACAAGAAAGAGCTAAACTCAAAGATTTAACTGAACAACTTGAGAAACTAGAAAAAGAACAGCAAACCAATCCCAAAGCAAAAAGAAGGAAAGAAATAATAAAGATTAGAGCGGAAATAAATGAAAATGAGAACAGAAAAACAATAGAGAAAATCAACAAAACCAAAAGCTGGTTCTTTGAGAAGATCAATAAAATTGACAAACCCCTCGCTAGACTAACAAAGAAAAAAAGAGAGAAGATGCAAATAAATACAATCAGAAATGAAAGGGGGGAAATTACAAATGACCTCACAGAAATAAAAAGAATCATAAGAGGATATTATGAGAAACTATATGCCAACAAACTAGACAACCTGGATGAAATGGACAAATTTCTAGAAACTCATAACCAACCTACACTGACACAACAAGAAATAGAAGAACTTAACAAACCAATCACAATTAAGGAGATTGAACCCGTCATCAAAAATCTCCCAGCAAAGAAAAGTCCAGGACCAGATGGCTTCACAGGTGAGTTCTACCAAGCATTTCTAAAAGAATTAACACCAATCCTGTTTAAACTCTTCCAAAAAATTGAAGAGGA
>JAKSZT010054446.1:1023423-1073206 GCA_026826555.1 Tolypeutes matacus
TCAAACCCGGGTCCCTCCATATGGGAGATGGATGCCCAACCAGTTGAGCCACATCAGACCCCCTACTTTTTAGTTTTTTATTGCTTATGTTTTCAATTATTAAATGTACAAAATAAAGTTAAAAAAAAAAAAAAAGAAACCATGGAGGCAAAAAGTGGTATGATTAAATTAGGATACTGAAAGAGAGAAAATGCCAGCCAAGCCTTCCTTTTCCAGAAGAATTTCCCTTCAAATATTAAGGTGACTTTAAAATATCCACAAATAAACAGAAATTAAGAGCATTTGTAAAAAAATCAGCCTTTGCAGGAAGAATTAGAGAGAAAAAGACAGGAGAGAGAGGCTTGGAGGAGGGTGTAGAAGGCAAGACTAGTAGAAAGGATAACCAAAAGTGTAAAAAGACAGACAAAAATGAGGGGGGGGGTGTAACACATAATCATCTTGACTGATGTAGAAAAGGCATTCAACAATATCCAGCATCCTTTCTTGAGAAAAACACTTGAAAAGATAGGAATAGAAGAGAAATCTCTCAATATGATAAAGACATATATAAAAAACCCACAGCCAACATTGTACTCAATGGGGAAAGGTTGAAAGCTTTCCCTCTAAGATCAGGAACAAGACAAGGATGCCCACTGTCACCACTGTTATTCAATATTGTGCTAGAAATTTTAGCTATGGCAATTAGACAAGAAAAAGTAAAATAATAGGCATCCAAATAGGAAAAGAGGAAGTAAAACTCATTTCACAGATGACATGATCCTTTATTTAGAAAATTATGAAATGTCTCCAACAAAGCTACCTGAGCTAATAAACAAGTTCAGCAAGTGGCAGGATGTAAGATAAACACACAAAAATCAGCAAAGTTTCTATACTTATAAAGTTTCTGTACACAAGTACTGAAATGGTGGCAGGGGGATTCCATTTACAATAGCAACAAAAAGTCTCAAACACCTAGGAATCAATTTAATAAAGGATATACACAACTATATTCAAAACAACACTAAAAGAAATCAAAGACCTAAACAAATGGAAAGACATTCCGTCCTCATGGATTGGAAGACTAAATATCTTGACGATGTCAATCCTACACAAACTCATTTATAGATTCAATGCAATACCAATCAAAATTCCAACAGCCTACTATAAATAGAAAAGGCAATTACCAAATTTATTTGGAAGGGAAAGTGCACCCAAATAGCCAAAAGCATCCTATAGAGTAGTGATGTGGCAGGCCTCTCACTGCCTGATCTTGAAACATATTACAAAGCTACAGTGGTCAAAACAGCATGGTACTGGCATAAAGAGAGACACACTGACCAGTGGAATAGAATCCAGAGTCCAGAAATAAATCCTCACCTCTACAGCCAAATGGTTTTTAACAAACCTACCAAGTCCATGTTACTGGGACAAATCAGTCTCTTAATTAAAAGGCACTGGAAGAACTAGATATCCATAACCAAAAGAATGAAAGAGGACACCTACTTCACTCCCTATACAAGAATCAACTCAAAATGGATCACAGACCTAAATATGAAAGCTAGGACCATAAAAGTACTAAAAGAAAATGTAGGGAAACATCTTAAAGACCTTGTGGTAGGTGGTGGTTTCTTGGATCTTATCACCCAAAGCACGAGCAACAAAAGAAAAAATAAATAAATGGGACCTCCTAAAAATTAAACACTTTCGTACTTCAAAGGACTTTTTTAAAAGGGTGAAAAAGCTGCCAACTCAATGGGAGAAAATATTTGAAAATCACATATCCAATAAGGGTTTAATATACATGATATATAAAGAGTGCTACAACTCAACAATAGAGACAAACGACCCTATTTAAAAATGGGCAAAAGACTTGAATATACATTGTCCAAAGAAGAAATACAAATGGCAAAAAAACACATGAAAAAAAATGTTCAACAATACTAGCGATTAGGGAAATGCAAATCAAAGCTACAATGAGATAATCATTTCACATGTATTAGAACGGCCACTATTAAAAAGAAAGAGAACTACAAGTGTTGGAGAGGATGTGGAGAAATAGGAACACTTACTCACTGCTGGAGGGAATGGGGAATATTGCAGTCATTGTGGAGGACTATTTGGCAGTTCCTTAGGAAGTTGAATATAGACTTTCCACATGACCCTGCAATGTCACTACTAGGTATATACGCAGAAGAACTGAGAGCAGTTGCACAAACAGACATCTGCACACCAGTGTTCAAAGCAGCATTATTCACGACTGCCAAAAGATGGGACAACCCAGGTGTCCATCAACTGATGAATGGACAAACCGTGGTGTATGCACGATGGAATATTGTGCAGCTGTAAGAGGAAATGAAGTCGTGAAGCATATGACAACATGGATGAACCTGGAGGACATTATGTTAAATGAAGCAAGCCAGACACAAAAGGACAAATACTGTATGAATGAGCCACTATGAACTAAATATATTGTGTAAACTTATGGAGTTAATACTAGTATACAGGTTATCAGAAAATAGAATGAGGTTAGAGAATGAAAAGCTAAGGGTTAATCTGTGTCAAATTGGTAAAAAGGTTGTTAATCTTTGGGAATGAAGAGAAAAGTTGAAAGCACATCCTAATGTTTGTAACTAGCAGTGCTATTATATAAGGTATGACAGTGGTTGAAAGGGAAAGTCTAAGGTCATGTATATTACTAGAAGGAAAGCTAAAAAAAACAAGGTAACATGGGACTGAATAGCATAGTGACACCTCCTGTGAAATATGAATGTGGGTAATACTGCATATATGACTGTTTTTCTTTGAAACATAACAAATGTATGTTAATGTTTCAAGATGTTATTATAAGACAAATATTTAACCAAAGCAAACTATGGGCCGTAGTATATAATAATACATTAATAATCTTCCATAAGGATTTTTAAAAATGAAATAAATTAAGGAAAAAAGCTAGACACAAGGTACTATATATTGCTTGACTCAGTCTACACAAAATATAAATACAAATAAACTAGAGACAAACAGAATAGCAGCTATGTACAGCAGGGGAAGCACAGAGAGATTGAGAGGAGATGAGTGTTTGGTTTTTGTTTATTATTATTCATTATTGGAGTAATTAAAATGCTCTAATAATGATTGAATTGATGAATGAACAACTATGTGATTATACCAAATACCACTGCTTGTATACTTTGGATGGATTGTATGCTTTATTAATATGTATTAATAAAATTGATTTGTTTTTTTTAAAAAAATCTATTTCCCCAACATAACACAGTTATACCCATTTATAATTCTAATAATGATTCTTCTACTTTTATTTGTGCCTATAATTTTAAATTTACCTGTTAAGGCTATTTTTCAGAGATTTAAGTCTTCAGATCATTCCCATGCCGGTGGAGCCCTGAAACCCAGCAGAGCGGTGGCCAACTCCTGATCTCCAGTTCTTCAGCCTTGCCCTGCACAGCTAACAAAATGATGACAATGACGGACCAGTCCCACCCCAAAAACAAGGAATATCTTCAACTGCAGACAAAACAATGCCTTTCCTCTGCCCCGTAATACCTATATCCCCTCTCAGCCCGAAGCAGTCAGAGTGGATATCGTCCCAAATCCATCAAGATTGAGAAATGAATAAAAATAAGAGGGGAGTGTAATCACGGACCAAAACAGATTTATTGTTATTGTAGTTATTATCTTCTGTTAATGGAGTAACTTGTAACACAAAATAAAATAAAATTTAATTTAATTTAAATTAAATTAATAAAATAAAATAAAATCTTGGAAAATATAACTCCACAAAGATAACATCTCTACAAAGAACAGTAATGAAGCTCAAGCCACCACATTAAATCCTCAAAAAAAAGCGCTTTGTGAAATATGTTCTGGAAATTGCCCTCTATGCTACAAAGACTGGTGTGAGAATTAGCACTTCCCAATCCTAAGAGGCTCTATGCGTGCTACAGGACCTCCGTGAGCCCCTAGACATAAAGCAGGCTTCCTGCCTTTGAATTCTCACTTTGCCAAGCCAAACTGGGTGGCCAGTTGGCCCTGAGCAAGCCCAAGCCCTTATCCTCTCCAAGCCTCTTTCCTCACCACAATATGGGGATAACGGTACACACCTCTTCAGATTACTCTCAGGATCAAAGAACACACATGCCTAGATATGCATGTCTGGAACAGTGATGGAAGTAGTAAGTGCAGTGTAAATGTCAGCTAACGTTCACATATATCAATAGCTGGGTTTATGGCCAAGCTACTCCGCAATTATCACTCATACACTTAACACCAAAATAACTAATTTCTAGACTTTCTTCTATTATAGACCTGCTACTTATGCCTCTTACTCCTGTCCAACCCACCAAGCCCACAAGCCTACTGAGGCCCACCCCACATGACACTCCTTGGTAACTCTGACCATGCCAATCAAATGCAAATAGTAATGGACGAGGATGCCCACAAGGGGCAAGGCAGAGAGCATAGTTCAGTCATCATAATCCGAGGATCCAGCACTATCTAGCACATAAAAAAAAACTCAAGACACGTTTGCCCAGTGAATGAAGAAGAAGCCATAAAAACAGAATAGGAAGAATGACAAGCCTACCCAAATTATTGATGGATTAATGCTGCTTTTGATGAAACACTAAAAAGATAAAAAAATTTTAACATTTGTTTTTACTAGATGCAAAATGTTTAAAATTCATGTAATAAAAAATGCTATGCATGTAATATTTATTTAAAACCCATTCTGTTGAAATAGTGAAAATGCTCTAGTAATGACTTAAGTGATGAATGCACAACTATGTAATTATATCAAATACCATCAATTGTACACTTTGGATGAACTGTGTACTTTATTAATATGTATTAATAAAATTGGTTAAAAAAAAAAAAAAAAACAACCAAACACATTCTGTCCCAAAATTCTAAGGCAGCTTAGAAACAAGCATTAACACTAGAATAGACACTACAGTCCTGGAGAACACATTCACCAGGCTCCCTCCTGGACCGTCTTCTCACTCTGTCCTCTCCCTCTACTCAGCCCTGGCCTTTACCCTCCACACATGGGTCACTCCCCCAAAGTGGACTGGGCTCTATGATACAAGTGCCTGGCCCACATATCCCCCTGGATATCCTAAAGACACTTCAAATCCAACATGTCCAAAACTAAACTTACATCTCGTGGCTTCTGTGACAGCGGCAAGCCGGAGAATCTGGGCATTATCCACAACAAGGAAAACAGAAAGCAGAGTGGGGGCAACAGTCACTGGTTGAGCCAGCCCCTCCCACTAAATCTGCATCGGAAGAAGACAAGAGGTGCCCAGAGAGCACGTATGCCTCACCCTTCACACTTCCATAAGCAGAAATCAGGAGGGTGCTGTCTGTGCACCCTGTAAAATGCCTGCTTCCAACACTTGACACCCAAGCCTGGAATACAGGATGGCATCTACCTGGTCTCCTGCTTTGGTCCTTGCCCCTTCATCCACACAGCATCCAGGTAGGTCTTTAAGAACAAGTGTCACTGTCACAGCACATCACTCTTCTGCTCAACCCCCTCCAATGTTCCCATCTTACCAGGATAAAAGTCAAGGTCCTTAGAGCTACCACGGAGGCCGCCATCATCTGCCCCTCAACCTCTCTGAAAGTGTTCCACTCCAGCCTCATGGGCCTCCTTGTGAAACAACCACCCAAGGCTGCTCCTGGCCAAGGCCTTGGAACCACTTGCCCTCTGCCTGAGAGCTTTTCCCCCAGATGGCCACATCAGTGAGGCCACCCCTGATCCGCCAGCCACAGCACAGCCATGGCCAGGGCTCTGACTGTCTCTTACCACAATCCCACAACTGGAAGGCAGGACACACAGTTGTTGACCGTCAGGCTCTCTGCCCTATGGGGGAAGAGGGTCAGGATGGGATAAAAACTCCATGAAGGCAGAACATCTAGAATAGTGGTTATGGTCAATCATGCACCCCAACAAAAGGCATGTTCTTAATCTTAATCTGCATTCCTGTGGGTGTGAACTTATTTGTACCCAGGACCATCTGAAGATGTCATTACTGGTTAAGGTGTGGCCAAGTGAATTAGGACAGGTCTTCATCCAGGTTACTAAAGGCCACAGGGAAAAGCCGGAAGTCAGGGGAAACCAGAGGAGCATACATAAGGAGAGCAAGTTCGCTGTGTGTGGGAGGCAGAGCTGCAAGCCAAGGAAGCCCAGGAAAGCAGCAAGCCAGCGGCAGAAAGCCTCAAACCTCAGGGAGAAAGCATGGTCATCAGGCACCTCTCGACTTTGGACTTCCAGCCTCCAAAACCATGAGCCGTTAAATTCCTGCTGTTAAGCCGTGAGACAGTGCCTAACAGCAACACAGACCTTTACCATGGTGCTGCATGAAAAAGTAAAGTAAGGTCCATGCCACACACCACTTTGGGAATTTGAACATGCAAATACGTGCAAGGATTTTTTTTTTTAACATAGATTCATATGTATCCAAATCCGCAAGCCATTAGAGTAGAGGAAATTCAGAAGGATGAGAAGGAATGGATATAAAGAATGCAGTGGTCAAAAAAGGGTGTTGAGAGCATGCTGAAACCGAAGAGTATCCAATACAAAACAAATAAAAACAAACAAAATGTATAACCTGTCCCCCAAATCTAGCCTTTTTTAGTATTCTTGATTCCAGGGGAAACAGCTGTTTCTGAAAGCAGAATCCTAATTACCTTTGACCCCTGCACATCTACCCTTCTGTAAGTGCTGGTAGCTCAGCCTCCAACGGGTCTGTGTGTCCCCTGTGCCCCATCACCTCTCACCTGGATTAATGAATAGCCTTCTATCTGTCCCCATGCCCTGGGCTGTACTACAAACCACTATCCTTACTGCAGCCAGGGACAGCTTTTAAAAGTTGTCCTCTTCATTTAAAGACCAACATCCTTAACCCTCACCCAGCCCACAAGGCCCCGTGGGAGCATGTCACCACCACCCTCCAGGTCTAGCAGCCATCCCCACGTCCCCTTACACAACACAACTGGGGGACATGCCCTTGCCTTCAACTTGGAAACTACTCCATCCCAAATGCAGCTGCTGGGACCAGCTTGCCACCTCTAATCTAACCTAAAACTCGCACTGGGAAGTGGCTGTGGCTCAATCAGTAGGGCTCCCGTTTACCATGTGGGAGGCCCCGGGTTCGGTTCCCGGGGCCTCCTGGTGAAGGCAAGCCCACCCGCACGGCGTGGTTAGCTGATCCAGTGAGCACAAGCAGCAAGGGGGGGATAAATGAAAAAATAAATAAAATCTTTAAAAAAAATAAATAAAATAAAATAAAATAAAATAAAATAAAATAAAATAAAACTCGCACTGTGCCAATCAGAGGAGACTAAGAGTTCCTCTAAGTCACGTGGTAGTTTCCTGGCAAAGCCAGGAAACCCCCAATCTCCAGCATAGACTGGTGCACTCAGGCTATGGCCTCAAACAATCTGGGTCCAATTAGGCGCAGTATACAATCTCATTTCAGGAGGAAAGGGGGTTAGAAAGAAAGCTTGACGTGTTATGTGGGGCTTAATCTTTTTTTTTATTTTATTTTTTTTATTTTTTATTTTTTACCGGGAGGTACCGGGGATCGAACCCCGGTCTCTCCATATGGCAGACGGACGCCGAACCTCTTGAGCCACATCCATTTCCTCTTAACTTTGAAATGAAAATGCAAAACTGAAATTTAGTCTTTATAATCTATCTTGACTTCCTGGCTGTGTGTGGGAGGCAGGAAAAAAAAGTGACTAAAAAAAAGAGGGGGGGGCTGCTCTAGAATTTCACTCTATGCATATCCCTCAAAGCCCCCTTCCTCCAAGGCACTTAAATAAAATTAGGTTTTCTACCTTAGAAGCCACTCACTTCCAGATTCTATTAACACAGTTTTTACACATAACCCAACACGAGTTCACTGTACCGACAGAGGAGCGAGCCGCTGACCTGCCTACAGGTGATGCCACATCAGGGGGAGGCCCTACAGACGCCCCTGCTCTGCATCGCAGGTCCTACCTCCATGCCTCAGAACAGATCATTAATCCCAGACAGACTGACGACTGCAGGACCAGCACTCGACCCATTAAGCGCAGTCAGTGACCCATGGCGTGGCCTAGTATAAAAACGTGATCTGGTCCGCTTCTGAGAAATGGAACTGAAATACAAAGCAAAATCAGCCAGTGACAATTAAAGGCTCCCAGGATCACCAAGAGCGGAATCCATGGGAACCCATGGGGGCAGCCAGAAGACGCTCCAAGAAATCAGCACAACGAGACGGGGCAACAGCAAACAGACCACACAGACTGCCAGGATCCCGCCATTCTTCCAGTTCCAGTGCCCACCTTCTGTTAGGCTGACCCCCACACTTCTGTTTCTAGCAATCCAAAGCACCCTGACTAACAGAGAGGGGGAAGGCAATGGACAAGGGAGAGGGAGGAAAGAAAGAACCCATGCTAACAAGCTGAGCACCCCCCACCCTCAGCCTGGGCCGGGAGGTAAGCACTTATTTCTCTAAATTTCTCAAGTGGCTAGCACAAAAACACCCAACCCAGGAGTAAGCAGGTGAAAGCGAGCCCAGGCTCCTGGAGCCAAGCCCTGCTCTGAGGACACAGTGCCATTTTTCTCAGACAAAGGTGCCGTCAACTCACCACACCCTGCATCCATGGGTAATGCACCCACTCATCAAGGCACCTTTTTGTCAAATGCACAAAGTCTTGCATCCAGACCTGGAAAGGGTATTTCATGTGCACCATGGGGCTTCCGCAATGAAGGGGAGAAAAGAGTTTCAATTATTCCAGCAAAAGAAGGTAGAAGCACCCTCTCCTTCTGTGTCATATACCAAAAGATTGTGCTGTGAACTCTACAAGTCAGACTCAGCACAAGAAATAACAGATGAAGTGATCAAAAATGTTCATATTCCTGTAAAAGTGTGGAAATGGATGGAGTTGATGGTAACACATTATAGTGAGTAGCAACTGGTTTATAAATGGGATTGGGGCTAAAAAGGGTAGTCTGAGGAAGTAAACGTCAATCGAAAGAAAGCTAAAGAATAATCTAGGCCCTCTCTCTTCCTCGGCGCTGCCTACGGAGGTGGCAGCCATCTCCTACCCGGCATCATGGCTGCCCTCAGACCCCTTGTGAAGCCCAAGATCGTCAAAAAGAGGACCAAGAAGTTCATCCGGCACCAGTCAGACAGATATGTCAAAATTAAGCGTAACTGGCGGAAACCCAGAGGCATTGACAACAGAGTCCGGAGAAGATTCAAGGGCCAGATCCTGATGCCCAACATTGGTTATGGGAGCAACAAGAAAACGAAGCACATGCTGCCCAGTGGCTTCCGAAAGTTCCTGGTCCACAATGTCAAGGAGCTGGAAGTGCTGCTGATGTGCAACAAATCTTACTGTGCTGAGATTGCTCACAATGTTTCTTCCAAGAACCGAAAAGCCATCGTGGAAAGAGCAGCCCAGCTGGCCATTAGAGTCACCAATCCCAATGCCCGGCTGCGCAGCGAGGAGAATGAATAGACAGCTTATTTTTAAGTTTCATTTGTGTGAAATAAAACCATAAAAAGTCAAAAAAAAAAAAAAAAGAATAATCTAGGGACTGAATAACACAGTGAACCCAGAGGTGGATGAGAATTGTGGTTGAGGGTACAAATGCAAGAGTGCCCTTCTGCAAGCTACAGTAGATGTACATCACTATTGCAGGGTGGTGGGAATGTGGAGAAGCAGGGGAAAACTACAATTGGTGCAACCTACAGACTGTGGTTAACAGCAATACCATAATATTTTTGCATCAATGCCAAAGATATACTGTGTTGATAAAGGAGGTGTATGGAAAAAGTGTGCCAAATGTATGCTAGGGACCATGGTTGGTGGTTAACAGTCTGATGACATTATCTCATAATCTGTAACAAACGTTCCAGCACGGTATGTTGTGTTGGTGAAGGGGTGTTGTATGGGCATTCGACACATAAGTATGATTCTTTTGCCAGTTCACAACCACTATAATAAAATATATTTTTTTAAAATAGGGTGGGTTGGGGGAAAAATACACCAAATATAAGATAGGGACTATAGTTAGTAGTAATATTTTGACGATGCCCTTGCGTGGTTTGTAACAAATGTTTCACAACAATGCAAAGTGTTCGTGGAGGAGTGATGTATGAGACCCCTGTATGATGCTATTTATGTTTATTTTGTAAGTTCACAATCTTTACTATACACTTATTGTTTATGCATGTCATCTATGAATGATGTACTTCAATAAAAAATATATTTTAAAAAAATGTTCATATTCTCCAGTTCATGGAGTATTTAGGAAAAGTTAAAAATACATGGAGATTTGGTTTATTTTGCTATCTTTTCAATGATGCCATCAAAACTCATTGAGAAGATTTACAGAGCTGCTGCTTCTGAAAGAATGACTCTGAATTTAAATAACTGTAAGAAATCCCAATTATTAATAAATCCATGATGGCGCACAAGAATGCACAATGTTCTTACAAATACAAGACACCAGAACACACCAAATTCAACCTTGCCAGGAAAAAGAAGGGTACCGTGGCTTGTCCAAGCGCAGGCTCAAAGCGGACCCACAAACCACGCAGAAGGCAACTGGGGACCTATTTGCCCCCTGCTGCCAAACTATCCAGTATCACTAAATCTGAAGAACTGCTGGGCACTTGGTGAGAAGTCAGACTTCAAGTTTCTGTAACTGAAGTATAAGGTGTGAAAACCTCGAGATATATTTGAGTTAACCAGCATCAATCCTAACAATGTGGCTCAAATTTCAAGAGCCAATGAATGAGATTAATCAAATCATGGTCACCGCAAAAATGTCAGTCCTAAAATTTTGGAGATGAATATATGAATACCAGAACCATCCTGTAATTTGTGCTTTATGACTGAACTCTAGATAATATCTGGGTCCAACTGATTCTGAAAATATATTTTGTTTTAATGGAACCAGCTAAAATAAAACCTGGGATTCCGAGGGCCTTGGCACCTGCTGCGCCCTGTCTAGATCACCACTAGGCCCTGGGTCCACAAGGCTCTGCCCCCGGCCCGCCTTCAGCTGTTGCTCAGGGAGGCCCCCCTGCTGCCCCACTTGCCACTGCAGCATCCCACACACACCCACTCCCTTCCTCCCCCCTTCATTCCTTACCACCCTCTCTGACTGGGGGCGGGGGGATCTTCCTCTGTTTTGTTCACAGCCAAGAACAATTCCTGACATATAACAGATGCTCTAAATACAATGACTGAACCAGCAATTTAGTGAAGCCAGATCTCAAGTGTGTCCCAAACTCCCCAAGAGTATTACAGGATGTTAAAGATCATAATTCTCACTATCAAAACTGACAAACAGCACTAAGCTATAGCTATACAACTCTGTTTAAATATATGTAAATAAACTACTCTTGCACTGCTTTTGTATAACAGCTAAATAGAATACAATTTTTAGAAAGTTATATTTCACCATTGTTAGCAAAAGAACTCCCATTACAATTTCTCAAGCCCACACATGGATTTCTGATCAGCTTTGGCTCTTTAAAAGAATCTGGACGCCATGTTCCAATAAATAACTAGAACAATACTGAAACCTTTTTTCTTAACTTCCAGAGTGATCTAAAGATTTAATTCTACCCAATCACGAACGTCATGCCATAGGAGAGGGAAGAGAATGATCTCAAAGCAATCCTTCTATAATCCAGAAAGAATTAAATCTTGAATCAACTTTGCTATATCAAAAAAAAAAAAAAAAAAAAAAAAGAAGAATAAGAAAAAATTCAGGCAAGTATCTCCTAAGATCTAAGTTCTAATTCTACGAATTACTAAGCCCTCCTTCCTCTTAGTTTTCCTCTTGTTTTTCCCATTACATTTTGGAAAACCTCACCATGACTATGAACAAACACCACCGGCCCAGAATGTTTTAGTTTGGTATGTCTGAATATCGCAACTAAACCAGCTAGACTCTGTCTATATTGATATGGTAGAAAATTTCATCATATACTTCAGGTATTAACACTGAACTTTTTAGACAACTTTTTAGAAAATATAATTCTACATTTCATTTGACTCCTGCAACGAACACTTAATGACTACGAACAAGGTACTATGCCTGAAAAAATGTCTGCATTCAGTAAACTATGTTACGTGTCATTAGAGGTCATTACTATGGCTGAGAGAGGGTCAGGGAAGGCTGAATGGAGAAGGTAGCATCAAGCTGGGGAAATAAGGAGTGGGAAGTCGCAGGAGAGGGGCCAAAGCACCCAAGAAGGCCCTGCTCAGTCACCAGCAGGCTGCATGCTTCTGGAAGGTCTCCCGGTCCAAAGACCCAAGAGCACACTGCATCTGGAACTGACTGTGCTGGGTCTGGCTACTGAACACGACTCTGAGGCCACATGGCTCTCCTACCAGTAACACAGCAGGCACTCAGAGGTGGCTGACAAATGCAATTTTAGGTAGAGTTAAAAATGCACTTTTGTAAGCAAATGCACATATATGCATATATATTTATATATCATTTTACAAATATTGGTATGCATTGTGAAAATTTTGATTTTTACCCACAATAAAAAATAAATAAATTTTTTTAAAAAATGCATGGAATATAGAAGTGCACAACGAAATAAAAATGAAATCATATTGTCACACACTTGTTTTTTATTTTATTAGCAATACTGAAAACCTCTTTGTATCACCAAAAATCCTGAGAACAAACTTTAAGGAGACCAATGTGACTGAATGTGCTTCAATATATTTTAAAATCTTGGTTTAACACTTTGTGATTGAAACAGACCTTTGGAGCAGCATAAATTTAGTTATTTGGAAAGCTGGTTTTCCTGGTTGTCTTTGCTGAAAATATACCCCCCAAGTACACACAAATCTACATAGAAGTCAAATGGTGGATGCCCTTACTAAATCATGCTAATCAGTCTTCAATTCCATCATCAATTATGTAAGTTTTTTAAATTGCAATTCAGCTAATAAATTTAATCTTCATGAGAGTTAGTTGTTCTTACATAGCAGACGGTATCACATATTTGTATTTTTAACATTTAATACCTCACTAAATGTTTCAACAAGAAGGTTCTAAACAAGCTGAAAACTTCAAGTTTAAATGTGCATGGGAGCGGAGGTAGCTCAAGTGGTGGAGCACCTGCTTCCCATATATGAGGTCCCGGGTTCAATCCCCAGTACCTCCTAAAAAGAAAAAAAAACTTTAAATGTGCAGATGACTATATTATTCTCAGCAACACACACACACACACAATAGAGACAATTCTAAACTTTCATTTCAAAAAGCAAGTTTTCAATAATTGTTAAAACATCACCTTTACCTTGAGGGGGCAGATTATTTTCTCAAAAATACTGCATTTGCTAAGGAGCTTTCACTGACACCCACTCCTTACAGAAAAGGTCAGCAAAGTCAGACCACTTGTCTTAAAAGAACACTCACATCACCTTCTGAGCAGGCAACGCTTTCAAAGGACTTTGCTGCCACATGACCAGCAAGCCTCAGAGTTTTGCCATAGATTTTCATAGTTACTCCCCATCTCATTGCAAAATATTAGGAAGAATGACACCAAGGTCTCAGGCTGATCATTATGTACTTCACATGTGTTGCTCTTCCTGTAACCCTACCCTACCCACAAATCTTTTTCTTTTATTACCAAGTGGCTGCCCCATGATTGGTCATACCTAGTTTTTCCACGAAACACTGGAAATAATTTACTATTAAAAATAATTACTATTAAAGAAATAATTTACTATTCAAAACACAGGATATTTTTCCTTCAGCGGCTCCCGCAAAAAAAAAGTATTCAATCAGAATCTAGCACAAAGGACACACTCAAACCTACTAGAAATGCCTGGGCTTCCATTCAATCACACAGCAAACCTCCCACAGGTCATGATTTATTCTAATAATTCTAATAATTTATTCTTTCAAATCTTCTGCAATACTTTCTGTGAACATTCTCAAAGTATTTGCTGACAAAGTTATGCATTTATTTTGTTGCCATATTGTTTTCCAAGAATTGTTTCAACTTCTCTTCCCCAGTAGTGTGTGGCTTTCTGGCCAATGTTGCAGGTTTGAGCCCCCCACCCGCAGCTGAGGGGTGCAGTTGTGTTCTGGGAGTCATCTTGGAAGCCCAGCCCAGAGCCTGTTCCACTAGACCTTTCAAAAACGGTGAATGCTCCTAATTCTCCATATTATATGTCTGCCTGTTCAAATTCCTAGAGTGCTTTCTACAATTGAACCCTTACCAACACAGAAATGTAAGTTACAAACCTCAAAAGGAGTTTATCCTTCAGCTTAATGAAATTCTGTAAAGTACTAAATGAAGTCTGCATGATTTTAAACTCTGCTGCATAGAAGTTGATGGTTCTCTTCTGAGTACTTAATTTGTAAGTACCTTGCTGACTATAAAGGCTAAATATTTTCCTTTCCTAACACTTCAAGGCAAGAGACCCTCTCTGGGCATGGTTCATCATTTTTGAAAAGTGGATATGAATCCACGTTTCAAATAATCTTTGATAGCTGATTTTCAGATCTGTTCAGATCACTTTCTTAACTTCATCATGTGGTTAAAATGGATAAAAGAAAGTAAATAAATAAATCTTCGTAAAAAAAGCCTACCTAGTCCAACCTTCTTGCCTGACAGGCAAGGAACCTGTCCCAGCACAAACACATATACCAGACTGAGATTTTTAATCTCCTTCTGCTAAATTAGCTAGCAAACAAACCACTAAAAGCTAATCACTATTTCCTAATGTAGAAAGACGAATTTAGTGCAAACATGAACAAGTTGAGTTCACTTACCAGATGGTAAGAATAGAGCCCTCTAGTAGAATACATCCACAATATGAGACTTCTTCATCTCCTATTTATTTTTCTAACTACTGCTAGAACTCTACCGTCACAAACTAAAAATATCAAGTGTAAGTGTGAACTTGAGATGAAGAAAAAGAAGAGACTCGCCTGCATCAAGGCAAGTGTTGTGGCATGGGAGTAAGTGAGCTCTCCCAGGCCAAAGGGTTGGCAAAGCTATGTCAGGAGGAGAACCAGGATAGCACATGGTGCAAGGGAAGAGAGAGTTCCAGAGGTACATATAACCAAGGTCAAATGCAGAGAGCACAAAGGGAATCAGGGCTGAAAAACACCTACAGGGTTTGGTGAAAATATGATTACTCAATGACTGCTGGGAAATTTGATTAAAGTAGTAGATGCAAGTGCTGGATAAGAGAATAAAAGATGACTTGATGGTTAAAGAAGTAAAAGCAACCAGTATTATTAACCAGTATTTCAAGTCATTTGGAAGCAAAGGGTAGGAAAAAGTCAGAAAGGATGGTAGTTTAGTGGGTGAAACAAGATCAAAAGGACTGAGGAGGAGGGAAGGGAAGACAGGATACCCAAGAGTCCGGTACTAAGGAAAGAGTCAAGCCAAGCAAGAAAGGATGGAGAGATTTTGAAGAAGCCTTGGGATAACGCACCCTATGTAAATACTAAGAAGCAACCTATATGAGCACCAAACATACATAAAATCAAGTCAAGAAAAACACTTAAATTAAGAAACTAATTTCACATATACGATTAAGATAAAAAGTGGAAATATGGATTACACGATTAATACAAACTAATCAAGCAGCTTATCATCATTCAAATATAATGATATAGGTGGACTGAAAGTAAAAGAATAGGAAAAAACATATCATGCAAATATTAATGAAGAGAAAGCTGGAGTGGCTGTATTAGAATTTGACAGAATTCCAGGAAGATGGAGGAGGATTAGAGAGGCAGAGGGATCACTTCTCTCCCAGAAAAAACAGCTAGAGAACAGGTGGAGACTGACTGGAGGGCTGCTCTGGGGAAGGTGAGACCACCCAGAAGAGAGAGGGGCAAAGGAAAGGAGTCTCAGCTGGCTGAAAAATCCCATGAGTAGAACTGCAAAAGCAGTGGCAGGCGCCCATCCACCTACCAATGGCGTAAAGAGGAGCCTGTGGACTGCAGTGGCTGCGGACTGAGGGGTTGCAGGGGTCCTCTTCCCCAAGAAAGGGGAGAGGGAGGGACGCAGCCTACAGGAAATTCAGATTTTGGCCAGAAACTTGGTCTGCTGCCTTGGAGGGCTCACACACCTCCAGAGAGGGTGGGGCACTGTTTGCACTGAGAGCCAGCAGGGAGCTAAAGATAACTTGCCTCCTTGAACAGCCTCCTTCCTGCCCCAGGCTGGCTGAGGAGGCAGAGGGAGGGGGTGTGGTAAGGCAAAGGTGGCAAATGTTAAAACAAATGGATATGCTTCGAATAATTTCGCTGTCCTCATTGTGTAATAATCAGGGTAGGCTAAACATTTGCTATATTAGAAACCATCGGGGTCGGATGTGGCTCAACTGGTTGGGCATCCGTCTTCCATATGGAGGGACCCGGGTTCGATCCCCGGGACCTCCCGGTTAAAAAAAAAAAAAAAAAAAAAATAGAAACCATGCATGTGCCCCCAGACCTATTTTTTCTCCCTAAGTCTGGTTTTTAGACTGCTGGTGATAAACTAAGCCTGATTTATTATATGACCATCCTGTACAGGAAAAGACTGTAACTCTAGATATCTTTGGTCAACCTTAAGAGATACAGCAGGGAGACAGATGTGGCTCAAATGGCTGGGTATCCATCTCCCATATGGAGGGACCTGGGCTCGATCCCCGGAACCTCCCAATAAAAATTGAAAAAAGAAAAATATAGAAGGTGCATGAGCCACCAGGCCCCATGAGCGGATGCGCCATCAGGCCCCACAAACAGGTTTAGCCTCCAGGCCCCATGAGTGGGTGTGCTGACAGGCCCATTGCACAGGTGAGCCCACCAGGCCCCATGCCCGGGTATGCCACCAGGCCCCATGAGTGGGTGCGCCATCAGGCCTCGCAAGCAGGTGAGACCCCCAGGCCACACACAAGGGTGCGCCGTCAGGCCCCACGAGCCATGCAGCAAGATGATGACATAACAGGAGGGAGTGCCCAGACGAGACACATCGAAAAACCAGGAATTAAGGTGGCGCAGGTGGTAGGACGCCTCTCTCCCACATCAGAGGTTCCGAGGATTGAATCCCAGTGAAGACAGGAGGAGAAGGATGAGCCCTCTCTTGTGGGCAGGAAACGGACACAGAGTTGCCCAGCGAATGGACACAGAAACGGCAAAAATGGGGGGGGGGAGTTAAAATAGATAAATGTAATAAAAAAATAAATCCTTTTTAAGAAATGTATGGGGGGGGGGAATACAGACTAAGCTTAACAGTAATACTTTGACGATGCTCTTTCATAATTTGTTTACAAATGTTTCACAACAATGCAAAGTATTTGTGGTAGGGTGATGTGGGGGAGCCCTGTATGATCTTATGCATGTTTGTTTTATGGGTTCACAATGTTTACTGAACACTTACAGTTTGTATATGTTCATGTATGAATGATATACTTCAATAAATTGTTTTTAAAAAAAAGAAACTGGGAAGCGGCTGTGGCTCAATCAGTAGGGCTCCCGTTTACCATATGGGAGGTCCCGGGTTCGGTTCCCGGGGCCTCCTGGTGAAGGCAAGCCCGCCCGCACGGTGTGGTTAGCTGACCCAGCGAGCACAAGTAGCAAGGGGGGGATAAATGAATAAATAAATAAAATCTTTAGAAAAAAAAAAAAAAGAAAAAAAGAAACTAAAAGGAGAAATAGACATCTTTACAATAATAGTAGTAGACCTCAACACGTCACTTACATCACTGGACAGAACTAGACAAAAGATCAACAAGTAAACAGAGAACCTGAATAATATGATAAAAAAGGTGAACCTGACAGACATATACAGAAGAACATCACACCCCAAATCAGGAGGTTACACATTCTTCTCAAGTGCCCATGGATCTTTCTCCAGGATAGACCACGTGTTGGGTCACAACACAGCTCTCAATAAATTTAAGAAGACTGAAATTATACAAAGCACCTTCTCAGATCACAACAGAATGAAAACAGAAATCAATAATAGGCAGGAAGGGGAAAAATGTGCAAACATATGGAGGCTAAACAACATACTTATAATCAGGGGATCAAAGAAGAAATTGTGAGGGAAATTAATAAATAATTTGAGATGAATGAAAACGGGAACAAACTTATCAAAACTTATGGGATACAGCAAAGGCAGTGATGAGAGGGGAGTTTATAGTCTTAAATGCCCATATTAAAAAAGTTAAAATGAAAGATCTAACGGAACAATGGGAGAAACTAGAAAAAGAACAGCAAACCAATGCCAAAAAACAAACACAAAGAAAGAAATAACAAAGATTAGAGCAGAAATAAATGAAATTGAGGACAAAATATCAATAGAGAGATCAACAAAACCAAAAGCTGGTTGAGAAAAATCAATAAAATCGACAAACTCTTAGCAAGACTAACAAAGAAAAAGAGAGAAAAGATGCAAATCAATAAAAATCAGGAATGAAAGGGACATTACAACTGACACCACAAAAATGAAAAGAATCTTAAGAGAAAATTATAAGAATCTGTATGCCAACAAGTTAGACAACCTAGATGAAATGGACAATTTCCTAGAAACACATAAACAACCTGCACTGACGCTACAACAAATACAGGAACTCAACAAGCCAATCACAAGCAAAGAGATTGATTCAGTCATCAAAAATCTTCCAACAAAGAAAAGCCAAGGACCACATGGTTTTACAGGTGAATTCTAACAAACACTTCAAAAGAATACCAATTCTGTTTAAACTCTTCCAAAACACTAAAAAGGAGGGAAAATTACCCAACACATTCTATGAAGCCAACATCACCGTTAATACCAAAGCCAGATAAATAAAGATACCGCAAGGAAAGAAATTTTGCATCTAATGAATATAGATGCAAAAATCCTCAAAATACTTGGAAATAGAATCCAACAGCATATCAAAATAATGATACGTCACGATCAAGTGGGTTTTAATCCTGGTATGCAAGGGTGATCCAAGTTAAGAAAATTAATTGACGTAATACACCACATTAGCAAATTGAAGGAAGAAACTGACATGATCATCTCGATCGATATGGAAAAGGCATTAGACAAAATCCAGCATCCTTTCTAGATAAAAACACTTCGAAAGACAGGTACAGAAGGAAAGTTCCTCAACATAATAAAGGGTCTAGGTGAAAATCCCATAGCCAACACCTTACAAAATGAGGAGAGATTGAAAGCTATCCCTCTAAGTTCAGGAACAAGACAAGGAGGCCCACTGTCACCACTGATATTCAACATTGTGCTAGAAGTTCTAGCTAGAACAATCAGGCAAGAAAAAATAAACAAAAGGCATTCAAACTGGAAAAAAGGAAGTAAAATTTACTGTTCACAGACCCTATAGTTGTGAATTTGACAAAGCAGACTTCAGAGCCAAGAAAGTTACCAGAGATAAGAAGGATATAACCTCATAATAAAATGGATCAATTCACCAAAACGATATAATAATCCTAAGTGTATATGCACCAAACAACAGAGCTTCAAAATACATAGAGCAAAAAACAAACAAACTATAAGGAGAAATCAACAAATCCACAATTTGAGACTTCAACATTCCTCTGTCAGCAATTGATAAAAGTGGAAGACAGGGACTTCCGGGAAGATGGCAGACTAAAAAGACATGGGACTCACTTCTCCTCCAGAAAAATAGCTAGAAGGCAGGGTGAAACAGCCTAGAAAAAGATCTTCTAGGGTTTAGGACAACAAGCAAAGGCTGACACTGTCCAGAGAAGAGAGGGACAAAGGAGGGAAATTGTGACGCCAAAACAGTGAGTTGAAACCAGCAGCTACTGCTGCCAGCACCATCCCCTACACTAAAGACACTAGAATTCTCATGCCTCAGGGCCTGCAACTACAGACAAATGGGGCTCCAGGGATCTACCACCCCTGGAAAGGGGAGAGAGAGAGACAAAGCCTAAGCCTAAGGCAGACTCAGCTTCTGAGACAAATTTTGTCTGCTGTGTCCCACGAGCCCTTACAGGCCAGGTGGGACCACACAGTGGTTTGCCCTGGGAGTTAGCGAAGGACTGGAGAAATACAACCCTCGCAATCTCCCTCTTGTCTAGCTGGTACTAATTGTTGAGGAAAGGAGAGAGAGAGGGACACAACCTAAGGCTGACTCAGCTTTTGACTCAAATTTGGTCTACTGTGTCCCAGGAGCCCTTCCAGGCTGGGTGTGGCTACGCCATTGTGTTCCTTGGGAGCCTGCAAGTGGCTTCTTCCAGGGTCCAGTGCCCAGTTTTGAGCAACCAGAAGGACAATTCTAATAATTCAGGTCAAGCCAAAAATCAAAGAGTAGTAACACACAGCCTACTGCCACTAAATCCCTACACAAGAGAAAGAAATTGAGCATCTGAATAAACTACATCCTAATCAGATGCCTAGATATCAACAAAAAATTACGAGTCATACTAAGAAAGTAGAGGACATGGCCCAAGAAAAGGAATACATCAAAGCTGCAGAAGAGATGAAGAATTTGAGAGAACTAATCAGCGAGATGTGCACAAATTTCCAAAATCAATTTAATGAGTTGAAAGACAATATGATTAGAGAGAGAAATGACATCAAAAAGACATGGAGTGGGAAGCGGCTGTGGCTCAACTGGCTGGGCTCCCGTTTACCATATGGGAGGCCCCGGGTTCAATTCCTGGGGCCTCCTGGTGAAGGTAAGCTGGTCCGCACGGTGCAGTGAGACAGCTGGTGCAACAAGATGACCCAACAAAGGGAGACAAGCAGACACAGAAAAATGCACAGCAAATGGACACAATGAGCACAAGCAGCAAGGGGGGGATAAATAAATAAAGAAAAATAAATCTTAAAAAAAAAAAAAAAGACATGGAGTGAGCACAAAGAAGAATCTGAAACCCTGAACATAAAAGTAAAAGAGCTCATGGGAATGAAAGACAAAATAGATGAGATCAAAAATACATCAAAAGCATACAATAGCAGACTCTAAATAATAGAAGAAAGAATAAGTGATACCAAAGACAGAACAGCTAAAATTGAAGAAAGAAAAGAACAGAGAGAGAAAAGAATGGAAAAAACTGAGCAGGGGCTCAGAGAATTGAATGACAACATCAAATGCAACAACATACATTGTCATGGAGTTCCAGAAGAGAAGGGAAAAGGGGCAGAAAGAGTATTTGAGGAAATAATAGCTAAAAATTTCCCAACTCTCACAAAAGACATGAACTTACATGTCCAAGAAGCAAACCGCACTCCAATCAGAATAAATCCAAACAGACCTACTCCAAGACACATCCTACTCAAAATGTCAAATGTCAAAGATAAAAGAAAATTCTCGGAGCAGCAAAGGAGCAGCACACAATCACATACAAAGTATGTCCAGTAAGACTTAGTGCAGATTTCTCTTCAAAAACCATGGAGACTAGAAGACAGTGGTATGATACAATTAGGATACTGAAAGAGAAAAACTACCAGCCGAGAATTCATTATCCAGCAAAATTGTCCTATCTCACTCCCTCTAGAATAATCAATTCAAATTGGATCAAAGACCTTAATATAAAAAACTACAAGAAGAAAATGTATGAAACATCTTCAAGACTTTGTAGTAGGTGGTGGTTTCTTGGACCTTACAACCAAAGTATATGCAATGAAAGAAAAAATAGATAAATGGAACTTCCTCAAAATTAAACACTTTTGCACCTCACAGGACTTTGTCAAAAAGGTGAAAAAGGAGCCAACTCAATGGGAGAAAATATTGGGAAATCAAATATCTGATAAGGGTTTAATATCCAGGATATATAAACAGATATTGCAACTCAACAATAAAGAGACAAGCGACCCAATTGAAAAATGGGCAGAAGACTTGAATAGACATTTGTCTAAAGAACAAATACAAATGGCAAAAAAAGAAAAAAAAAAACATGAAAAATGCTCAACATCACTAATGATTAGGGAAATGCAAATCAAAACTACAATGAAATATCACTTCACACCTATCAGAAGGGTCACATTAAAAAGACAGCGAGACTTCCGGGAAGATGGCGGACTAGTAAGACATGGGAATCTCTTCTCCAAAAAAATAGCTAGAGAACAGGCTGAAACAGCCCCAAAAAATATCTTCTAGGGTTTAGGACAACAGATGAAGGGGGCACACCACCCAGAGAAGAGAGAGACAGAAAGGGAAATCGCGACAACAGAACCATGGGTTGAAAGTAGCAGCTTCTGCTGCTGCCGGCACCCTCCCCCACACTCTTCAGAATTCTCCGGCCTCTGGGCCTACAACTACAGACAAAGGGTGGTCCAGGGATCTGCCACTCCCGGAAAAGGGGGGGAGAGAGGGACACAGCCTTAGGCTGACTCGGGTTCTGACCCGTAAATATGGGCTGCAGAGCCCCACAGACCCTTCCACACGGCAGTTTACCCTGGGAGCCTAGGAAGGACTAGAGAAATCCGAGCCTCACAACCTCCCTCTCTTCTAGCCTGGACTAATTGTTGAGGACTCCACAGGAGAGCAGGGGCTGACCCTGCTTTTGACTCCCAGGTTTGGTCTGCCCTGTCCCAAGAGCCCTTCCAGACTGGGTGGGGCTGCACCACTGTTTGCCTTGGAGCCTGCAAGGGGCTAAAGATATACAAACCTCCCAATCTCCTCCTCTACTAACAGGGACTGATTGTGGAGGATTCAGAGGGGAGTGGAAATATTTCCTAGCTGGGAAAAGGGGGGCGCTACGAGAAAAGTCTGGAGAACTGTCTCAGAAAGTTTGAATCACAGGGCTCTTACCCCCAGACAGGAAGCTCTATCACATTGATCTGGTCTGTGTCACAACAAATACGCTCCGATCAGGAACTGAATTGAGAGCTGCCTACAAGCGCCATCTCTAGGCAGACCAAGGAAGTGCACATAAGAAAATTAATAAGTAAGAGAGGCTTTTCCTGGCCTCTATAGCCTCCCTGCCCAAGGACCTAGGAAACGACACTACAACCAATTACTGGGTCCAGTGCCCAGTTTTGAGCAACCAGCAGAACAATCCTAACAATCAAGGTTGAGCCAAAAATCAAAGAGCTGTGGTAACTCACAGCCTCCTGCCACTAAAACCCCATAAAAGAGAAAGAGATAGAGCATCTAAGTAAAATACAAACTAACCAGATGCCTAAACACCAACAAAAAATTACGAGCCATAATAAGAAAATAGAAGGCAGGGCCCAATAAAAGGAATACAACCAAGTCCCAGGAGAGATGGAGAATTTGAGAGAACTAATCAGTGAGATGAGCACATATTTCCAAAATCAAATTAATGAGATGAAAGAGAATATAGTTATAGAGATAAATGACATCAAGAAGACATTGAGCGAATGCAAAGAAGAATTTGAAACCCTGAACAGAAAAGTAACGGAGTTCATGGGAATGAAAGACACAATAGGTAAAGTCAAAAATACATTTGAGGCATACAACAGAGGACTCGAAATGATAGAAGAAAGAATAAGTGATACCAAAGAAAGAGTAGCTAAAACTGAAGAGAGAAAAGACCAGAGAGAGAAAAGAATGGAAAAAATTGAGCAGGGGCTCAGAGTTGAACGACAACACAAAAGGCAACAACATACGTGTCACGGGAGTTCCAGAAGGGGACGAGAAAGGAAAAGGGGCAGAAAGAGTATTTGAGGAACTAATAGCTGAAAATTTCCCAACTCTCACGAAAGAAATGAAATTACATGTCCAAGAAGCACACCGTACCCCAATAAGAATAAATCCAAATAGACCTACGCCCAAGACACATATTATTCAGAATGTCAAATGTAAAAGATAAAGAGAAAATTCTCAGAGCAGCAAGAGAGAAGCAAACGATCACGTACAAAGGACGTCCAGTAAGCCTTTGTGCAGATTTCTATTCAGAAAACACAGAGACGAGAAGACAGTGATATGATACAATTAGGAAACTGAAAGAGAAAAACTGCCAGCCGACAATTCTTTATCCAGCAAAACTCTCTTTCAAATATGAAGGTGAATATAAAGTATTCACAAACAAACAGAAACTAAGAGAGTTTGCAAAAAAGAATCCACCTTTGCAGGAAATATTAAAGGAAGCCTAAGAACCTGAAAGAAAAAGACAGGAGAGAGAGGCTTGAAGGAGAGTATAGAAGAAAGAAAAGCAGAAAGGATAACCAAGAGAGTAAAAAGAGAGACAAAAATAAGATGATATATGAAAACCAAAGAATACAATGGAGGAAATAAATAGTGCATTTTCAGTAATATCATTGAATGTGAATGGATTAAATTCCCCAATCAAAAGATACACAGAATGGATAAAAAAACATGAGCCATCCATATGCTGCTTACAAGAAACTCACCTCAGACCCAAGGATACAAACCAGCTGAAAGTAAAAGGCTGGAAAAAGATACTCCACGCGAATAGTAAACAGAAAAGAGCAGGGGTAGTTATACTAATATCAGACAAAACAGACTTCAAATGCAAAAAAGTAAAAAGAGATGCAGGAGGCCATTATATATTAATAAAAGGGACAATCCTCCAGGAAGATATAACAGTCATAAATATCTACACACTAACCAGGGTGCCCCAAAATATATGAGACAAACTCTGGCAAAACTGAAGGGAGAAATAAACATTTCTACAATAATCGTTGGAGACTTCAACACCCCTCTCACATCATTAGATAGAACAACTAGACAGAAGATCAACAAGGAAACAGAGAACTTGAACAATATGATAAACAAGTTAGACCTAACAGACATATACAGAACACTGCATCCACACTCAGCGGGTTACACATTCTTCTCAAGTGCCCATGGATCTTTCTCCAGGATAGACCACATGTTAGGTCACAATACAGCTCTCAATAAATATAAAAAGATTGAAATTATACAAAGCACCTTCTCAGATCATAATGGAATGAAACTAGAAATCAATAACAGACCGGAAAAAAAGTAAATTTGCAAATGTGTGGAGACTGAGCAACACACTCCTAAATATTCGGTGGGTAAAGAAGAAACTGCAAGTGAAATCAGTAAATATATTGAGACAAATGAAAATGAGAACACAACGTATCAAAACTTATGGGATACAGCGAAGGCAGTCTTGAGAGGGAAATATATAGCCCTAAATGCCTATATTAAAAAACAAGAAAGAGCTAAACTCAAAGATTTAACTGAACAACTAGAGAAACTAAAAAAAAAGAACAGCAAACCAATCCCAAAGCAAAAAGAAGGAAAGAAATAATAAAGATTAGAGCAGAAATAAATGAAAATGAGAACAGAAAAACAATAGAGAAAATCAACAAAACCAAAACATGGTTCTTTGAGAAGATCAATAAAATTGACAAACCCCTCACTACACTAACAAAGAAAAAAAGAAAAGATGCAAATAAATACAATCAGAAATGAAAGGGGGGAAATTACAAATGACCTCACAGAAATAAAAAGAATCATAAGAGGACATTATGAGAAACTATATGCCAACAAACTCGACAACCTAGATGAAATAAACTAATTTCCAGAAATTCATAGCCAACCTACACTGACACAACAAGAAATACAAGAACTTAACAAACCAATCACAATTAAGGAGATTGAATCAGTAATAAAAACTCTCCCAGCAAAGAAAACTCCAGGAACAAATGGTTTCACAGGTGAATTCTACCAAGCATTTCTTAAAGAATTAACACCAATCCTGTTTAAACTCTTTCAAAAAATTGAAGAGGACGGAAAATTACCCAACACATTTTATGAAGCCAACATCACCCTAATACCAAAGCCAGATAAAGATTCCACAAGAAAAGAAAATTACAGACCAATCCCTCTAATGAACATAGATGCAAAAATTCTCAACAATATACTTGCAAATCGAATCCAACAGCATATCAAAAGACTTATACATCACGACCAAGTGGGATTTATTCCTGGTATGCAAGGCTGGTTCAACATAAGAAAATCAATGTAATACACCACATTAACAAGTTGAAGGAAAAAAACCACATGATCATCTCAATGGATGCAGAAAAGGCATTCGACAAAATCCAACATCCTTTTTTGATTAAAAAAATACTTCAAAAGATAGGAATAAAAGAAAAATTCCTAAATATGAAAAAGGTATATATGAAAAACCCACAGCCAACATCATACTCAATGGGGAAAGGTTGAAAGCGTTCACCCTAAGATCAGGAACAAGACAAGGATGCCCGCTGTCACCATTGTTACTCAACATTGTACTAGAAGTTCTAGCAAGGGCAATTAGACAAGACAAAAAAATTAAAGGCATCCAAATAGGAAAAGAGGAAGTAAAACTCTCACTCTTTGTGGATGACATGGTACTCTATTTAGAAAATCCTGAAGTATCCACAACAAAGCTACTTGAACTAATAAATGAGTTCAGCAAAGTGGCAGGATATAAGATCAACACGCAAAATCAGTGTTTTTTGTTTTTTGTTTTTTTAAGATTTTATTTATTTATTCATTTATCCCCCCCCCCCCCGCTGCCTGTGCTCGCTGGGACAGCCAACCACACCGCGCGGGCGGGCCTGCCCTCACCAGGAGGCCCCGGGAACCGTACCCGGGGCCTCCCATATGGTAAACGGGAGCCCTACTGATTGAGCCACAGCCGCTTCCCTCAGTAATGTTTTTGTACACTAGTACTGAACAATCTGAGGAGGAAATCAGGAGGAAAATTCCATTTTCAAGAGCAACAAAAAGATTCAAATACCTAGGAGTTAATTTAACCAAAGAAGTACAGGACCTAATTGCAGAAAACTACAAAGCAATGCTAAAAGAAATTTAAAAAGACCTAAACAAATAGAAAGACATTCCGTGTTCATGGATTGGAAGAATAAATATCGTGAAGATGTCAATCTTGCCTAAACTGATTTATAGATTCAATGCAATACCAATCAAAATCCCAACAGCGTACTTTACACAATTAGAGAAGGCAATTACCAAATTCATCTGGAAGGCTAAGTGCACCCAAATAGCCAAAAGTATTCTGAAAAAGAAGAGCGATGTGGGAGGAATTTCACTGCCTGACCTTGAAACATATTACAAAGCTACAGTGGTCAAAACAGCATGGTACCGGCATAAAGATAGACACATCGATCAGTGGATAGAATTGAGAATCGAGAAATATACCCTCACCTATACACTCAGCTGGTTTTTGACAAACTTACCAAGCCCACGCTAATGGGAAAAAACAGTCTCTTCAACAAATGGATATCTATAACCAAAAGAATGAAAGAGGACCCCTATCTCACCCCCTATACAAGAATCAACTCAAAATGGATCAAAGATACAAATATAAAAACCAGGACCATAAAACTACTAGAAGAAAATGTAGGGAAACATCTTCAAGACCTTGTAGTAGGTGGTGGTTTCTTGGACCTCACACCCAAAGCACGTGCAACAAAAGAAAAATTAGATAAATGGGACCTCCTCAAAATTAAACACTTTTGCACCTCACAGGACTTTGTCAGAAGGGTGAAAAGGCAGCCAACTCAATGGGAAAAAATATTTGAAAATCACATATCTGATAAGGGTTTAATATCCAGGATATAAAGAGATGTTACAACTCAACAATAAAAAGACAAACAACCCAATTAAAAAATGGGCAAAAGACTTGAATAGACATTCCCTGAAGAAGAAATACAAATGGCAAAAAAACACATGAAGAAATGCTCAACATCACTCATGATTAGGGAAATGCAAATGCAAACTACAATGAGATATCATTTCACACCTATCAGAATGGCCACTATGAAAAAGACAGAGAACTACAAGTGTTGGAGAGGATGCGGAGAGATAGGAACACTTCCTTCACTGTTGGTGGGAATGCAGGATGGTACAGCCACTATGGAGGACTGTTTGGCAGTTCCTAAAGTAGTTGAATATAGACTTGCCATGTGACCCAGCAATACCACTACTGGGTATATACCCAGAAGAACTGAGAGAAGTGACACGAACAGACATCTGCACACCGATGTTCATAGCCACTTTATTCATCATTGCCAAAAGGTTGGAACAACCCAGGTGTCTATCAACAGATGAATGGATAAACAAACTGTGGTCTATTCACACGATGGAATATTATGCAGCTGTAAGAAATGAAGTCATAAAGCATATGGCAACATGGATGAATCTGGAGGACATTATGTTGAGTGAAGCAAGCCAGACACAAAAGGACAAATACTGTATGAATGTGTTACTTTGAACCAAATATATTGTGTAATATATTGTTTGATTGAAAAAAAAATGTGTATGTATCCATTACATTTAATTGAGAAATGTGTATATTTATTCATCTGTGTTTACTTTTTGGTTTATGTTTATATTTACAATTATTAAATGTATAAAATAAAGTTTAAAAATGTTAAAAAAAAAAAAAAAAAGAGAACTACAAATGTTAGAAAGAATGTGGAGAAATAAGAACACATATATTCACTGTTGGTAGAATGCAGAATGGTAGAGCCACTGTGGAGAACTGTTTGGCAGTTCCTAAAGAAGTTGAATATAGACTTGCCACGTTACCGTGCAATATCACTACTGGGTATATACCCAGAAAAACTGAGAGCAGTGACATGAACAGTCATCTGCACACCGATGTTCACGGCAGCGTTATTCATGATTGCCAAAACCTGGAAACAACCCAGGTGTCCATCAACAGATGCATGGATAAACAAACTGTGGTCTATTCACGTGATGGAGTATTATGCAGCTGTAAGAAGAAATGAAGTCATAAAGCATATGACAATATGGATGAACCTGGAGGACGTCATGTTGAGCGAAGTAAGCCAGACAGAAAAGAACAAATACTATATAATTGCATTACTATGAACCAAATATACTGTGTAACATATCTTATAACTCAAAGAAAAATTTATATGTCTCCTGTACATTTAATTAAAATATGTATGCTTTTATTCAACTGTTTTCTTTTTAGTTTTTATTTATATTTTCGATTGTTAAATGTACAAAATAAAGTTTTAAAAAAGTAGAAGACAAAAAGTTGGCACGGTTTAAAAAAAAATCAAACTAGATCTAATTGACATTCAGAGAATGCTCTATGCAATAGCAGTAAAATACCCATTTTTAAGAGCATATATAACATTCAAGAAAACAGACCATAAAACTTTAAGTTTTTTAAAGAACTAAAATTATACAAAGCATGAACTCTGACCATAATGGAATCAGACTAGAACCCAATAACAGAGAAATAAGAGGAAATTAAACAACATACTTTTAAATAACATGTGATTCAAAGAGGAAGACTCAAGGGAAATTAGAAAGTACTGTGAATGAAAATCTAAGTACAACATGAAATTTGTGGGGTGCAGCAAAAGTATGCCTTTAGAGGAAAATTAATAGCATAAATGCTTATATTTTTAAAAAGAAAAAATGGTTCAAGTCAGTAATCTTAGCTTGTACCTTAAGGAATTAGTAAAAGAAATGAAGATAAGCCCAAATCAAGCAATAAAGTACAGAGTAAAAAAGAAAAACAATGAAACTGAAAACAGAAAAACAATAGAGAAAAAGATCAGTAAAATCAAAAGCTAGTTCTTTATAAAGATTGAAAAAATTGAGAAACCTCTAACAAGACTAACAAAGAAGAAAGGAGGGGACACAAAATTACCAATACTGAGAATGAAAGACATCACTGCAGACCCCACAAATATTAAAAAGATAGTAAGGGGTTACTAATAAATACTTTATACTCATAAATTCCACAACTTAGATTAAATGGACCAATTCCTTGAAAAACACAAACTACTAAAACAGAAGAGAGGGAAACAAGTCCCAGCTTATTTTACAAGGCTAGCATGACACTGATATCAAAACCAGACAAATACAGTTTAAGAAAACTATTGACAAATACACTCATGAAAATAGATATAACTATCCTCAATCAAAATCAGCAAAATAAATCCAGCAATCTAAAACATAGGGCCTGATTCAATATCCAAAAACTTCAATGTGATCCACGATGTTAACAGTCTAAAAAAGAAAATCCACATGATCATATCAATTGATTCAGAAAAAGTATCTGATAACATCCATTAATAAAAATTAGAGAAAAAAAAAAACCTTAGCAAATTAAGAATAGAAAAGAACTTCCTCAATCCAAAGAAAGGCAACTACAAAAATCTACAGCCAACATACTTAATGGTGAAAGACTGAATGCTTTTCCCCTAAGATCAGGAATAAGGTAGTAATGTCCATTCTAGCCAGTGCAATAAAGCAAGAAAAGGAAATAAAGAGCATCCGCATTTGAAAACAAGGCAGGGAAACTGTATCTTTTCACAGAGAACAGGATTCTCTATACAGAAAATCTCACTAAATTAATAAAAGACTCCCAGAATTTATATACAAGTTTAGCAAGGCCAAAAGACAGAAGATGAAGACATAAAAATTATTTATATTTCTATTAATAGTAATGAACAACTGTAAACTGAAATAAAAAACACCACCATATATAACAGCTCAAAAAATAAAACACTTACATGTAAATTTCACAAAACATGTACAGGATCTGTATACTAAAAAACATAAAACACTGATGAAAGAAATCACAGGAGACCAAATACATGGAGAGACATACAGTGATCATGGATTGACAGACATAACACAGTAAATATGTCAATTCTCCATCAAATTGGTCTGTAGATTTAAGGCAATTCCAATCAAAATCCTTGCAGAATTGTTTATAAACAAGTTGATTTTAAGATGTATATAGAAAAACAAAGTAACTAAAGGAGTCAAAACAACCTTTAAAATAATAATAAAGTAGGAGAATCACCCTACTCAATTTTAAGGCAATCAAGATACTGTGGTTCTGGCAAAGGGATAGACCCGAAGATCAATACAAGGAAATGTAGTCAAGAAACAGGCCCACGCAATTATGGCCAGTCGATTTCTGACAAAGGCAAAAAGCAAATTCAATGGAGAAGGATAGTCCTTTAAACAAATGGAGTTGGAGCAATCTGACATCCATATATAAAGAAAAGTGTGTCCCTACCTAAACCTCATGCTCTACGATATTAAGTCAGAACAAAGCATAGATCTAGATTGTGGGTATATGGTGGAGCAAGAAGCTCCAGAAATTAGTATTTCCATCAAAACCACTAATAAACTGGAAGGGACTGTCTGAATCAACCATTTTGAAACTCTGGAATACGCCACAGCACCAAAGAAAGAGCTGGAGGAAGAGGCTGATAAATTGTGTAAATACCAGTGAATTACACCCTTCAGGTAGCTGGTATCACTATCATCCTCCATCCCACAAACACAAACACACAGCAGGCAGCAGTGGGAACTACAACCACGGCTCCTGATGAAGCTTGCTGGTGCCAGGGTAGGCTATAAGGAACAAGTCTTCAAAACATTGAATGTGTGTGGTAAGACAGCCAATTGTTGCTTTTGAACAGCTTCATCAGATCACTGGAGGGCTGGTTCTGAGGGTGGCCATTGTTCTAACAAACCTTAGGCCAAAGTGGCAGAGGAATCTTAGAAAGGTAATATCTATGTTTTCTCTATTTTCTCTTCCCATTCCCAATTTGGGAGGAAAAAAAAGATTGCAAAAGTAGCAAACTGACAGCTCCAGCCCTCAACAACAACCAAAACAAAAAACAAACAAAAAACAATCCGAGTTGTGGGAAAGCTAGATTTACAGTATTATAGCAACAAAATACATAGAATGTCGTTCTCAACAACAAATTACAAAACACACAAAGAAACAGGAAAGTACATTCACAGGAAAAAAAGAATTTGCCAGAAACCATCCCTGAGAAAAGTCACACATTGGAATTATCAAAGACTTTAAATCAACTGTCTTAAATATGTTCAACGAGCTAAAGGAATCCATATACAAAAAAAGAAAATTAGGAAAATGAATGTTGACTGAACAAATATAAAGAAATGAAAACTGAAAGACAAAAAGGTTTTTTGCATCTGCAAAGTACACTAATTTAAATGGGAAACTCATTAGATAAATTTAGTAACAGATGTGAACAAGCAGAAAAAAGGAACCGTGAACCTGAAGAAAAAATAAATGAAATTATCCAGTGTGAGGAGCCAAAAGAATAATTACCAAAAAAAAAAAAAAAAAAGAATAGACCCTTAGGGGGCCCATGGGACACCATCAAGCATACAAACATACGCATCACTGGAGTTCCAAAAGAACAAGAGAGAGAGAAAGGAGCAGGAAAAAAAAGTATTTGAAGAAGTAATGGCTGAAAACTTCATCAATCTGATGAAAAACATGAATATACACATGCAGGAAACTCAACAAACTCCCAGCAGGATAGACTCTCAGAGATCTAATCCTAGACACATTATAGCAAAACTGTCCAAAAGACAAAGAAAGTACTTTGACAGCAGCAAGAAAGATGCAATCTGTCACATGAAAAGGGTTCCCAAATAAGATAACAGTGGATTTCTCATCAGAAACCATGGGTGCCAGAAATCAATGTGATGTCATATTTAAAGTCCTTAAAGAAGAAAAACAGTCAATAAATAAGTCTGTATCTAACAAAATTATTTTTCAAAAATAAAGGAGAAATTAAGACATTTATACATAAACAAAAGCTGAAAAGAGTCTACTACCAAAATTTCTACCCTCCAAGAAAGGAAGTCCCTCAGGCTGAAATAAAAGGACATTAGGAAAAAAAAAAGAAAGAAAAAGGGGATTGGGCAGTAACTTGAAGCTGTAAGAAGAAATAAAGAACATTGGCAAAGGTAACTACATATATAAATATAAAATCCTGTGTTACCCTACTTTTGGTTTATAACTGCTTCCCCTTCCCCCACACAACCTGACAGGCAAATGAGTAAAATAATGTTTAAAATCTATGTTAATGGGTATACTGTATATAAAGATGTAATCTGGCACAACAACAATATAAAGGGGGAGGGACGCTGATACATAGGAGTTAAGAGTTTGTATACTATTGAAATCAGGTTAATATTAGTCAAACTAGGCTGTTGTTAAAGACATTCACTATAATTACAAAGGTAACCAGTAAGAAAATAATGGAAATATAGAAAAAAGACAAGAAGGGAATCAAAATAGTACACTACAAAAAAGCAACTAAGTACAAAAATAAGGCAATGATGGAGTAGTTGAGAACACACACACAAACACAAATACAAAACACAGAAAACGAAGAGCTAAATGGCAGAACTAAATTCCTTTTTCACAATTATTACCTTAAATGCCAAAGGATTAAACTCTCCTATTAAAAAGAGAATGGCAGAATTGACAAAAAAGCATGACCCATATAGATGCTGTTTACAAAAGATGCATTCTAGGTACAAAGACACAAAGATGCTGGAAGTAAAAGGGTGGAAAAAGATAATCCATGCAAACAGTAATCAAAGGATAGCTGGAATTTTATGCATGATTGTTCTGTAAACCCGTAACTTATATAATAAAGGGGGGGGGCGGGGAAAAAAAAGATAGCTGGAGTACCTCTATTATTATCAGACAAAATAGAGCTTAAGTGAAAAAAGATTAATAGGGGCAAAGGAGGACAGTATATATATGGATAAAATGTTCAACTGAGCAAGAAGATATAACAACCATATATGCACCTCACAACAGAGATCCAAATATATGAAGTAAAAATTGACAGAACTGAAAAGAGAAATAGATAATTCAGAAATAAGTTGGATACATCAATACACAACTTTCAATAACTAACAGAAGACCTAAACAGAAGATCAATAAGAAAACAGAAGACTTGAACACTAACCAATGAGACCTAATAGACACATACAGAACTCTCCATCCAACAACATCAGAATACACATTCTCATCACTTGCATATGGAATATTTTCTAGGATAGATCATATGTTAGGAGACAAATCAAACATTAATAAATTTTAAAATAGTGAAATCATATAAAGTATCTTCTCAGGTCACAATGGAATAAAGCTAGAAATAAATAAAAGCTAAATGGGGAAATTTACAAATATGTGGAAATTAACATATGACTAAACAACCAACCGATTAAAGATGAAATCACAATGGAAATTAGAAAATACCTTGAGATAAATGAAAACATACAAAATACCAAAACTTATGGTGAAAAGAAAAAAAAAAAAAAAAATGGATGGAGAAAACTAGGATAGGGGAGGGTGAAAGACATTCTGGGATGACAGCTGTGTAGCAGTTCTAGAAAGAAAGTGGTCCAGATAGGAAAAGGAGGCCAAGAGCTCTAGAAGGGATACAGTCCAGAAAATAATAAAATGGATAGAATATGTGCTTCTTTCTAATGTATTGAGCAATTTATACTTCCCTTGTAGAATTTGGGGCTAAATACTAATAATGGCAAAAGAAAATGAAGCAAAGGATGAACAAGGCAATGATAACCTCCAGGATCAATAAAAATTGTTGGGGGAAAAAAAAACTTATAGTATTGGATGCAGTGAAGGTAGAGTTCAGATAGAAATTTATAGCTCTTAATGCTTACATTAAAAAAGATCATGAAACAAAAACTTAACTTCATACCTAAAGAAACTAGAACAAGAGCAAACTAAACTCAAAGGCACCAAACAAAGGAAGTAGTAAAAATATTAGGGCAGAAATAAATGAAATAGAGGGCAGAAAAAGAATAGAGAAATTAACAAAGCTAAAAGGTGATTTTTTGAAAAGATGAATAAAATGAACAAACTTTTAGCCAGACTGATAAAAAGGATGAAGTAAGCAAAAACAATCAGGAACAAAAGTGGGGACATTACCACCAACTATACAGATAGTAAAGGGACTACTACTAGAGGGTACTATGAACAATTACATGCCAACAAATTTGAATATCTATGTAAAACGAATTCCTAGAAACATACAAATTTCCTAAAGTGACACAAAAAGAAACAGAAAGTCTCAACAGACCAATAACTAGAAAAGCCCAGAGCTAGCAGTTTTCACTGCTGAATTCTACCAAACATTTAAAGATTTACACAAATCCTTCTCAAACTCTTCCAAAAAATACAAGATGGGGGATTTCCTTACTTATTTTGAGGCTACCACTGCCCTGAAACCAAAGGCATATAAAAACAGCACAAGAAAAGAAAATTACAGACCAATATCCCTTAAAAATATAGATGCAAAAATCCTTTACAAAATACTAGCAAACTGAATACAACAGTATATTAAAAGGATCATTCCCCATGACCAAGTGGAATTTATTCCAGTAATGCAAGGATGGGTCAGCCTAAGAAAACCAATCAATGTAAAACACCGTATTTATAGAATGAAGGAAAAAAATCCAGATCATCATATCAATATATGCAGAAAAGGCATTTGACAAAATTCAACATCCTTTCTTGATAAAAACACACACAGAAAAATAAGAATAGAAAGGAACTTTCTCAATATGATAAACAGCATTTATGAAAAGCCTACAGCAAGTATACTCAATGATGAAAGACTGAATACTTTCTAAGAAACAAGACCAGGATGCCCACTGTTACAACTGTTATTCAACAGAACTTCAAATGTACTAGAAGTTCTAGCCAGAGCAATTGGGCAAGAGAAAGAAATAAAAGGCAACCAAACTGGAAAGGAAAAAATCAAATTATCCTTATTTGGTTGCAGATCATAATCCTATATAGAGAAAATCCCACGGGAACCACAAGAAAGCTACTAGAACTAATAAATGAATTCAACAAAGTAGCAGGATACAAGATAAACACACAAGTCAGGTGGGTTTCTATATACCAGTAATGAACAATATGAAAAGGAAACAAAAAAAGTTCCATTTACAATAGCAGTTAAAAAAAAAATACCTAGGAATAAATTTAAACAAAAAGATGAAAGACTTGTATGCTGAAAACTATAAAACATTGCTAAAAGAAATTTTAAAAGACCTAAACAAATGGAAAGACATCCCATATTCATGGACTGGAACACTTAATATTGTTAAAATGTTAATACTGCTTAAAATGATCTACAAATTCAATTAATCCCTATCAAAATTCCAGTAGCCATTTTTGCAGAAATGGAAAAGCTGACCTCAAATTCATATGGAATTATAAAGGTCCTGAATAATTAAAATGGTGTGGTACTGGCATAAAGACATATAGACCCACAGATTAGAATTGAGAGTCCAGAGGTAAATCCAACATATCTGTGGCCAGGTGCTTTTCAACAAGAATGCCCAGTCAATTCAATAGGGAAAGAATGGTCTTTTCAAGAAATGGTGCTGGGACAAATGGAAATACACACACAAAAGAATGAATGTTTTCTAAACAAAATACTTGCAAATAGAATGCAACAGCATATAAAAAGAATTATACACCATGACCCTGTGGAGAATTTTTTGTTGTTGTTTTTTGAAGTAGAGGGGCCAGGGATTGAACCCAGGACCTCGTATGTGGGAAGCCAGTGCTCAACCGCTGAGCCAAATCAGCTTTCCTGAGGCGGTTTTATCATTTGTTTTGCTTGTTGTTTTGTTCTTGTTTTTTCAGGAGGCATCAGCAACCAAACCTGGGACCTCCCATGTAGGAGTCGGCAGCTCAACTGCTTCAGCCACATCGGCTCCCAAAGAGGGTTTTATTCCTGGTATGCAAGGGTGGTTCAACATAATATCAATTAACCTAATATACCACATTAACAAATTGAAGGAAAAAACCACATGATCATCTCAATCAACTCAGAAAAGGCATTTGACAAAATCCAGCATCCTTTCTTGATAAAAACACTTCAAAGTTAGGAATAGAAGGGAAATTCCTCAATATGATAAAGGGCATTTATGAAAAACCCACAGCCAACATCAGTCAATGGGGAAAGGTTAAAAGCTTTCCCTCTAAGTTTGGGAACAACACAAGGATGCCCACTGTCACCACTATTATTCAACATTGTGCTAGGAAAGCTGATGTGGCTGAAACAATTGGGCTCCCGTCTACCATATAGGAGGTCCAGGGTTCGATTCTGGGGCCTCCTGGTGAAGGCGAGCTGGCCCACACAGAGTGCTGGCCCATGCAGAAAGCTGGCCGTTGCAGGAGTGCTGACCTGCGCAGGTGCGCTGGCCCACAAGGAGTGCTGGCCCACACGGAGAGCTGGTGCAGCAAGATGACGCAACAAAAAGACACACAGAGGAAAGACAATAAGAGATCCAGCAGTCTGGGGAGCTGAGGTGGCACAAAAGATTAAGTACCTCTCTCCCACTCCAGAGGGTCCCAGGATCAGTTCCCGGGGCCACCTAAAGAGAAGACAAGCAGACACAGAAGAACACACAGCGAATGGACACAGAGAGCAGACAATGGGGGGAGGGGAGGGATAAATAAATCTTTAAAGGAATAAATAAATGGCATTCAACTAGATTGAGAGGTGGTCATTTTTTATTTTTTGTCTTTTATTAATACTATTGGAATAATGAAAATATTTTAAAAATAATTGATGAATGCAAAACTATGTAATTATAGTGAATACCACTGATTGAACACTTTGGATGGATTTATGCTTTATTAATATGTATCAATAAAATTGATTTCTAAAAAAAAAATTGTTTATTTTCTGATTATAATAAATTCCTATTCTACATAGAAAAAAACAGAAAATTAATAAAAGTATACATTAGAATAAGAAAGCCACACATGATGTCACAATCACATTTAATATTCTGTTTTATTATCTTCTAGGCTTAAATATCTTTAAAAAATTAAACACATTCTGTAGAATTATTTTGTAACTGGCCTTTTCACTAAATATTCTACCATAAGCTTTTATTCATGTTAATAAAAAAATTTTGGAACTATTTTTTTTTAAAAAAGGAATCCAAATAGGAAAAGAGGAAGTAAAACTTTGACTATTAGCAGATGACATGATCCTATATTTTAAAAATCCTGAAATGTCTACAACAAAACTACTTAAGCTAATAAACAAGTTCAGCAAAGTGGCAGGATACGAGATCAACAAGTAGAAACCAATAATGTTTCTGTACACTAGTACTGAACAATCTGAGGAAAGAAACAGGAAAAAAATTCCATTTACAATAGCAACAAAAAGGCTCAAACACCTAACAATCAACTTAACAATCGATATACAGGACCTATATTCAGGAAACTATAAAACAATGCTAAAAGAAATCAAAGACCTAAACAAATGGAAAGACATTCCATACTCATGGTATAGAAGACTAAATATCATGAGGATATCAATCCTACCCAAACAGATTTATAGATCCAATGCAATACCAATCAAAATTCCAACAGCCTACTTTACAGAAACAGAAAGGGCAATTACCAAATTTGTTTGGAAGGGAAAGTGCACCCAAATAGCCAAAAGCATCCTAAAGAATAGTGATGTGGGAGGACTCTCACAGCCTGACATTGAGACATATTACAAAGCTACAGTGGTCAAAACAGCATGGTATTGGTATAAAGACAGACACACTGATCACTGGAATAGAAGTGAGAGTCCAGAAATAAACCCTCACCTCTACAGCCAATTGATTTCTGACAAACCTAGCAAGTCCATGTTACCAGGACAAAACAGTCTCTTCAGCAAATGATGCTAGGAGAACTGGATATCTATAACCAAAAGAATGAAAGAGGACCCCTACCCCACACCCTATATTAGTCAGCCAAAGGGGTGCTGATGCAAAATACCAGAACTTGGCTGGTTTTTATAAAGGGTATTTATTTGGGGTAGAAGCTTACAGCTACCAGGCCATAAAGCATAAGTTTCTTCCTTCACCAAAGTCTATGGCCACGTGTTGGAACAAGGCAGCTGCCGACGTTCTCCAGGGTTCAGGCTTCTTGGGCTCCTCTCTTTCCAGGGCTCCATTTCTCTCTGGGTTTAGCTCCTCTGTTTCCTCCACAAGGTCAGCTGTAGACTATGAAGCTCCCTGGGCTTTGCGTCTCTCCAGGAGGCCAGCTGTAGACTATCAGGCGAATGGCTCATCACTATCCCAGGGCCTTCTCTCCTTCCTCATGACCAAGCTCCTCCGTCTGCTTGTCTCCCCAGGCTCCAGCATCAAAACTCCAACATGAAAACTCCAACTCTGTCCTTTGCCATGTCCTTTTATCTTTGACACGCCACCCACCAAGGAGTAGGGGCTCAATGCCCTACTGACGTGGCCCAGTCAATGCCCTAATCATAACTTAACCATGCCCAGATTAACAGACCAGTTTACAAGGATAATCCAATATCTGCTACACTCCCTATACAAGAATCAACTCAGAATGGATGAAAGACCTAAACATAAAAGCCAGGACTATAAAACTACTAGAAGAAAATGTAGGGAAACATCTTAAAGATCTTGTGGTCAGTGGTGGTTTCTTGGACCTTTCACCCAAAACATGAGCAACAAAAGAAAAAAATGATAAATGGGATCTCCTCAAAATTAAACTTTTGCACTTCACAGGACTTTGTCAAAAGGGTGAAAAGGCAGCCAACTCAATGGGAAAAAATATTTGGAAAGCACATGTCCGATAAGGGTTTAATATCCATAATATATAAAGAGGTGCTACAACTCAACAATAAAGAGATAAATGACCCAATTAAAAAAAGGGCAAAAGGCTTGAATAGACATTTATCCAAAGAAGAAATACAAATGACCAAAAAAAAAAAAAAAAAACATGAAAAAATGCTCAACATCACTAATGATTAGAGAAATGCAAATCAAAACTACAATGAGATATCATTTCACACCTCTCAGAATGGTCACTATTAAACAGACAGAGAACTGCAAGTGTTGGAGAGGATGTGGAGAGATAGGAACACTTCTTCACTGTTGGTGGAATGCAGAATGGTACAGCCACTGTGGAGGACTGTTTGGCAGTTCCTGAGGAAGCTGAATATAGACTTGCCATGTGACCCTGCAATACCACTACTGGGTATATACCCAGAAGAACTGAGAGCAGTGACACGAACAGACATCTGCACACCGATGTTCATAGCTACATTATTCACCATTGCCAAAAGCTGGAAACAACCCAGGTGTCCATTAACAGAGGAATGGATAAGCAAACTTGGTGTATTCACACAATGGAATATTATGCAGCTGTAAGAAGAAATGAAGTTGTAAAGCATATGACAACATGGATGAACCTGGAGGACATTATGTTGAGTGAAGCAAGCCAGACACAAAAGGACAAATAAATGCGCTATTATGAACTAAATATACTGTGTAAATTTATGGAATTAACAACTAGAAAACAGGCCACCAAGAAACAAGAGGTTGGAGAATGGAAAGCTGAAGGTCAACCTGTGTAGAAATAGTAAAAAGATCGTTTATAAATGTTTAGAAATGAACAGAAACAGTGAAATCACATCACAGTGTTTGTAACTAGCAGTGCTATTACATGGGATGACAGTGGTTGAAAGGGAAAGTTAAGAACATGTATATTACTAGAAAGAAAGCTAAAAAATGTAACCTGAGACTGTATAACATAGTGAAACCTCACATGAAATATGAGTGTGGGTTCATGTCAGCTCACTGTCACGCTTGTCTTCTTTAAGTGGCACTGGGAACCAAACCCGGGACCTCCCATGTGGGAAGTGGGTACCCAACAACTTGAACCACATCTGCTCCCCTATAAGTCTGTTTTTACAAAATATAAATACAAATAAACTACAGAGACAGAAACAGAAGAGCAACTATGTACAGCAGATGAAGCATAGAGAGATTGAGATTTGATGAGTTTTTTGGTCTGTTTTTTTTTTATTATTATTGAAATAATGAAAATGTACTAGTAATGATTTAAGTGATGAATGTACAACTATGTGATTATACCAAATATAACTGATTATACACTAGGATGGATTGTATGCTTTATTAATATGCATCAATAAAATTGATTTGTTCAAAAAAAAATGAATGAATGTGGACCCCTGCCTCTCACCATACATAAATGTTAATTCAAAATGCATCAACGACCTAAATTCAAGAGCTAATACTATGAAACTCTTACCAAAAAAACAGGGAAATATCTTCAGGACCTTGTAGTAAGCAATGAATTTTTAGATTTTACACCAAAAGCAGAAGCAACAAAAGAAAAAAATAGATAAAATGGACTTTACTAAAGTTTAAAACTTTCATGCAAAGGACATCATCAAGAAAGTGAACAGACAACCAACAATATGGGAGAAAATATTTGGAAACCATGTATCTGATTAGGGTTTACTATCCAGACTATGTAACTAAATCCTACACCTCAACAACAACAACAAAAAAACTCAATTAAAAAATGGACCAAGGATGCTGTGAGAACTGGATAGCCATATCTAAAAGAAAGAAAAAGGACCCCTAACTCACACCTTATACAAAAATTAAAGTGGATCAAGGACCTAAATATAAAAGCTACAACCATAAACTCCTAGAAGAAGATGTAGGGAAACAGCTTCAAGATCTTGTGGAAGGCGGTAGTTTCTTCTTTTTTTTTTTACCGGGAGGTCCCGGGGATCGAACCCGGGTCCCTCCATATGGGAGACGGACGCCCAACCAGTTGAGCCACAGCCGACCCCCAAAAATAGCAAAGATTTCTTTTTTTTTTTTTTTTTTAATTAATTAATTTTTTTTTTTTTTTTACCGGGAGGTCCCGGGGATTGAACCCGGGTCCCTCCATATGGGAGATGGACGCCCAACCAGTTGAGCCACATCCGACCCCAAGGCGGTAGTTTCTTAAACCTTACACCCAAAGCACAAGCAATGAAAGAAAAAAAAAAAATAGATATATGATATTAAACACTTTTGCATTTCAAATGGCTTTAAGATAATGAAAAGGCAGCACATACTCACTGGGAGAAGATCTTCAGAAACCACATATCCACATAAGGGTCTGATTTCCACATTATATAAAGAGATCACACAATGCAATGATAAAGAGAAGAGCAATACAATCTTAAAAATGGACAAAAGATTTGAATAGACATTTGTCCAAAGAGGAAATACAAATGGCCAAAAAGCACATGAAAAGATGCTCAACATCACTAGCTATTAGGGAAATGCAGATTTAAACTACAATGAGTTATTTCACACCTTGCAGAATGGCTATAATTGACAAAACAAAAAACTACAAGTGCTGGAGAGGATGCAAAGAAATAGGAACACTCCCTCACTGTTGGTGGGAGTGTAGATTCGTGCAGCCTCTGTGGAAGACAGTTTGGCGGTTCCTCAGGAAGCTAAATATAGAACTGCCATATGATCCAGCAATCCCACTACTAGGAATATAGTCAGAGGAACTGAAAGCAAGGACACAAACACATATTTGTACACCGATGTTCAGAGAGGCAATATTCACAATTGCTAAAAGATGAAACAACTTAAATGCCCGTAAACCGATGAATGGATAAACAAAATGTGGTATATACATACGACGGAATACTATTCGGCTCTAAGAAGAAATGAACTTGAGATGCATATGACAACAAGGATGAAACCTGAGGATATTATGTTGAAATAAGCCAGACACAAAAGGACAAATATTGTATGGTCTCATTAAGATGAACTAAATATGATGAGTAAACTCGTGGAGTTCAACACTAGAGTTTAAGTTACTAGGAGACAGAACATAGGTTGAGAAGGGGAAGCTGTCACTGAATGTATGTAGAATGTTTAACAAGGTTGACTGTAAATATATGGAAGTGGACAGAGTTGACAGTAACACATTATAATGAGTATAACTAACACTACTGACTTATAACTGTGTGGCTAAAAGGGGTAGTCTAGGGAGGCTAATGTTAATTAAGAGACAGCTAGAGGATAATCTAGGGACTATATAATATAGTGACTGCAGTGGTGAATGAGGATTGTGACTACTAATACAAATACAACAATGTTCTTCTATTACAAGGTGTAAAGAATATGATGATACATGGGAAAAATACAACTAATGTAACTTAACTATACTTAATAATATTGTAATATTTTTGTATCAAAGGCAAAGAAGGTATTATATCAATACTAAAGGTCAAAAAATAATATAGGATTATTATTTTATAATATTTATGATAATTTTATAATAATTATCATATCTCATGATTATTATTATTCATGATAATAATGAGATATGAATATCAAGTGTTTTTTTTTTTTCCCATTTTCTTCATTAACAAGGAGACCTTAGTCGTATCTGTGCTCATTTATTCATCTTTCAGAACACCATAGGGGGGCGGCTGTGGCTCGGTCAGTGGGGCTCCCGTTTGCCATGTGGGGGGCCCCGGGTTCGGTTCCCGGGGCCTCCTGGTGGGGGCGGGCCCGCCCGCGCGGCGTGGTTGGCTGGCCCAGCGAGCGCGGGCAGCAGGGGGGGGGGGATGGATGAGTAAATAAATAAAATCTTTGGAAGGAAAAAAAAAAGAACACCATAGAAACAAGTGAGTTTGTTTTTAGGATTAAATAAGATAAATGAACTGTGGACAGGATTTTTTAAAGTAGTGTTTCCATTATTTGTTAAGCTGCCTTTTGTCAACCATTGTATTTTTTGAAGGTGAAATAAAGTATGGGTGAAAGATTTGAATAAACATTTCTCTAAATAAGATATTCAAATGGCCAATAAGTATATGAAAAGATGCTCAACATCATTAGCCATTAGAGGAGGGCAAATTAAAACCACAATGAGATAGCACTTCACACCTACTAGGATGGCTATTATATTAAAAACTGAAAATAACAAGTATTGGCAAGGAAGTGTTGGGAATGTCAAATGGTGCAGTCCCTGTGGAAAACAATTTGACGGTTCCTAAGAAAGTTACACAAAGAAATACCTTATGACCGGGTAATTCCACTCCTAGGTATATCCCCGAAAACACTGAAAGCAGGGTCTCAGACAGATATTTGTACACCATTGTTATCACATTATTCACAACTGCCAAAAGGTAGAAGCAACCCAAGTTGCTTCCAACAGATGATTAGATAAACAAAATGTGGTGTATCATACAATGAAATATTATTCAGCCATAAAAAGTTGTAAAGTGTTGGTACATGCTACAACATGGATGAATTTTGAAGACATGTTGAGTGAAATAAGGCAGATATAAAATGACAAATATTGTATGATTTGTCTTCTATGAAATACTTAGAGCCAGAAAGCAGAACAGTGGTTATCAGGGGTACAAGGGAGGGGAGAGTGTTGCTAAATGAACTTGAGTTTTGGTTTGGGTTGATGGAAACAGTCTGGAATGGATAGTTGTGAAAGTCACATAATGTTGCCAATATTGCCAAGAACTGTCCACTTAAAATGGTTAAAATTATTTTCATATTATGTGTATTTTACCCCAATTAAAAATAAGTTAACTAATTATTCAAAAACCAAAGCATGGCTCTAAATGTAAAATGTAAAACTATACCTTTTCTTTTTTTTTTTTTTTTTTTTTGAGGTCCTGGGACTAGGGATTGAACCCAGGACCTTATATATGGGAGGCTGGCACTCAACCACTGAGCCACATTGGCTTCCTTGAGCTGGCTTTTTGTCTGCTTGCTTGTTGTTTGTTTTTGTTTAGGAGACACCGGGAACTGAACCCAGGACCTCCCACATGGGAGGCAGGTGCTCAACTGCTTAAGCCAGATCCACTCCTTTTTTTAGAACCAAACAAAGGCAAAAATCTTCATGATCTGGGGCTAAGACAAAGAGTTCATAGGCATGACACCAAGAGAACCCATAAAAGAAAGAATAAACTGAGCCTCAATATTTTTTTTTCTTCCATAGACACTGATAATAGAATAAAGACAAGCTATAAGACTGGGATAAAATGTTTTGCCAATCACATATCCAACAAAGCCTTGTACCCAGAATATAAGAAACCTCTTTAAACTCAAAAGTAAGAAACAAACAACCTGATCAAAAATAGGCAAAGTCTTTCATAAACACTTCACCCAAGAAGATACAAGAATGGCATATAAACACATGAGAAGGGTTCAGTATCATCAGTCATCAGGAAAATGTAAATTAAAACCATGATGAGAAACAGAACACACCTATTTATTAAGATGGTTAAAATTAAAACTACTGACAATATCAAGAGCTAACAAAGATATACAGCAACTAGAACTCTCAGACATTGCTGGGGGGAACACAAAATGGTACTGTCCCTCTAGAAAATAGTTTGACAGTTTCTTATAATGTTGCCTTATAATCCACCTCCCACTCTACTTTCACACAAAAACCTGTACATAAATGTTCATAATGACTCTATTCATAATCACCAAAACCTGGAAAAAACTCAAATGCCAATCAAAGAAAGAATGGAAACACTGTGGTACATACATATAATGGAGTACTACTCAGCAGAAAAGAGGATCAAACTACTGATACAGCCAACGACTTGGATGATTCTCAAAGTGATTATGCTGAGTGAAAGAAACCTGCCGCAAAAAGATACCTACTGTGTGATTCAGTTTACAGTACATTCTCCAAAGACAAAACTATAATAACAGAGAACAGATGAGTAACTGTCCAGAGTTTAGGGGTGGCGAAGAGTGTGACTGCACAGGGACAGCATGAGAGAGTAATTGTGGACAATAAAACTGTTTTATATCCTGATTGTGGTAGTGGTTACATAAGTCCATACATGTGTTAAAATTCAAATAACTGTACACAAAAAAATGTCAATTTTACTGTAATGTTAACTTTTAAAAATTAGCATACAATAAAACCACTAAGGGGAAGAAAAAAAAACACGTAGGAAAACTGTCTGACAATATCTACTAAAGTCAAACCCAGCAGCTATGCCCGAAGTGTACCCCCGACTAAAATGAGGGCTCATGTCCACCAACAGAGACAGGAATGTATTTATCAGCTTGACTCATAACCACCATAAAATGAGATAACTCAAATGTCCATCAATATTGAAAAGGATAAATAGTGGAATATTCACACCCTGGAAAACTACATGCCATGAGAAGAATGATCAACCGCTACATCCAATGACATGGATGTATCTCATATGTAATGCTGAGCCAAAGAAAGAACCCTGACACAAGTCCTTTCATATAAAATTCAAAGCAGGCAAATCAACTACAGGGCTACAGACCAGACTGGTGGTGCAGATGACTCTGAGGGGCATGGGGGAGCATTCTGGGGTGCTGAAGAATCTCCCTTGATAGAGGTGATGGTTACATGGGTGTACACATGCATAAAAAGTATCGAACCACAGAGGTGCTACCTCCAACTGCACCATTTCTAAAACCTGTATGATGATAAATTAGTAATCTTAGTTAAAGCACACAAGGTTATAGATCTACTTCCTCAGGTCACTATGGCAAATGTGAACTAGACAAACAGTTATTATTGAGCCTTATCCCATCATCGCATCAATTTCTACTACAAGGGGAAGGTTTCTAAGCACACCCAGATGAACCCCCAGAGACCCCTAATCTCACCAGGCTGTGAAGGCCAGTGATCACACCATCTAAACACAGGCTAGAGACAGTATTGACCATGCTTTCCTTCCCCACACCTTTTAGGCAATGAAAGAGGATTTACATTATCACTACAACAGGCTTGCTTCTGACTTTAAAATTTTAATAATGATGTTTGAAAATGTACTTTGACCTCTACCCCAAATGGCTTCCCTCTATAAATCTCTAATAGCACTACAAAAATAGCCTTAAATCCCCATTAGAACATTCCCTAAGTGTAAATTATATGCAATTTGATAGTCCAACAGCTAGGGACACAGCTCAGTTTCCATAACAGAGGAATTCTGGGTTTTTGCAAATAATATGCATATGACTTAATTTTGCACATCTATTCAGAAAACAGAATTCTGATGGTGTAAATATTTTTATTTTGTACGTCATGTCTAAATATTTAACTGTCAAAAAGGTGGGAAGAGCCAAAATAAGTTTTATTTTAAAAAGGAAAAATGTTCGTAACCATTTGGTTGTAAAAATATAGTTTACCTTTTTGCTCCGTAAGTAGAATTTATTCACAGCAAAGTTTTATTTTTGTTTTTTAAATTGTAGTAAAGTTTGAGAACTTGAGGTATGTGCAAAAAGGAAAAAAATGAATCCATCAGATTGCCCACCACAAAATATTTTGATGCATATACACATACACATACACAAACAGGAATTTTACAATGGACCTATACCTCAAATAGTTTTGTTTTGGAAACTACTTTTTTCACTTACTAAATCATGAACATTATGAAGATTATACTTTAAAATAGAAATGCAACATAATAAGATAAGATTATACTTTTGATAGCCTTCACCTTCCACCTTTCCATTTCTGGGGCAACCCTTTGTAGGCTGTTAGAGTGGACTAGCTCACAAGGCTTTGTTGGAGCATGTCTTGTCCAAGAAATATGTCTGCCGTTTCTACCTATGGGCACTGTTTCCCCATTCCACAGGAGGAAAAAGCTACGTCCACAGGCTTCAGAGGCAGTGTCCATCATCAAGTCTAGCCCAGTCTCCTGAAAAATAAGAAGGAACAATGCACATGGCTCTCCTGTGTGCCATTAACTATCCAAACACCTTTCCTGCACCTACTCGTTCAGTTCTCACAATAGCCCTAGGAGCTGGGTGCTACTGTGATTTAGAAAACTGAGGCAGCCCAAGGTCACGGAGCCCATCAAATCTGTGTTTCCCCAAACTTTTTGTTCATTTTGTTTGGGGCCAAACACTCCCTCGGCTGTTCCATTTTCTTATTTCTCCCACAGCAACCTTGGTGGGTAACGGTCCTTTACCCAGCACACAGGGCAGTGGCACAGCTTCCTTCCACCTTTCTTAGCCACCTGTGTGGCTCTACAGAGGGGAGGAGATGCCCCCCAGGAACCAGAAAGCGTCTCCGGGAAACACAGGGACAATCCCACTCACTGTTTCTTATTGACACTGTTTTGGATACCTGTTCTGCGCCCCAAGAGCTCACCACCTAGGGGGAAATAATTCAGAGGCTTCATAACTACATGTTTAAAGCTTTTTGTGACCAGTGTCAAGAACATTTTAAGCCCTGTTACCATAAAGAATACCTTCAAGCTCACAATTATTAAAATAACACACTTGTGAAGAAACTTTAAAACAAAGGACATAGGTTTAAAAGTTTAAAACACAGTAAATCGAGATGCTTTTTAAGATGCAGGTCACAGCTCAATAGTTCATAGTGAAATATTTCTGTGAACAGGAATCAGCATTTTATTAATGAAATAGAATGGTACAGAAAAGATGAAAAATACATGTATCAGAATATCATTTTGTAAAACTTTCATGTGTGTATATACGTTAGGTGTATATATGTATACATGTGTATATTTGTGTGTATACCTATGTATGTATACACATAAATATACAAATATACACAAAGATGTGTTTGTGTTTGCATGCATACTCTAGGTCTTCATGTAAATTTCTTACAGTGGGTCATGGTCAAAAACCTTGATATATAATAATTAAGGGAGTAGGGCAGTCCTGTCAAAACAATACTAGGCATACAGTTAGGTGAGCTGTTTGAATAGTGTGATTAAACTGTAATTATCTAAATATTTCAAAGCAAATGGGAATTATTAAAACCTGAAATGGTATAAAAGGGTGGAGTATTGTGCCTTCAGCTTGTTTTTATTCAATCAACAGGAATAGGTATATTTTACATCCAGCTTCAGCAAATATCCTCAGCACTTCTGGAGAGATTTGAAGAGCCTTCCCTGTGTCTGGGAGCAGCCGCACAGGAAAAGCCCAATTATCTGGAGAACCTGAGCCTGTTTCGTTCTCCAGGGTATTGGGTAAGGGCAACCGCTGAGACTCGAAGTCTAAAGCTATGTCCCAGGACCCTAAAAAATGTAGCAATATAATCTACAGAGCGCTCCAACAGCTGCACTTCCTACATTGCAGAGAACACTCACAGCACTTCAAATGCAAAGTGGAGTACTCATGCATTACTGTGTTTTCATTTAATAGTGTAAGCAGCAGAAAGCCATGCCATATACAATGATCTCTTATCTGTCTCACTACATCCTGTTCCAACTTAATATTTGGAATCTTGGACAAAACAATTTGTTTCATGATTTGGAATGCAAATATTCCAGATGAAGCTTTTTTTTTTTTTTTTTTTAACTGCAGATGTCTTTAAAACAACCTAACAACGTCGTTATAAGAACTAACGCAACTTTTCAGAAAAACCCATTTATCTGTCAGGAGCCAATAGAACGACTTGAAATGACTATGCCAAATCCACACCTCGGACATCACACATTGTGTCTCCTGAAGCGATAGAACCAACAGCTGAATAGAAGTGGCAGCAATCCATGCCTGGTGGGTGAAGTGCGTGCTGGCTGCCTTCACAAACAAACCAGAGAAAAATTACTTTTCAAATCCCTTAAGCTCAACCTCTAAATCTGTGCCTGAATAACGAGATGGCTAATCACATCTACCACTTAAAAACGCAGGGGCCGCAGGGCTACGGCGGCCTCCTGGAGATGGCTGTTAGGTACCCAGCTTTAAGACGACCAAGCTGCAGCAGAAAAAAGGAAACTTTCAAGAGGCGTCTGTCAAGGATGATCATCTGCAAGGGCAGCAGGAGGTGGCACTCGTGGAAGGCCCTGCCGAATCGCTCTGAACTGTGAAGGGACGCCCCGCTCATCATTTGAATCATCATTTTCCTGGACTGACAGGCTCCGCCGCGCCGAGATGCTCCAGCGCCGCGGGGCACCGGGCGCGGGGTCGCTGACAGCGGCGCGGAGGTCGGGCCGGCGAGGCCCGCCGAGCCACGGACCCAGGGAGCGGCGCGCCCGCACCTCCCGCGGCCGGCTCCGGAGAGCTGTCACGGCGCGCGTCCGGCCCACCTGCCGGCCCCGCCGCGGCGCCCGGAGGGCTCGGAGCGGCCTCCCCGCCGCGCCCGCGCCCGTTACCCGCCGGCGCCGCAGCCTCC
>JAKSZT010054446.1:1073606-1156014 GCA_026826555.1 Tolypeutes matacus
CCCCCCCCGCCCCACTCCTCCCCCCGCAGCGCCGCTTCCTCTTTCTCCTCGCCCTCCCCCGCCCGCCGTTAACGTGCGCCCGGAGCACAGGGCACGTCGGGAGTTGTAGTCCGCTACGCCCGCGTTGCCGCTGAGAACACCCTGCGGAAAACCACGACTTCCGTCAGGCTGCGCGCGCCGGAGCTCGGCACGCAGCGAGGGCTAGGGCGGGCGGGGGAAATGCGGCGCTGACATCACTGCGGCGCTCCCCGCCGCCCGCGCCGCGCGGCCTTGTGGGAGTTGTAGTCGAGCGGGGCCTGGCCGGCGGGAGGCCGCGTCGCCGCCCAGGTGGGCGAACCACAAGGCTGCGGGCGAGGAGTCCCGCCTCCCGCCCCGCCCGGCGCGCCCCGCGCGGTGCCGCAGACCGGATGCGCTGCCCGGGCCGCAGGCTGGCCCGCTCGAGCGCGCGCGGGAGCCCCGGCGCTGGCCGTGCCTGGAGTGGACCCGCTGACCTTGCTCGCCTCCGGATTCGAACCCGCTGCCTCCTTTTAGCGCTGACCTTGGGCCAGGCTCCTCCCCGAGGCTCCGATTACTCCTGGAGGACAACAGAATCACCTCCCTCGTGGGGCAGGGGTGCGGATGAGGGCGAGCGGCGCGAGGGCGTGGACCCGGCCCCGGCCCTGCCCGCTCACCTGCAGCCACCGCTCCGGGGAGCCTCTGCCTAAAGGCTGCCCTTCCCGAGCTCCCAGGGCTCCAAGCCGCCTGCCCCACCCCCGCACCTGGGGCCGCTTCCTGAGGGCGCCTCGCCGGGCATCGGCGAGCCCCGGGTCCACTTCTGCCCTTACCCCGGGAAAGAGGAATCGCTTCCTGGGTCCTGCACCCTAGAGGGCCCTACTGCTGAGACGTCAAGGAATTTTTTTCCCCTGCTGCGGAGCTCGGTCTTCTGATGTATGCACCCGTTGCTGGTTGTCACTCCTGTCCCAGCTGCAGCCAGGGCCTTCTACCACGCTGACCGAGGGTTCTAAAGCAGATGAGCAAGTCAGCCCTCTGCCTAAAAGCCCTCAGACCCATCACCACGGCCTCCCAGGAGCATCGTGGATGAGCCTGCCCCTGAACCTGAATTTGAGCATGGGAAGGGTCCTCCTTAGGCAGTCCTGCCCCCTCGCCCACCTCCACAGGGGCTGGGTCAGCCATCTCCCTTCTCCCACAGCTCCTGTGCTTTCTCTTTGTCTTGTCATAGCACATTGGCACTGGACTGGCATTCTTGGGGTTCAGCAGTATCCCCAGAGAGGAGAAATCTCAGAGGAAAGGGGAGAGCATGGGAATCCCAGCTCCTGGGAAGTGAGGGGCTGAGCACACTGCACTCCAGTATTTGCTGAAAAATGAATGCTATAATAACGACCCTTCCAGCGGTTATGCACCAGCCACTGTGCCTGCTGCCTTGTCATCTCATTAACTCCACACAACCACTCTCAAGGTAGGGGCCATTAGCCCCGTATTATGGACGAGAAACTGAGGTCCACAGATGTCAGGGGCTTGCACAAGGCCCCCCACATAGTCATAGGTAGGGTCCAGGTTCCAACTCAGCGTGGCTCAGGTGTGTTTGTGGGGCACCAGCAGAGCCCGGCTGATGCTGTCAAGAGGTCTGCCAGGAGCTGGGGCAAGAGGCAGCGCTCCTGAGGAGCTGAGCCGAGCCACTTGCAGAGCAAAGAGTTTTCGGCAATGCACGGCAGGAGAAAGGACAGCATGTCCCAGGAACCTACGAAGGCCGCTGACTGGAGCAAGTCTAAACGTGAAAGCCGGAGGCCTCCATCAGAGGAGGGTTTTCTAAATGTAGGTGGAAGCCAGGAAGGGCTTTCAGCAGGGAGTGCCATAACCTGACATGCATTTTTAAGAGATCTCTGGCTGCTCCGGAGAACAGCCTGCAGGGGCAAGAGCGTAGGTGGGGGGGGGCAGCGAGGAGGCTTCTGGGGAGCAAGAGCCCTTGAAGAGGGTGGACAGGGTACTCCTGGCAGACAGAGCTAGAACTGATCAAGCCAGAGCAGAAAGCTTTTTTTCCCCCAACCATCACCCCTAAAGAGAAATTAAAATACTAAAGAGTAAGATTTTGTCGGGTAGGGTTGAGTTTGGAGGGCCACACACCACCGTGCTAGCTAAGGCTTTTTCTCCTAAGCACCAATGTCCATCCCCTTGAGGGGGAATGCTTGATGCAAGTGACTGAACAGGGCTTCTGTGAGCTGAGAACCTCAGAGGAGTGCAGTCTGCAGGAACGTGGGGCCCCCAGGGGTGAGGTCAGTGGCCTTTGAGAGGACGCCAACATGGAGAAGTCCACACAGCTCCCTGGAATGCTCTCAGAACTCACTTGCAGGGAAGCGGCTGTGGCTCAATCAGTAGAGCTCCCGTTTACCATATGGGAGGCCCCGGGTTCGGTTCCCGGGACCTCCTGGTGAAGGCAAGCCCGCCCGCACGGTGTGGTGAGCTGACGCAGCAGTACGACCCAGCAAGGGGAGACAAGCAGACACAGAAAAACGCACAGCAAATGGACAGAGCGAGCACAAGCAACAGGGGTGGGGGTGGGGGGGGATAAATGAATAAATAAATAAAATCTTTAAAAAAAAAAACTCACTTGCAGACGTATTTATATAAAGGTGCAGTTTTATTACTCTCAAGGAAGGTAAATATTATTAACCAAGATATGAATGTGTTTTAGTAACACAAGATAATTTTATAAGGAAAATGAGAAGTTAATTATCCCCAAATTCATAACTAGCAGGCATTACATAGTAATGAATCGTCACCCAGAAAGTCTTAATTTTCTAATTTCTGGCTTTGTTAAAAGTCCACAGAATAGTTGGATACCTCCACTCAAGGCACTCTCTTGTCCCCCAAGCAAACCCATGGCAGTTCCTCCCCAAGGCAGAACACAGAGAAGTCTCTGCAGAAACTGTACAATGCCAGAAAGGATATGGACATATTGTTTGCATTCCCAAAGAATCAGGTGGTCCTTGACCCTCACTAAAATTGAAGCTCTGCCCATGTGGAGCTCCTAATCAGCTGTTAAACATATCACTTGCAAACATGTATAGTCAATCAAGGATCACCAACTGTTTAAGAAATGCCTCAAACTCAGAGACAAAAAAAATGTGGACGAGGTACAGAATAGAAGAAGAGTGCCAGCCAGCCAGATGCTACCAACCCTGGAAGGAAACAAGCCTTCTCGTCTCTGAAACCATGAGCCAATAAATTGCTAATGTTTAAGCCAACTCGTTGTGTAGAATTTGTCATAGTAGAAAATAAGAGGAAAAAAAAGACTTAAAAGTTCAATCCAAATGCTCAACATCACTCATGATTAGGGAAATGCAAATCAAAACTACAATGAGATATCATTTCACACCTCTCAGAATGGCCACTATTAAAAAGACAGAGAACTACAAGTGTTGGAGAGGATGTGGAGAGATAGGAACACTTCTTCACTGTTGGTGGGAATGCAGGATGGTACAACCACTATGGAGGACTGTTTGGCAGTTCCTAAAGAAGTTGAATATAGACTTGCCATGTGACCCGGCAATACCACTACCGGGTATATATCCAGAAGAACTGAGAGCAGTGACACAAACAGACATCTGCACACCGATTTTATAGCCACATTATTCACCATTGCCAAAAGTTGGAAACAACCCAGGTGTCCAGCAACAGATGAATGGATAAACAAACTGTGGTCTATTCACACGATGGAATGTTATGCAGCTGTAAGAAGAAATGAAGTCGTAAAGCATATGGCAACATGGATGAACCTGGAGGACATTATGTTGAGTGAAGCAAGCCAGACACAAAAGGACAAATACTGTATGAATGCATTACTATGAACCAAATATATTGTGTAATATATTGTTTGATTCACACACAAAAAAAACAAAAAAACAATCAAAAAACAAAACAAAAAAAAAAATTTACATGTACCCATTACATTTAATTGAGAAATGCATATATTTATTCATCTGTGTTTACTTTTTAGTTTTTAATTGCTTATGTTTTCAATTATTAAATGTACGAAATAAAGTAAAAAAAAAAAAAAAAAAGTTCAATCCAGGAGATAGGAATAGGAAAAGTAGGCAGGAAAAATGGAGGGGAATAAATTTTGCAACAGATAATAAAATTTTCCAGAAATGAAGGACATGAGAATTCAGATTGAAAGGGACCACCAAAAATGATCATTAACTGTAGAAACCCAGAGATAAGCAAAAGAGCCCAGAAAATTCTGTGAGGAAAGCAAATTACATACAAAAAGGTGGGGGGGCAGGAAAATAATCACTAAATTTCTAACAGTAACACTCAATGCCAAACAGAGGAGCAAAATTCTGAGAGAAAATGATTTACAATCTAAAATTCTATGTCAACCTAAACGTTCAACTGTGTTGAGACAAAAAAATTAAAAAAACATTTTTGGACATTCAAGATGAATTTGTCAGGAAAAGACAGGCTATAGCCTAGTAACAAATAAACCCTAAAATCCTAGTAAGTCTCATTTTATGTAAAGACTGAGGCAGTTAAGTAGCCCTCCTCCAACTTAAAACTGAAACATGACCTCAAGGATCACCAGTCTTGAGTGGTGGAGAAGGGACACTAACTTTAAAGTGCTCTGGCCTGAGAGTGACTCCTATCTCTCCTGCCACACAGACTCAAAATAAAGGGCCAAGGAAAGAAACCAGCCCAAGTTGGAACAGAAGATGGAAAGCTGTGAGAAAAAAGGACACTCAAAATAATATCGGAGGGGGGCGGATGTGGCTCAAAGGGTTGGGCGTCCGTCTCCCATGTGGAGGGACCTGGGTTCAATCCCCAGGACCTCCCAGTAAAATTAAAAGAAAAATATAGAAGGTGTGTGGGCCATTAGGCCCCACAAGCGGGTGAGCCCCCCAGGCCCTGCGCATGGGTGCACAGGCCCTGCCGAGCCACGAAGCAAGATGATGACAGGAGAGTGACACAAGGGAGAACCAAGAAAGATGTGCCAAAAAACCAGGAACTAAGGTGGTGCAGGCGGTAGGACGCCTCTCTCCCATGTTGGGGGTTCCAGGATCGAATCCTAGTGAAGACAGGAGGAAAAGGATGAGAAGAGAGGGCAGAAAACAGACAAAGAAAATTGCCCAGCGAATGGACACAAAACAGCAAAAACGGGTGGGGGGCAGGTAAAAATGGATAAAAGTAAATAAATAAATAAATCTTTAAAAAAAAAATAGTATCTGTTATTTGAAGTTATTTCATAGTATCTGAAGTTGAGACAGAAGAACAGATAGATGGAAGATCTGACAGAGCATATCACATCGATGCTATGTGATACAGGAAAAATGTATAGTCATAAAAGTGTAGAAATGATTATCGATTTAACTAAAATGACTACATGCATATATTGAAAGGAAGGAAGGGAGGGGGTGCTTTAAGAAAGCTAAATCACATCTATCAGAACAGGAAGTCAGGAGTTAATGTATGACATTGATCGGGAAACAAAAACAAATGGATATTGTTTAGAAATTAGGTTAAAAAGGGAAAATGACCATATATGTTTACCTCCTCCCCCAAAATACATCTTAAACTAAAGATAAAATTATTTCCATTTCTTGGTAAATCATAACACACTAATAATTACCACCAGGAACAATTAGAAAATCCAAATAAAATATGAAAAAAAAAAATATATATATGTATGTTTGAGAAATTGGGAGCTACCAAAGCTACTAGAACTAGAGGGCCCAGTTTCCTTGTTTTCAAGTTCTCAGGGCAATGGACTGAGAGTCAGGCTTTGACTAGGCAGACAGAAGCCTTGTGGGACTGGTAAGATCCCAGTGAGATGGAATGGGTGGGTCACTGAACCTCATGACACATGTCCAGTTTTTGATGGAAAATTTTACCTGAGAATTGAAATCTTTTTTTTTTTTTTTTAATTAAAGGGACAGAGATTGAGGGGTGAAGAAGTTTCTTGTTTGTCTGTTTTTTATTTATTAGTGGTAGTATTGAAATAATGAAAATGTACTACTAATGATCAAAGTGATGAATGCACAACTATGTGATTATACCAAGTACCATTGATTGTACTCCTTGGATGAACTGTATGATTTATCATGTATCAATATAAAATCAATTTGGAAAAAAAATTAAAGGGAGCAGATGTGGCTCGAGTGGTTTTAGCGCCTGCTTCGCACATGGGAGGGCCTAGGTTTATCCCTGGTGCCTCCTAAAAGCAAAAACAAAAAACAACGAGCAGGGAAGCGATGTGGCTCAAGCAGTTGGGCGCCCGCCCACCACATGGGTGGGCCCCACTTCGGTTCCCGGTGCCTTCTAAAGAAGACAAGCAAGACAGCGAGCTGACATGATGGGCCGATGGGCCGGTGCGGCGAGCTGATACAACAAGATGTCGCAACAAGATGATACAGCGAGAAGACACAATGAGGAAACACAATGAGAGACACAACAAATGGAGCAGATGTGGCTCAAGCGATTGGGAGCCTCCCTCCCACATGGGAGTTCCCGGGTTTGGTTCCCGGTGCCTCCTAAAAGAAAGACAAGCAGACACAGAGAGCTGACAGTGAGCACAAACAACGAGATGGGAGGAGAGATAAATAAAATAAACCTATGAAAAACAAAGCAAACAAATAAAAAAACCAACTCAGTGTGACTCAGTGGTTAAATGCCAACTTCCCACATACAAGGTCCTAGGTTCAATCCCCAGCCATGGTACCTCAAAAAAAAAAAGAATTGTTTTAATCTAGAACTAATAAATAAAATATCTGAAATTAAGAACGAAATAGATTGATTTAACAGCAAATTAGGCAAAGCCAAAAAGAGTATTCATGAAATGGAGATAATTCAATGGAAAACATACTAACTGTAGCACAGAGAGAAAAAAGAATGGATAGTACAGAAAAGAAAATAAGAGACATATGTGACACAGTTGAAGAGCTAACATATGTGCAATTAGAGTCCCAAAGAAGAAAACAGAGAATGTCAGAGAAACATATTTTTCCAAAACTGATGAATGACATCTACCTGAAGTATCAAGAAATTCAGTGAACCCCAAGCAGAATAAACATGAACACCTCCACACCCGAGGACCACACAAGCAAACTGCTGGAAAACAAAGACAGAGAAAAAAATCTTCTAAGCAGCCATACAAAATATTCACATGCCTACAAGGAAGCCACAACTTTGCTGACCATTGAATTCTCAACAGAAATGAAGCTAGAAAACAATGGAATGACATAATCATTGAGAGAAAATTGCAAACATAATTTTTTACCTAGGAAAAAATATGCAAGAATGAAAGTAAAATAATGACATTTTCACAATAATAAAAATGGAGAAAATTTATTGCCAGCACAACTACAACTAAAAGATGTACTAAAGGGAATTCTTTTAGGCAGAAGGAAAATTATTCCAGATGGAAATGAAGAAAGAAATGAAGACCAAATGAAAAACTATATGTGGGTAAAATACATTAATATTGACTGTAGAACACAATAATAACTTCCTAGATGTTCATGACATATGCAGAATCAAAATGCATGACAACTATAAGGAAAAAGACAAGAGGAAAATGGAGTTAAATCATTTTCAGGTTCTAGCATTTTCAAAGTTGCAATAAAAGTAATTGTATTAGGCAGTAAGTAAAGGACACATGTTGTAATCTCCGGGATAACTACTAAAAGATTCTTTTTAAAAAATAGGTAAATGAAGTAGTTAAAAGTTAGGAGAGGAGAAGGTGAAAAATAAAAAATATTGAATGAGTTGGCAAGAAAGAGAGAAAAAGAACACAAAACAGGCGGGCAAAATAGAAAACGAAGATGGTAGCTATGAACCTAAATATATCAGTAATTACATTAATCATAAATGGAATAACACTCAAATTAAAAGGATAAGATTGTCCAAAACGGATTAAAATATATATATATATATGCTGCTTACGAGAGACCAAACATAAATAAATATAAGGACTCAGAATGTTTGAAAGTAAAAGGATTGAGGGGCGGATGTGGCCAAATGGTTGGGCGCCCGTCTTCCATATGGAGGGACCTGGGTTCGATCCCTGGGACCTCCCAGTAAAATAAAAATAAAAAATAAAAACAACAACGAAAGTAAAAGGATTGAAAATATATACCCAATAAACATTAATACTATCAGAAAAAGAAGGATTTAAGGCAGGAAGCACTGCAACAGTTTCCTGCTAGAGGGTGGAGGTTGGCTGCCAGCATGCTAGGAGCTGGATGGGGAGGGAAGCGGGGGGACACTGCCTTCAATATGCTACCAACACTCCACCCCATAGTTTCAGGACAGTATCGCGGGCCTTTAGGGATGTCTGGCATCTTCCAAGCAAACCCTCTTTTTAACCCTCACCGCAGATTAAACCTCCAGCATGGTGGAATAGCGGAGTTGCAGATTCCAGTGGCGAGCATAGGGGACGGTAACTAGGACTCTGTTTCTCCAGACCTGTCACTGAATCCTTGTTATTCTATCACCCCTTTGGCCCCAGTTCCAGAGGTATCTGAAGCTGCCGTTCCCGGCAGCTCAAGGACTCTGCAGTGCAGTCTGGCTTTTCGTGTTTCTGCATGGGGCGCATTTCCAGGTCCACTCAGGTATTTGCTTTCCAGCTTTCAAAACTTGCTGTTACCTTCTCTCCTGTTCTTCCCATCCTTGTGGATTTATACCTTTTAAAAAGAAAAATGAATACAACTCTGTTTTAAAACTACAGAATAAGCAGATATGAAAAAGAAAATGTAAGGGATGGAGACAAGAAGTAATCTCAAAAAGATGTCATGACAATATGCCTCTTGATGTGAGGCAATGGGAATTGCACGTGAGCAGATATATGTTATTCTTGCCAAAAATATTTAACCTGCATCTAATCAAGCATTTAGACCTCACTTCTATTTTAGAGGAAATACAAGGCTTAGAAGAAAAAGCTAACTGGCCTGTGAGGAAATTATTAGATAAATCCAGGATGTGGCATATTCTACAAGACAAGTGGCCTAAAAAGCCAGTGTCATGAAAAGAACAGAACAGAATGGCATTTATGAAAGCGTCTAAAGGGATGTAACAAATGGAATGAGTGAACTCTGTTTGGATTCTGGATTTATTTTTAACTATAACAGAAGTATGGGAGGCAGTTGGGGAAATTTGATATTGTAATGATATTAATTTTCTTCAGTGTGATATTATGGTCATGTAGGAAAATGCCCTTATTTTTAGATTATACATGCTATAGTAATTAGGCATGAAGCATCCATCAATATTGGCAACTTACTTAAAACTGGTTGAAGAAAAAAATAATATAGATAACTCTGTGTGTATGCATATGTACATCTAAGTGTGTAAGTACATGTGCATAAGTAAAGGAATGAAATAACTAACATAAAGTGAACAAAACTAAATTCTTCATAGAGATGAGAAAATATTGCATCAGTAAATAAGAACAGAATGCCATTAAAAAGGACACAAAGAGCTCTTAAATTAAAAATATGAGAAGCTCCAGAAAACGAAAGGGCTGTCCTAGCAGGGGGAGGGCTGAATGATGAGAAAGGAAACCTGGAAGCAGCAGCTCTGGTGGCCCCTGCCTGGCCCGTCCTCCACCCCTCACCAGCTCGGCTCAGAGCCAGCCCGCACTGGAGTGTGGATCGAGTCCTGGGTCTGGAGGGAACAGAGTAAGCCTTGTACAGTGCTGGCAGCATGCATGGCGGCCCCGTCGGCGTGGTGGTGGCCCAGGGCAGTCACCATCCCAGCACTTGCCCTGCGTCTAGAAGGCAGCAAGTGGCGCTCTCTGGGGCAAGCGACTGCTGGCTGCCGGAAATGCGGCGCCGCGCCCAGGCAAAGGAGGAAACTGTTTCCTATAAGGGGACATTTGTATCCGTGCAAATGGGAGAATTTCTAGGGCCACAGACTCATGCTGAAGACGAGACACATGCAAATAAAGGATCCGGGAGGCACTTGGCATGAAGCTGGTCTCTGAGCTCGCGGCAGGCCCGCGCTCTCAAGAGGGCACGCACACAGGTCTGCCTGCAAAGCCCGGGCAAGGCGGGCATGCTTTTCACGTCTTTTCCTTTTTCCTAGCTTCTGGTATCGAAGGAAGGCTCTGTCATTACACTGGCTGCATACAAGATAAAGGAACAGACGCCTCAGAGTCTAGATCCCAGCAATGACACATGACAATATAAACATGTCCAGGTTTCAACAAAAGGTCAAAAACATACAAAAAAAAACAGGAAGTAATGACCCAGCCAAAGGAGAAAATTGAAGCATATGCAAACATCACTGAGGAGAAACAGACTTGGGACATACCAGGCAAAGGATTTTTTTATATGGTCCAGAATATGCTCAAAGAGAAAGGGACAGAGAGAATAGTCAAGGAAATAATGGCTGAAAACTTCCCAAATTTAACAAAAGACACGAATATGCACATCCAAGACACCGAATAAACTGCAAACAAGATAAAACCCAAATAGACCCACAATGCAGCATATTATTATCAGACTGTCAAATGCCAAAGACAAACAGAATTCTCAAAGCCTCAAGAGAGAAGCAACATGTCACCTACTAGGGACCCTCAATAAGATTTAGTGCTGATTTCTCATCAGAAACCATGGAGGCAAGAAGGCAGTGGGACGATATATTTAAAGTGCAGAAAGCAAAGAATTGCCAACCAAGAATTCTATATCTGGCAAAACCGTCTCAAAAATGAGGGAGAGAAAAGCTAAAGAGTTCAGCAGGTTGAAAGGAAAGGGCACAAGAGAATAGATTGAAGCTGCATGAAGAAATAAGATACACAGTGAGGGTGATGACAGGGGTAAATATAAATGCCAATGCTCTTGTATTTTTGATTTGTAACTCCACATTTTACTTCCTTCAGAGTCTAAAAGGCAAATGCATAAAATGCAATGATAAATCAGTGGTTTGGGATTCATAATGTAGAAACATATCATTTGTGACTTGAACCACATACAGGTGGGGACAGGAGAAGGGTTTGGGAACATAGCTTGTGTATATTATTGAAGTTAAGTTGGTATGAAAGCAAACAAGATTGTTAGAGATTTAGGATGTTAAAATTAAGCCCCATGGTAACCACAAAGACAATACTGGAGAATATGCAAGCTCTTAGAGACAGAAATTAGAGTGTCGGTTGCCAGGGGTAGAGGGGCAGGAGGAATGGGGAGTTACTGCAAAAAGGCCGAAGGGCCTCTGTTTGGAGAAATGGGAAAGTTTCAGTAATGGAAGGCGGTGAGGTCACCACAGCATCGCGTATGTGATTAGTCCCAGTGAATGGCATGCCCGGGAGTGGCTGAGATGGGAAAGTTTATGCTGTATATATGATGCCACAATTGAAAAAAAAAAAGAAAGAAAGAGCAACTAAAGAGACAATGACAACTTAAAAGCAATACATGATCCTGGATGGGATCTAACAAGGGAGGAAAAAGGCTCGAAGGGACATTTCTGGGACATATGAAAAGAAATGGAATACAGACTAAGCTTTATATCATTGTTAAATTTCTTGAACTTGATAACTATACTTAAGGTAGATACATAAGCGAACTTCCTTGTTCTTAGGAAATGTACATGGCATTAAGTTTCAAGGAGCATGATGTATGCAATCTACTGTCAACTGTTCATAAAATGGTTTGAGAGAGAGAGAGAGAGACAGATGACTAGACAATGGTAAGACAAAGGTGGCAAATGTTAAAATAAATGGATATGCTGCGAATATTCTCGCTCACCTGATTTTGTGATAGTCAGGGCAGGCTAAACATTCGCTATATTAGAAACCAGGCATGTGTCCCCAGACCTAGTTTTTCTTCCTAGGTCTGGTTTTTGGAATGCTGGTGATAAACTAAGCCTGATTTATTATATGACCATCCTGTGTGGGAAAAGACTGTGGCTTTGGGTATCTTTGGTCAACCTTGGGAGATACAGCAGGGGGACGGATGTGGCTCGGGTGGTTGGGCGTCCGTCTCCCTTATGGCGGGACCTTGGTTCAATCCCTGGGACCTATTGGTAAAATTTAAAAAAAAGAAAAATATAGAAGGCGCCTGGGCGAACAGGCCCTGTGAGTGGGTGTGCCACCAGGCCCCACGAGCCACACAGCAAGATGATGACGTAACAGGAGACTGACACAAGGGAGAGCCAAGACGAGACGCACCAAAAAACCAGGAGCTAAGGTGGCGCAGGCGGTAGGACGCCTCTCTCCCACATCGGAGATTCCAAGGATCGAATCCCAGTGAAAAAGGATGAGAAGAGAGGGCAGGAAACAGACACAGAGAATTGCCCAGTGAATGGACACAGAAATAGCAAAAATTGGGGGGGGGTGTAATGGTCTTACCATTGTCTAGTCATCTGTCTCTCTCTCTCTCTCAAACCATTTTATGAACAGTTGACAGTAGATTGCATACATCATGCTCCTTGAAACTTAATGCCATGTACATTTCCTAAGAACAAGGAAGTTCACTTATGTATCTACCTTAAGTATAGTTATCAAGTTCAAGAAATTTAAGAATGATATAAAGCTTAGTCTGTATTCCATTTCTTTTCATATGTCTTTTTTATAAAAGTAAATAAATAAAAGTCTTAAAAAAATGTATAGGGGAGGAAGATACGGACTATAGTTAGTAGTAATACTTTGACGATGCTCTTTCATGATTTGTTAACAAATGTTTCACAACAATACAGGGTGTTTGGGGGGGGTTGATGTGTGGGAGCCCTGTATGATGTTATGCATGTTTGTTTTGTAAGTTCACACTGTTTATTAAACACTTCTTGCTTATATATGTTCATGTATGAATGATATACTTCAATAAATTGTTTTTAAAATGGAAAAAAAAAATAAATGGGTATGGGTATCTGCAGGATATGGATATGTTTAAGTTCTCTGAATGGAGTTTGTATTATATTTGTAATTATCTATAAGTTTGGAAAGGATTTCAAAATAAAAACTCAAAACAAACAATATTGTAATGGAATTAAGAAAGTGAAATAAATGTATTTTCAAACACCACCAACAATAAACAGAAAACATAGAATGCATTCCTAGCAGCCCTTCATTAAAGAACACACTATTCCTCAGGCAGAAGGGGAGTGAAGTCATGTAACTTTCAGAGATGAAGAAAACAACAAAGAGGCACAATCAGGGGCAATAGGTTAGGGTTTTACTTTCCTGGTTGCTAAAGCAAATGCCCTACATTAGGTTGGCTTAAAACAACAGGCTGTATTGGCTCATGGTTTGAGGCTAGGAGCTCAGAATCAAAGTGATGCTTTCTCCCAGAAGGCTGTGGCATTCTGGGGCCGGCGGCCAGCAGTCCCTGGTCATTGGCTTCTCTGTCACGTGGCGGAGCACGCCACAGCCTCTTCAGGCTTCTCCGGGTTCCATTGACAACTGGCCTTTCCCATGGCTTGGCTTCTATCTGACTTTCACTCTGGAATAAAGGACTCCAGTCATCTGGGTTAAAGCCCAGCCTGAAATGATCTGAAGTCCCCTCCTGAGACCTGATTTCTAATAGGTCCACACCCACAGGAATGGATTACGTTTAAGAATATGTATTTCTGGAGTACACAGCTCCAAGTGACCACAATCTGCCCTCTGGATCCCCAAAAGACATGTTCTTCCCACATGCAAAAACATACATCCATTCCATCACAACATCCCACGAACTATAAGTCACTTCAGAAACAATGCTAAGAACAAAGTCCCATCAAAATTGATTATGGGTAGCGATGTCATCAATAGAGACATAGGACATCCCCTGGAAAAGCTCCCCTTAGAATCAACGAGTGAAAGGACAAACCCCACTTGCTTGGGCCTCTGGAGGATTATAGAGACTGGAGAAGGACTCCACAAATGCTGAATCGAAGAAAAAGAAAATGAAATAAAATCAGGTAGGATACTTACATCCTGGACCCACAGTCCAGACCCCTTCCCCTCACTCAATCCCGCACAGCTTGGGAGTCACACAGAGGCAGCCGAGCCCAGGCTCCTCCTGCCATGGATGCAAATCATAGAGCCATTCACAGCAGTGAGTTAGAACCCCACATACATCCAGGCACAGGGACCCAAGTCCACAGAGGCCCAGGGTGGAGCGCAAGTAGCTGAGGAGTGAGTGTCACATGAAAAAATGCCCCCAGGTGAAAAAGAGACCGGGTCAGGGCTGCTGGGTAGAGGTGCATGCACTCAATCCAGTCTCTGCTGGGCCACCTATATGCACAATGGGCTTCTCTGACTCTCTGGGGATAGTCAGAGAGTCTCTGACTCTCTAGGATACCCTAATGGGGAAGAAACAGAGGGAGAAAAGCCTCATGGAAAGGGGGTAGTGAACTGCTTTAAGATAGAATAGGTCCCAGAACTGAAAAGTATAATGAAAAGAGGGCACTGAGTTAAGGAGAGAATTTAAACAAATCATAGGAGCTGGGGAGAAAATTCTGCACTAAAACAAACAGAACAAGATTCCTAGGGAAGGAACAGAGGAAATGAAGTTTTCTCCTGGAGGTGAAACAATTGCACACAAAAAGGCAATCTTAAAAATTGTACTGGGGATCAGAGGTGGCTCAAGTAGTTGGGCACCTGCTTCCCACATGGGAGGTCCCAGGTTTGGTTCCTGGTGCCTCCAAAAGAAGACAAAGAGCAGACAATGAGAAAAAACAAACAAAAAACGATCAGGGAGCAGATGTGGCTCAAGTGGTTGGGCACCCACCTCCCACATGGGAGGTTCCAGGTTCGGTTACTGGTGCTTCCTAAAGAGGAAAAAAAAAAAGACAAAAAGCAGACAACAAATACAAACAATGAGCAAAATCAATGAGCAAACAGGCAAGGGAGCCATCTCGATGGGGGAGGGGGGGATTGTATGGCATTTACAGGGCAAGAATCAGATGCAGAAGAGCTGAGAAAATCTGAACAGTTAAACCCAAATAAGTTGAACAAGAGTCAAAGAAGAACCTTAACACAAAGTCAATCAACAATAAAACCCTAGGCAACAAGAAGAAACTGACCTTCTGAACTGACGCATCAAAATAATCAGATGCCTAGACATCAACAAAAAATTAAAAGCCATGCTAAGAATCAGGAAAATAAGGCTCTGTCAAGGGAACAAAGTAAAATTTCAGAGAAGACACAGAATTTGGAACAACTAATCAAAGAAATCAAACAAATCTCTCTCTCTCTCTCTCTTTTTTTTTAGGTACGAGGACCAGGGATTGAATCTGAGACCTTGCAAATAGGAAGCTGGTGCTCAACCACTGAGCCACATCAGCTCCCCTGAGTTGTTCTTTTGTTTGGTTGGTTGTTGTTTGTTTTTAGGAGGCACTGGGAACTGAATCCAGGTGGGAAGCAGGTGCTCAACCACTTGAGCCACATCTGCTCCCCCAAACAAATCTCTTAAATCAATTCAAGAAGATGAAGGAAAATATGGATAGAAATAAACTAATGGTAAACATAGAGCTAAAGGATACTAAGAAGACATGTGAGGGTATATGAGAGTCTCTTGTATTCTGTGTGTGACTTTGCTGCGACCTAAAACTTCTTTGAAAACAAAATGAAAAATAGTGAGACACTGGGGAGTGAGAGGGGGAAAGTGCCATGGTACAGACTGGACACCCAATATTGCAGTGATAAAAGGCAAAAGGTCAAAAAAAAATTTTTTTTTAAATTTTCCCCATTTTTTTAATATCCCAATCCTTTAATTTTATTTTATTTTTAGTTTTTTTTAAGTTTTCATGTATTTTATCTCTTACATTTAAACTTATCATTATTATTTCATTTTCCTATTAATTGTATTTGGCTATTGTATTGGCTTCATCATTAAAGAAGCTTTGGATCACAGAAGGGTTACAATGGGGGTGGGAGAGGATCGCTGGTGGGGGGTGTCAGGGATGGCAGGTGCATAGGAGGAAGTTCACCTGAACACACATAAAAGGTATATAAAATTGTTCAAATGCTCATGGGGCATTTGGGTGGAGAATCAGTCAATAAATGAGAGGATACTTAATTCCCATCCTGGAGAGCTCTGCCACATTCTCTAAGGGAGCAGCAACAGCCCCCCAGTGCAGAGGCACTGTCTGGCAAAGGAGGATGACCCACTGATGAGCTCTTGTTATTGATAACTAGCCTTACGAGTTTTTGCTCTTGAAGTTGAAACTTAGCCTATTGTTATGGGGTGCCTAAAGGTTGCCTCCTGAGAGCCTCCTTGTTGCTCAAATGTGGCCTCTCTCTAAGCCAAACTCAGCATATGAATGCATTACCTTCCTCCCAGTGTGGGACATGACTCCTAGGGATGAGCCTCCCTGGCAACGAGGGATTACTGCCAAGTGCCAAGTGGCAATACGACTGGAAAAAGACCTTGAATAAAAGGGGTAAAGGTAAAGACAAAGGAGTTCATATGGCTAAGAGACTTCAAAGTGAGTCGGGAGGTCATCCCAGAGGTAACACTTATGCACATCTCAGTAGGACCGCATAGGCTTCCAATGTGGATATCACCCCAATTAGAGGGGCTCCTGAGGGCTCTGGAGTCACCCAGGTCCTATATAAGGGTGGATAGCTCCAGAGTTTGGTGCCTTATCAGTGGGCTCTACTTTGGAATCTGTTCTCCTGAGAGTGACAGAGTTGGACTCAAATATGTCCTCCCTGCACATGGTCCATCAGTCCCTTCTATTCAAACCTATATGTGGTGCTGGAGTTTGTAGGTGTACTTCCAGAGACTGGAGTCTTTGGCTTGTCCATATGCCAGCTGGGCCTGGAATCTCAGTGGAGCAGCAACTCCTACTCTACAGCTCAATGGACTCACCCAGAACAACTGGTGGGAAGATGATGATGGACAACGGCCATCCCAGGGAATGGAGAGAGTCTGCAACTGCAGGCAGGATAATCCCATCCATCTTATCCATGGGATATAAGCCCCCTCTCACTTGGAGGTGGAGTGGACATCACCATCCCAGACTCCTCAGGATTGGGGGAAGAGCTATGGACTAGAGTGGACTTACTGGTATTCTGTTATAGACATATTGTGATTCAAGCAATGGAAGAAATTACAACATTAATGTGGAGCCAGTGGCCACTGGACGTTTTGGGGGCAGGAAGAGGGAAAAGCAGTTGTAAAACAGGGGCTTTTTCTGGACTTGGGAATTATCCTGAGTGACATTGCAATGAAAGATATAGGCCATTTTATATCAGCATATAACATGCAGAACTGTGTGGGAGAGAGTGTGGACTACGATGTGAACTATGGTCCATGCTTAGTGGCAAAGTCCCGGGATATGTATATCCATTGCAAGTGATGTGTCACACTAATGAAAGATGTTTATGTGGGAGGTTGTGGGAGGTGTGGGAGGTGGGGCATATGGAAATCCCTATAATTTTTGTGTAACATTTATGTAATCTAATTATCTTTTTTAAAAAAATTATTATTAAAAAAAAAAAAAGAAGACATGTGAGGGAAGTGGATGTGGCTCAAGCAATTGGACTCCTGCCTACCACATGGGAGGTCTGTGGTTTGGTTCCCAGTGCCTCCTAAAGAAGACAGTAAGCTGGCATGACAGGCAGGTGCAGCAAGCTGACGCAACAAGATGATGCAAGAGACACAAGAAAGAAAGAAACATAACGAGAGACACAACAAAACAGGGAGCAGAGGTTCCTGGTGCCTCCTAAAGGGGACAAGCAGGACGGCGAGTTGGCATGATGGGCAGGCACTGCGAGCTGACGCAACAAGATGATGCAACAAGAGACACAAAAGGAAAAACATAATGAGAGACACAACGAAAAGTAGGGAACAGAGGTATCTTAAGCGATTAGGTGCCTCCCTACCACATTGGAGGTCCTGGGATCAGTTCCCAGTGCCAACTAAAGAAACAAAGAAGACGGACACAGCAAGTGCCAACAACCAGGGGGTGGGGAGAGATAAATAAATAAATATAAAATCTTTCAAAAAAAGAGGACATGTGAGCATAGAAGAATTAGAAAGTTTATAAAGAAACATAACAGAAATTATGGGGATGAAAGGCACAATAATGGAGATTAAACTAGAGGCATAGAACAGCAGATTTGAACAAGCAGAGGAAAGAATCAGTGAACTAGAAGACAGAAAAATCTAAAACCAAATAGTCAGAAGAATAGAAAGAGAAAAGAACAGAAAAATTCAATAGTGTCTTAGGAACTTGAGTGACAGCATGAAACATACAAGCATATGCATCGGGGGTGTTCCAGAAGGAGAAAAGAAGGGAATGGGAACAGAAAGAATATTTGAAGAAATAATGGCCAAAATTTTCCCAACTCTTGTGAAAGATATAAATATATGTCCAAGAAACTCAATGTACTCTAAACAGAATAAATCTGAATGAACCTACTCCAAGACAAATATTAATCAGAATGTCAAATGCCAAAGATAGAGAGAATTCTGAAGGCAGCAAGAGAAAAGCAATGCATAACATATAAGGGATCTTCGATAAGACTAAGTACCAATTTCCCATCAAAAACCATGGAGGCAAGAAGGCAGTGGTATGATATATTTAAGGTACTGAAGGAGAAAAACTGCCAGCCCCAAATTTGTTATCCATCAAAACTGTCCCTTTAAAAATGATGGAGAGTTTAAAATATTCACAGATAAACTGAAACTAAAAATTCATTAACAAAAGATCTTGCCCTACAAGAATTGCTAAATTCTTCAGGTTGAAAGGAAAAGACAGAAGTAGCTAGGAGTAGTGTGAAGCAGTGAGGCTCTTCAGTAAAGGTAACTAAAAGGGTAAATGCAAAACCTAATAGTACTCTATCCTCAATATATAACTCTGGCCTTTAATTACTATAAGAGTCAGAATACTATTGAACAAGAAAAAAGCATATTTCCTGATAATGAACATGCAAAATATAAAGAGTTAATGTGAGACAAAAACAAAAAGCTTGATCCAACTATATGCTGTTTACAAGAGACTCACCTTAGAGCCAAAGATACAAATAGATTGAAAGCGAAAGGATGGCAAAAGATAATCCATGAAAATAGTAGCCAAAAAAGATCTGAGGTAGCCATACAAATATTGGACAAAATAGACTTTATGTCAAAAGCTGTTACAAGAGACAAACAAGAATACTATATAGTAATAAAGGGGTCAATCTACCAAGAAGAAATAGCAATCATAAATATTTATGAACCTAACCATGGTACCCCAAAATACATGAGGCAAACACTGGGAAAACTTGAGAGAAATAGACAACTCTATAAAAATAGTTGGAGGGAAACGGATGTGGCTCAAGAGGTTCGGCATCCGTCTACCATATGGAGAGACCGGGGTTCGATCCCCGGTACCTCCCGGTAAAAAGAAAATAAAAATAATAAAAATAGTTGGAGACTTCAACACATCGCTCTCAGCATTAGATAGAATATATGAACAGAGGATAAATAAGGAAACTGAGAGCTTGAATAACATAATAAATGAACTAGACCTAACAGACATATACAGAACAATGCATCCCAAAACAGCAGGAGCTACATTCTTCTCAAGTGCAAATGGATTGTTCTTCATGACAGACCATATCTTGGGGCACAACACAAGTCTCAATACATTTTATTTTATTTTTTTTTTATTTTTATTTTTTTACCAGGAGGTCCCAGGGATCGAACCCAGGTCCCTCCATATGGGAGAAGGATACCCAACCATTTGAGCCACATCCGTCCCCCCTCAATACATTTTAAAAGACTGAAATTATACAAAGCATCTTCTCTGACCAAAATAGAATGAAGCTGGAAATAAAAGACAGGTAGAGAACTTAAAAATCCACAAATAGGGGGTGGATGTGGCTCAAATGGTTGGGCATCCGTCTCCCATATGGAGGGACCTGGGTTTGATCCCCGGGACCTCCTGGTAAGAAATATATATATATAAACACACACACACACACACATTTTTGAAGGTGCACAGGCTGCTAGGCCCCACAGGCAGATGCGCCGCCAGGTCCTGCTGAGCCACACAGCAAGATGGTGACATAACAGGAGAGACACAAAGGGAGAGTCAAGATGAGACATGCCGAAAAACCAGGAACTAAGGTGGCGTAGGTGGTAGGACGCCTCTCTCCCACATCAGAGGTTCCCAGGATCGAATCCCAATGAAGACAGGAGGAGAAGGATGAGAAGAGAGGGCAGGAAACAGATAGAGAATTGCCCAGCGAATGGACACAAAAATAGCAACAATGGGGGGGAGGGGTAAAAATGGATAAAAGTAAATAAATCAATCAATAAATCTTTTTAAAAATCCACAAATATATGGAAGTTAATGAAGACAATCAAATAATCAATGAGTCAAAGAAGAAATTACAAGGGTAATATATCTAGAGATGAATGAAAATAAGAACAGAACATATCAAAAATTATAAGGGGAAGTGGATGTGGGCCAAGAGATTGGGCTCCCGTCTATCATATAGAAGGTCCAGGGCTTGATTCCCGGGGTGCCCTGGTGAAGGCGAGCTGGCCCACGTGGTCAGCTGGCCCATGCAGAGTGATGGCCTGCGCAGGAGTGCTGGCACAGCAAGATGATGATGCAACAAAAAAGAGACACAGAGGAGAGACAATAAGAGACGCAGCAGACCAGGGAGCTGAGGTGGCACAAGAGATTGAGCGCCTCTCTCCACTCCAGAAAGTCCCAGGATCAGTTCCCCAGTGCTGCCTAAAGAGAAGACAAGCAGACAGAAGAACACACAGGGAGCAGACAGTGAGCGCAAAACAATGGGGGGAGAGGGGATAAATAAATAAATTTAAAAAAACTTATGAGTTGCAGCAAAGGCAGTGTTGAGAGGGAAACTTATAGCTCTAACTGCTTACATTAAAAAAAAAACAGAGCTAAAATCAAAGATCTAACTGCACACCTGAGGAACTAGAGAAAGAGCAGCAAACTAAGACCAAGCAAGCAGAAGGACAGAAATAACAGAGATTAGTGCATAAATAAATAAAATAGAGAATAAAAATCAATAAAGAGAATTAACAAAACCAAGCTTCTTTGAAAACATCAATAAAATTGACAAGCCTTAGGTAGGCTGACAAAAAAGAAAGAAGATGCAAATAAATAAAATTGGAAATGAGAGGGAGGACATTACTGCTGACCCCACAGAAATAAAAAGGATCATAAGGGGATACGATGAAAAATTGTATGCCATCAAATTAGACAACCTGGATGAAATGGACAAATTCCTAGAAACACACAAACAACCTACACTGACTCTAGAAAAAAACAGAAGATCTCAACAGACCAATGACAAGTAAGGAGATTGAATCAGTCATCAAAAACGTCCCACCAAAGAAAAGCCCAGGACCAGACGGCTTCACTTATGAATTCTATCAAACATTCCAAGAATAATTAATACCAAGCCTGCTAAAACTCTTCCAAAAAATCGAAGAGGATGGAACACTACCCAACTCAGTCTATGAGGCCACCCTAATGTGAAAGCTAGATAAATACACTACTAGAAAATAAAATTACAGATCAATTTCGTTTATAAATATAGATGCAAAACCCTCAACAAAACAATAGCAAATTGAATCCAACAGCACATTAAAAGAATTATACACCAAGATCAAGAGGGATTTACCTCAGGTATAGAAGTGTGGTTCAACATAAGAAAAGTAATTAATGTAATACACCATATTAACAAAGCGAAGGGAAAAAACACAAAATCATCTCAATTGTCACATAAAAGGAATTCAACAAAATCCAGCATTCCTTTTTTGATTAAAAAACACCTTGAAAAATAGGGATAGGTGGAAACTTCCTCAACATGATAGAGGGCATATTTGAAAAAACCCACTGCAAACATCATACTCAATGGTGAAAGATTGAAAGCCTTACCTGTAAGAGATGGAACAAGACAAGGATGCCCACTGTTATTCAACATGGTACAGGAAGTGCTAACCAGAGCAAATAAGCAAGAAAAAGAAATAGAAGGCATCCAAATTGTAAAGGAAAGAGTAAAAATTTCACTATATGCAGATGACATGGCCTTATATATAGAAATGTTCCAAAAAATCTATAACAAAGCTACCAGAGATGATAAATGAATTCAGCAAAGTGGTGGAGTAGAAGATCAACATGCAAAAATCAGTAGTGTTTCTATGCACTAGCAATGAGCAATCTGAGGAAAAAAAGAAAAAATCTATTTACAATAGCAATTTAAAAATCAAATATATAAGAATAAATGCAAACAAGGATGTAAAGGACTTACACATGGAAAATTACAAAACTTTGCTAAAAGAAATCAAAATCCCAAATAAATGGAAGGACACTCCATGGTCATGAAATAGAAGACTTAAAGTTGTTAAGATGTCAACCCCATCCTAAATGATTTACAGATTCAAGCAATACCAGTCAAAATGACTGCAGCCTACTTTGCAGAAATGGAAAAGCCAATCATCCTAATTATTTGAAATGGTTAGGGGTCACAAAGGCCAAAACCATCTTGAGAAAGATAAACAAAGTTGGAGGACTCACACTTCCTGCCTATAAAACTTATTACAGGAGAGCGGATGTGGCTTAAGTAGTTGAGCGCCTGCTTCCCACATGGGAGGTCCCAGGTTTGGTTTCCAGTGCCTCCTAAAAACAAACAAAAAAACAACAAGGAGGGGGTCGGATGTGGCTCAACTGGCTGGGCGTCCGTCTCCCATATGGAGGGATCCGGGTTCGATCCCCGGGACCTCCCGATAAAAGAAAAAAAAAAAAAAACAAGTAAAAAAAACCAACTCTGGGGAGCTGATGTGGTTCAGTGGTTGAGCACTGGCTTCCCACATAGGAGGTCCCAGTTTCAGTCCCCAGCCCTGGTACCTCAAAAAACAAAACAAAACAAAACAAAAAACTTATTACAAAGCTGCAGTGGTCAGAACAGCATGATACGGGAGCAGATGTCGCTCAAGTGGTTGAACACCTGCTTCCCATGTACGAGGTCCCGGGTTCAATCCCCGGTACCTTCTGAAAACAAAACAAACAAGCAAATGAAAAAACCATCTCTCCCTGGGGAGTGGATGTGGCTCAGTGGTTGAGCACCTGCTTCCCATGTACGAGGTGCTGGGTTCAATCCCCAGTAACTCCTGAAAAAAAAAAAACCAGCACGATCCTGGCCCAAGGTCATATATATGGACAGATGGAAATGAATTGAGAGTTCAGAAATGGACCCTCATGGTTAAAGACATTTGATTTTTGACAAGGCTGCCAAGTACACTCAACAAATGGTGCCGGAGAACTGGATATCCATACGCAAAAGAATGAAGGAGGAACAGTCTCTCAAGGGACTTCCGGGAAGATGGCATCAGAGTAGTTCTGTAGGGCTCAACTTTCTTAAAAAAACAACAAAGGAAGGGTAAAAAGCTGTCCAAGGGAGCTGTTTTGGGGATCTGCAGATCAGGAGAGTGCTGCACATCGTCCAGGAGGGCGAGGGACAGAGAAACAATGAGGCCAAAACGAAAGCCGTGCGTTACTTGCTCCCACAGCTGGGAACAGCACACATTCCCCACTTCAAGGCAAACAGCCTCGGTGAAACCCACGGCTCACTGCAGCCAGCAGAGGTGAATAGAGGTCTTCCCTGGGAGGCAGGAGGGTGCAACAGAGAGTGGAGAGTGGTTTCTCTTCAGTGAGTTTGGCCAGAAGAGCCCACTTTGAACCTTGGCCATAGCCAGGGAGCAAATGAAGGTTGAAGGAGACCTCCATGGAAAGATTAGCCAAAGATCGCCACCTGCTGGCAGTCTGAGAAACTGCAAGAATAAAAAAAATCTTTTGGAGTTTCTCATGTCCCAGGACCATTGGATCTGCTCTGTGCCCCATTCGTGGATTTCTGGCCCTGTTTTCTTAACTTAAGCTGGGAAATTTTGGAGACTTACAATAAATTGAACCAAAAATCAAAAAGCAGTGAAATAAAACCACTAGGCAAGAGAGAGAAATTGACCATCAGAGTAAATTCACCAGCATAATCAGATCACTAGACATCAGAAAAAATTATAAGCCATACTAAGAAACAGGAAGATATGGCCCAGCCAAAGGAACAGATCAAAAGAAAAAATGAGACAGGATTTAAGACAACTAATCATTGTTGTTCACACAAATCTCCTAAATCAATTCAAAGAGTTGAAGAAAAATATGGCTAAAGAGATAAAGGATATTAAGAAGAGACTGAGTGAGCATACAGAACAGTTTGAAAGCCTACAAAGAATAGAAACAGAGCTTATGGGAATGAAAGAAAAAATGGGTGGTGCAATTAAAAATACATTAGAGGGGCGCAGATGTGGCTCAAATGGTTGGGCATCTGTCTCCCATATGGACGGACCTGGATTCGATCCCCAGGACCTCCCGGTAAAATAAAAATATATATATATAGAAAGTGCGCGGGCCACCAGGCCCCGTGAGCATGTGCGCCATCAGGCCCCGCCCCTAGGCCCCATACACGGGTGTGCCGTCAGGCCCCATGAGAGAGGATGCGCGGTGTGCTGTCGGGCCCCGTGAGTGGTTGCGCCTCCAGGCCCTGCCTCCAGGCCCCACGCACAGGTGCACCATCAGGTCCTGTGTATAGTGCGCTGCACACAGCAAGATGATGATGTAGCAGGAGAGCGGTGCAGGGGAGAGCCAAGACGAGAAACCAGGAACTGAGGTGGCGCGGGTGGCAGAACGCCTCTCTCCTGCATCGGAGTTTCCCAGGATCAAATCCCAGTGAAGACAGGAGGAGAAGGATGAGAAGAAAGGGCAGGAAACGGACATAGAGAATTGCCCAAAAAATAGACACAACCCCCCCCCCCCCCGGGGGGGGCGCCTAAAAATGGATAAAAAGTTAATTAATAAATAAATCTTTTTAAAAAATACATTAGAGGCATATAAAAGCAGATTTGAATTGGCTGAGGACAGAATTAGTGAATTAGAAGACAGAGCATCTGAACTTGAAAAAACAGCAGAACAGAGGGAAAAAAATAGAAAAATTTGCACAGGGCCTTGGGGAATTGAATGGCAATTCCCCCAGATTTGCAGTTAGGTCTTTGATTTTGCCTCTTTTTCATTTTTAATGTAGGCATAGAAGGCTATAAATTTCCCTCTCAGCACTTGACTATATCCCATAGGTTTTGATATGTTGTGTTCTCATTTTCATTTGTCTCAAGATATTTACTGGTTTCTCTTGCAATGTCTTCTTTGACCCACTAATTATTTAAGAGTGTGTTGTTTAATCTCCTTATATTTGTGAATTTTCTCTTTTTCCATCTGTTATGCATTATAGATATCCCAAAATAAGAGAATAGAAAAAAGCAGGAAGAATACTTGAGGAAATAATGACTGAAAATTTTCCAACCCTTATTACAGTATGAATATCAATATTCAAGAAGGACAATGCACCGCAGACGGAATAAATCTTAATAAACCTTCTCTGAGGCACATACTTTTCAGAATGACAACTGCTAGAGATAAAAGAGACAGTTCTGAAAACAACAAGAGAAAAGCAATGTATCACAAACAAGAAAAACTCAATCAGACTAAGTGCTAATCTCTCATCAGAAACCATGGATATGAGATGGCAGTAGTACTATATATTCAAGGTACTGAAAGGGAAAAACTGCTAGCCAAAAATTCTTTATCCAGCAAAACTGTCCTCAAAAATGAAGGTTAGTTTAAAGTCTTCACAGACAAATAAAAACAAAGAATATGATACCAAAAGACCAGATTCACAAGAGATATTAAAGGGAGTGCTGCAGCCTGGAAGGAAAAGTAAAGTGTGAGAGACTTGGAGAAGGGTGTGGAAATGAATGAACTTGGGTGTCCCAAAACATATGAGGCACACACTGACAAAACGTGAGAGAAATAAACCCTCTACAATAATAGCTGGAGACGTCAATAATCAACTTTCAGGATTGGATAGAACATCTGAGCAGAGGATAAATAAGGAAACTGGGAATTTTAATAATATGATAAATGAACTAGACCAAACAGCCATTTATAGAGCATTACACCCTAAAACAACAGGATATACATTCTTCTCAAGTGCTCCTTGATCCTCCTCCAGGACAGATCATATGTTGGGTCACAAGACAGGTCTCAATAAATTTTAAAAAGATTGAAAATATACAAAGCATTTTATCTGATCGTAATGGAATGAAGCTGGAAATCAATAACAGAAGGAAAAAGAGAAAATTCACAAATATAAGGAGATTAAACAACACACTCTTAAATAACTAGTGGGTCAAAGAAGACATTGCAAGAGAAACCAGTAAATATCTTGAGACAAATGAAAATGAGAACACAACATATCAAAACCTATGGGATATAGTCAAGTGCTGAGAGGGAAATTTATAGCCTTCTATGCCTACATTAAAAATGAAAAAGAGGCAAAATCAAAGACCTAACTGCACATATGGGGGAACTAGAAAAAGAACAGCAAAGTAATGCCAAGCCAAGCCAAAGGCAAGAAATAGTAAAGATCAGAGCAGAAACAACTGAAATTGTGAACAACAACAACAAAAAAGCAATAGAGAGAATCAACAAAACCAACAGTTGGGTCTTCGAGAAGATCAGCAAAATTGACAAACCCTTAACCAGGCTGACAAAGAAAAAAGAGAGAGGACACAAATAAATAAAATCAGTAACGAGAGAGGGGACATCACCACTGATCCTGTGAAATAAAAGAGATCATAAGAGGATACTATGAACAACTGTACACCAACAAACTAGACAATGTAGACAAAATGGACAAATTCCTAGAAACACATGGACAACCTACACTGACCCTAGAAGAAATGGAAGACCTCAACAAACCAACCACAAGTAAAGAGATTGAAATTGTCATTTAAAAACTTCCCAAAAATGAAAAGCCCAGGACCAGATGGCTTCACAGGTTAATTCTACTAATCATTCAATGATTATCTAAAACCAATCTTGCTCAAGCTCTTCCAAAAAGTTGAACAGGAAGGAATGCTACCAAACACATTCTATGAAGCCAACATCACTGTATTACCAAAGTCAGATAAAGATACTATGAAAAAAGAAAATTACAGACCAAATTCTCTTATGAATATAGATGTAAAAAATCTACAACACAATACTTGCAAACTGAATCCAAAATCACATTAAAAGAATTATACACCACAATCAAGTGGTGGCTAAACAGAAGAAAATCAATTAGTGTAATAAACCACATTAATAAATTGAAGAAGAAAAAATCACTTGATCATTTTGATTGATGAAGAAAAGGCATTTGACAAAATACAGCATCCTTTCCTTGATTAAAAAAAAACACTCCAAAAGATAGGAATAGAAGGAAGCTTTCTCAACATGGAAAAATGCAGATATGAAAAACCCATAGCTAACAATGTAATCAACAGTGAAAGACTGGGGAAGTGGATGTGGCCCAAGTGGTTGGGCATCCGTCTACCATATGGAAGGACCTGGGTTCAATCCTTCTGGTAAAATAGAAAAAAAAAAAAGGTGAGCAGGCAAGCCGGGCCCGTGCACGGCAAGCCACAAGCGAGCTGAGCCACGCAGCAAGATGATGACGCAACAAAAGAGAGACTCAGGGGAGAGCCAAGGCGAGACGCACCAGAAACCAGGAACTGAGGTGGTGCAAGTGACAGGGTGCCTCTCTCCCACATCGGAGGTCCTTGGGATCGAATTCCAGTGAAGCCTGGAGGAGAAAAATGAGAAGAGAAGGCAAGAAACAGACACAGAAGATCACCCAGCAAATGGACACAGACAGCAAGTGGGGCGGGGTGGGGCGAATTCATAGAACTGTACACCAAAAAGTAAAAAAATGAAACTCAATTAAAACAGCAACAAAAACAGTGAAAGACTGAAAGCTTTCCTCCTGAGATTGGGAATAAGACAAGGATGCCCACTCTCTCCACTGTTATTTAATATGGTGCTTGAAGTTCTAGCTAGTGCAATTAGGCAAGAAAAAGAAATAAAAGGCATTCAAATAGGAAAGGAAGAAGTAAAACTTTCACTATTTGCTGATGATGTGATCCTATATCTAGAAAATCCTGATAAATCTACAACAAAGCTACTAAAGCTAATAAATGAGTTTAACAGAGTGGCAGTATACTAGATTAATATGCAAAAATCAGTATCATTTCTATACACTACTCATAAGCAATATGAGGAGGAAGTCAGAAAAAAAAGTTACATTTATAATAGAAACTAAAAGAATAAAATATTTACAAATAAACTTATCCAAGGATAAAAAGGACCTATATTCAGAAAACTACAAAACATTAGTAAAAGAAACCAAATAAGACCTAAATAAATGGAAGGACATTCTGCGATCACGTGCTGGGAGACTAAATATCATTAAGATGTCAATACTACCTAAACTAATTTACAGATTAACCCAATATCAATAAAAATCCCATCAGCCTTTTTTGCATAAATGGAAAAGTCAATTATCACATTTATTTAGAAGTATAAGTGGCCCTGAATAGCCAAAAATGTTTTACAAAGTAGAATGAAGTTGGAGGACTCTCACTCCCTGACTTTTAAGCATTCCACTTAGTTACAGTGGTGAAAACAGCATGGTCCCGGCATAAAGATAGACACATTGACCAATGAAATTGAACTGAGAATTTAGAAATAGAATCTCACATATACAGTCAAATGATTTTTGACAAGGCTGTCAAACCCACCCAGCTGGGTCAGAACAGTCTGTTCAACAAATGGTGCTGGGGAAAATGGATATCAATATGTAAAAGAAAGAAAGAGGGCCTCTATCTCGCACCTTGTATAAAAATTAACTCAAAATGAATCAGGGACCTAAATATAAAAGCTACAACCATAAAACTCCTCGAAGAAAATATAGGGTAACATCTTCAAGAACTTGTGCTAGGTGGTGGCTTCTTAAACCTTACACCCAAAGCAAGCAATGAAAGCAAAAAATAGATAGATGGGACTTCCTCAAAATTAAACACTTTTGTGCTTCATATGACTTTGTTAAGAAGCTGAAAGGTAGCCTGTTCAAAGGGAGAAAATTTTTGGAAACCACATATCTGATAAGGGTTTGATCTCCACGTTATATAAAGAGATCATACAACTCAACGATAAAAAGACAAGCAACCCAATTTTTTAAAAATGGGCAAAAGATTTGAACAGATTTTTACAAAGAAGAAATATATAGGGAAGCGGCTGTGGCTCAATCAGTAGGGCTCCCGTTTACCATATGGGAGGCCCTGGGTTCGGTTCCCGGGGCCTCCTGGTGAAGGCAGGCCCGCCCGCACGGCGTGGTTGGCTGACCCAGCGAGCACAGGCAGCGAGGGGGGATAAATGAATGAATAAATAAAAAAAAAAAGAAATATATATGACCAAAAAGCACATGAAAAGATGTTCAACATCACTAGATTTTAGGGAAATTCAGATCAAAACTACAAGATATCATTTCACTCCTTACAGAATAGCCATTATTAACGAAATGGAAAACTACAAGTGCTAGAGAGGATGCGAAGAAATTGGAACACTCCTTCACTGTTGATGGGAGTGTAAAATGGTGCAGCTTCTGTGGAGGACAGATTGGAAGTTCCTCAGCTAGCTAAATATAGAACTGCCATATGATCATATGGGAATCCTGCTACTAGGAATATATTCAGAAGAACTGAAACAAGGATGCAAACAGATATTTGCACACCAATGTTCATAGCAGCATTATTCCCAATTGCTAAAAGATGGACACAACCCAAGTGCCCATCAACCAATGAATGGATAAACAAAATGTGGTATATACAAACAATGGAATTCTATTCAGCAGTAAGAAGAAATAAAGTTGGGATGTATGCGACAACAGATATGAACCTTGAGGATATTATGTTGAGTGAAACAAGCCAGACACAAAAGGACAAATATTGTATGGTCTCACTAATATGATGAGTAAACTCAGGAGTTAAACTCTATTGTATAGGTTACTAGGAGATAGAATGTGGATTGGGAAGTGGGAGCCGATCCTGAATGTATGTAGAATGTTTAATAAAGTGGATTGCAAACGTGTTGAAATGGATAGAGCTGATGGTAACACATTATAGTGAGTATAACGGGGCAGTTAGGGAGAGTAGCGACAATTCAAAGGAAACTAGAGGATAGTCTAGGGACTGTATAACAATGATTTCGGTGGTGGATGATGATTGTGTTTAATAGTACAAGGAAGACTGTTCCTCTATTACAAGGTGTTAAGAACATGTAGATACATGGAAAAATACAACTAATGTGATGTATATTATGTACTAGTGTAATATTTTTACAGGAATGGTAAAGAAGGTACTATATCAATGCTGAGAGTCAATAATGGTAAGAGTCAGTAATGGGTATGTATAAAGAGGTATGGGATTTTTCCTTTTGGAGTAATGAACACCTTCTGAAATGGACTGAACTCATGACAGCACAATTCTGTGATGTAACTAAGAGCCCCTGAGGGTGCACTTTAGATGGATTGTACAAGGCAGGAGACTGTATATCACAGTGAACCCCATGGTGAATGATAGGCTGTAGTTAACAGTACAAATATGAGATAATAATAACACATGGTGTTATCAATAGGATGCTTTGTGGGGAAAATACACCAAGTATAGGCTATGGACTATAGATAACAGTAATATTATATGTCCTTTCATCAGCTGTAACAGATGTGTCACAACAATGTAAGGTGGTGGTGGTGGGGTAATGTATAAGAATCTTGTATTGTATTGTATGCATGATTGTTTTGTAAACTCACCAGTGAGCCACATTGGCTCCCCATAAATTCATAACTTCTCAAATAAAAAAAGAATAAAAAGACAAACAACCCAATTTAAAAATGGGCAAAAGACTTGAATAGCCATTTCTCCAAAAAGGATGTACAAATGGCTAAAAAGGACATGAAAAGATGCTCAGCATCATTAGCTAATAGGGAAATGGAAATCTAAACCATAATGAAATACCATTTAACACACACAAGAATAGCTACTATCCAATAAACAAAAAATTACAGGTGTTGGAGAGGCTGTGGAGAAATAGGAACACTCATTCATTGCTGGTGGGAATGTAAAACGGTGCAGGCGCTGTGGAAGCTAGTTTGGTGGTTTCTCAGAAAGCTAAGTATAGAATTACCATATGACCCAGCAATCCCACTACTAGGAAGACACCCAAAGTAATTGAAAGCAGGGACTTGAACAGATATTAGCACACTAATGTTCATAGTGGCATTATTCACAATTGTCAAAAGATGGAAGCAACACAAGGGCTCATCAACCGATGGGCGCATAAACAAAATGTGGTATATCCATACAATGGAATATTACTCAGTATTAAAAAGAAATGAGAGAGCCTCAGTAGAGCAGCTGGGTGGCTGGACCCCGGGGCCAACACGGGTATGCCAGCCACTGCGAAGACTTTTCCCTGGAGAGAATGAGCAGGACTCAAAGGAGGTTCGATTAAAACTGGAAGAGAGGGAAGCAGATGTGGCTCAATCAGTAGGGCTCCCGTTTACCATATGGGAGGCCCCGGGTTCGGTTCCCGCACGGCGTGGTTGGCTGGCCCAGCGAGCACAGGCAGCAAGGGGGGGATAAATGAATAAATAAATAAAATCTTAAAAAAAAAACAAAAAAACTGGAAGAGACCCAAGAAGTGCAGAATTTGAGAAGAAGGCCCAATAGGGTGAGTGCTATGGCCCTGTGGTGGGAGAGAGGGTACAGGAAGAGACCACAGTAGTGGGGCTCCCTGTACTTATCAGCCAAAGGGCTGCTGGTGCAGAGCACCAGAAATCTGTTGCTTTTATAAAGGGTATTTATTTGGGGTAAAAGCTCACAGTCCCAAGGCCCTAAAGAGTCCAACTCAAGGTACCGTAAGAGATATTTCCTCACCAAATGCCTGTTGCCACGTGTTGAAGAAAGATGGCGGGTAACATCGGCGAGGGCTCAGCCTTCCTCTTCCTCTTAAGACTCTGTGGGCCCAGCTTCTTCCCATCTCAGCTGTAGGCTGGAGGGCTCGTTTCTTCCTGGGCTCAGCTGCTCTGCTCTCTTCAAGGTCAGCTGCGAACTGTCACGTGAATGGCTCTTCTCTCTTCCTGGGGCCACGGGATCAAGGCTGAGGAGTTCTCTCCTCTTCCAAGTCTATGGAGCCCTCTCTATTTCTCCGTGTGTCTCTTCCTCTTTTCTTGACTGAGTATCCATTTATATAGCCCACCAAGGGAGCGGGAACTCAAACAGTCACCCTGATGACACGGTCGAATCAAAGCCCTAATCTTGATTTAATCAAGTAAACATAAAGCCTTTGAATTTAAATCAATCAAAGGGTATCCTGCCCAGAGGAACAGACCAGTTTACAAACATAATCTAGATCTCTTTTTGGAATTCATAAATAATATCAAACTGCCACAATCCCTTTCAGATGAAGACAGGTGGCATGGTGAACTTGAAGAAACTGACGGAGAGGGGGAAAGATAAGATCAGTGAAGAGGAAGACCTCCACCTGGGGACATCACTTTCCGCAGAAACCATCCGAAGAGAGGAGGATACAGACATGATGAAGTACATTGAAACAGAGCTGAAGAAGAGGTTGGAACATGAACAGAAAGTAACGCCAAAGAATATAGAGGATTGTCTTTATGAACTTCCAGAAAATCTCTGTGTTTCCTCAGCAAAGAAAACCAAGGAGACGGTTTCTAATCAGATGCTGAGTGGCATCCCCGAGGTGGACCTTGACATTGATGCTAAAGTTAAAACTATCATTTCCATGGAGGATGCCAAGGCCCATCTGCTGGCAGAGCAGCAGAACAAGAAGAAAGACAGTGAGACAGTGAGACATCCTTCAAGCCCACTAACATGGCTGTAAATTACGCACAGTACAACGGATGTGATCATGAAGAGCTCAGTGCCCCCACCTGGAGAGTGGCACTTTGATCTTATTTATGAATTCCAAAAAGAAATCTAGGTTGTTTGTAAACTGGTCTGTTCCTGTGATACACTCTAATTGTATTAGATTCAGCTGAGATGCCTTTGATTAAATTAAGATTAGGGCTTTGATTCGACCATGTCATTAGGGCGACTCGGTTTGAGTCCCTGCCCCTGCTTTGTGGGCTAGATATACAGACACTCGATAAGGGAGAACATAGAAGCAGCTATGCCGGAAGGAGATACAAGGAGGAGAAGAACACAGAGGAAGAGAGAGCTCCATGGACACGGCAGAGGACCTGGGAAGAGGGATGAGCCTGAAAATTTGCAGCTGAAGAAGAGAGAGCAGCTGAGAAGCCCTGAGAGACAAGCATTATGCCAGCCTACAGCTGAGATGGGAAGAAGCTGGACCCAAGAGCCTCAAGGGGAAGGAGGAAGGCGGAACCAGCCCTCGCAGACGTCGCCCGCCATCTTGCTTCAACATGTGGCAGCAGACTTTGGGTGAGGAAGTACCTCTTATGGTACCTTGAGTTGGACTCTTTAGGGCCTTGTGACTAAGATTTCACCCCTTTAGAAAAGCCAGCAGAGTTTTGGCACTTTGCATCAGCATCCCTTTTGGCTGAAGGACTAACACACAGAGAAACAAAGAGGAACCCAAAGCCTGGCCTTCGAGAGCGGGTGACATGGAGAACCAGAGCCCGATGGTCCCTTCCTGACTGCAGTGTCCTGCCCATGAGTAGGCCACCGCTGACTATCACTATGAAAAGTTCAAGGGGAGGAGGAGGCGGCACTGAAGGCGGCTGAAGGGAAGAAGTGCAGTGCGGGGTGTCCGCCTCCTCTGCTTCCACCCCGACAAACAGGTTTCCTGGACAGAGGCCTGCCGATTTTGCCAGCAGTGTTCCCAAAGCAGACTCTACTAGTCCTGCTACTTACCTGCTGGTTTTCCAATCACTGAATTTGTAACTTTTTTTTTTTGAACGGGGATTAAACCTGGGACCTTGAGGTGGGAAGCTGGTGCTCAACCACTGAGCCATATTGGTGTCCCTGAGTTGGTTTTTAAATTTTCTGCATGTTGTTTATTTTTGTTTTTGTTCAGGAGGCACCGGGGACCGAACCTGGGACCTCCTATGTGGGAGGTGGATGCGCAATCACTTGAGCCACATCCGCTTCCATGAATTTGTAACCTTTTGAAACAAAACAATGCGTCGTTTTCCTATTTGGGAGCAAACCATTCTTGTCAGCATTATTAATTCTTGCTTTGTAAATATCAAAAAAAAGAGAAAAGAAATGAAGTTCTGATTCATGTCACAACACGGATGAACCTTGAGGACATGTTGAACGAAACAAGCCAGACACAAAAGGACAAACATTGTATGATCTCACTGATGAGGAAATAATTAGAATAAGCGAATTCACAGACTCAGAGTCTAGAATACAGGGTCTGGGCTGGGGGTAGGGAATGGGGAGTTAAGGCTTAAATTGTCCAGAGTCTCTGTTTGGCCGACTGTGGAGTTTGGGCGGCGCATGGCGGCGATGTCATCGGGAATGCCGCTAGCAGCCCCGAGCTGTATATGTGGATGTGGCCAAAAAGGGGTCTTATATGTGCTACTAGAATAAAAATTTGAAAATGAAAAATAGGAACAGAAAGAGGATGTTTGTGTTAGGTTTGAGGTAGCTAGGGAGCAAAGCACATGACGTGATATAAAGTGAAAAGAGCAAACTCAAATCCTGTCTACGCAGGGTGAATTCATCATGTGAAACGTCTGCTACGTAGATCACTGGAAGGGCACAAAAGATTGGCCATGGCTGTGGTCTGCCTTGGGGCACAATTCCCCTCTCTGTGGGCCTGTGACACCTGGAAAATACGTTATCTGCTTCCAACATACCATGGAGGGCCAGGGATAGGCTAGACGTTGCGGAAGGAAAACACGCGTCACGGGATCCAGGCAGCCCTGCACCCAGCAGGGCAAGCGCCTCTAGATGTGAAGGTCTGAGAGCCTCTCTGCATCCGTGCTTGTCCTCGGGCCTGACGCAGCTGCTGCCCCACCCTTCCCAAGCACTTGCGCAGCGGCCATGCTCTCCCCAAATAGTGGGGTGAAGGCCTCGCCCACCTAAGCATCCGGACGGCAGCTGGTCTCTCCCCCGATGCTGGGACACAGGCCCCACCGTCTCCGAGCTCCAGGGGGGCGGCATTCTCCATGGACAACGGGGCGCGAGCCCCTCGTCCAGCTGCCGGGGGTGGGGGGGCAGAGGGCTGGCCCCTCCGCGTGCCGGGGTCAACCTGCCCTTCTACCTGCATCCACCTGAGGCAATCTCTTCCGCACAGAGCTCAACTGCATGGTTCTGTCCTCGAGAGCATTATTCCTTCCTTTTGTCCCCACCCTGACCCTTTCCGTCCAGGCTGGCAGAGGTTCTGCTCACACAGATTTTACAAAGACCTGCTCTGCTCTGCATGAAATCCACAGGGCTTCCCGCCATCAGCCCACAGGACTCTCCAACGTGTCACTCCTGGCTAGCGGCCCCTGCAGTCCTGGCTTCCACAGAATTGGCTGACGGAGCCCTACTCCGCAGGACGCACTTTCTCATGGAGCCACTCTGGCCGTAGCCTCAGAGCACACGATGGGGCTCAGAAACCCCCACACCATCAATTCCTGGTTTCTTAAGTCTGGTGCTTACGAGGTCAGTTCTGTGCTTCTCCCTTCCCTCGCTCACCTCCCTCTCAGCAGCAAGAGAAGCCAGGCCTCACCTTCCACACTTAGCTTGGAGATCTCCTCGGCTAAACGTCCAAGTCCGACCCTTGGCAATTCCACTCTCAATCCGACATGGCATGCAACTTCACCAAGTTCCCTGCCGTTTTCAAACAAAGATCACCTTTTCTCTGGTTTCTAGTAACACATTCATCATTTCCTCCTAAGGCCTCATCGGAGTTCCTTAAACATCCGTATTTCTACCAACAGTCTCTTCAAATCAGTCTCGGCTTTTTCTATCAAACACCTCACAGTTGCTCCAAGCTCTATCCACGACCCAATTCCAAAGCCGTTTCCACAGTTTTTGGCATTTTCAACAGCAGCACCCCACTCTGCTGCTACCCAAACCTGAGTTTCCTGGCTGCTACATGAAGCACCATGCGGTAGGGTGGCCTAAACAATGGGAATTGATGGGCTCACAGTTTTGAGGCTAGGAGACGCCCCAAATCAAGGCATCACCAGGGCAGTACTCTCTCCCAGGAGACTGGCACTCTGGGGCTGGCTGCCGGCGATCCTCGGTCCTTGGCTTTTCTGTCACATGGCGAAGCACAGGGCGGCCTCCCCTGACTTCTCCCAGCTCCATCGACTCCTGCTCCTTCCCATGGCTTTTGTCCTCTGTCTGACTTAAGGACCCCAGTCACCTAGATTAAAGACCAACCTGATTCATCTGAGCCACACCTTAACCGCAGCTTCTTGAATCTCTCATTTGCAGTGGGTCCACACCCACACGAATGGATTAAGAACATGTTTTTCTTGGGTACACAGCTCCACGTCACCACAGTGGGTGAATATAAATACACATAGGCATGCGAATACTCTCACTGTCCTGATTTTGTGATAATCAGGGCAGGCTAAACATTCGCTATCTTAGAAACCATGCAGGTGTCCCCAGACCTAGTTTTTCTTCCTAGGTCTGGTTTTTGGAATGCTGGTGATAAACTAAGCCTGATCTATTATGTGACCATCCTGTACGGGAAAAGACTGTAACTTTGGGTATCTTTGGTCAACCTTAGGAGATACAGCAGGGGGACGGATGTGGCTCGGGGGGTTGGGCGTCCGTCTCCCTTATGGAGGGACCAAGGTTCAATCTCCGGGACCTCCTGGTAAAAAGGAAAAAGAAAAATATAGAAGGCACATGGGCCACTAGGCCCTGTGTGTGGGTGTGCCACCAGGCCCCGCGAGCCACGCAGCAAGATGATGACATGACAGGAGACTGACACAAGGGATAGCCAAGACGAGATGCACTGAAAAACTAGGAACTAAGGTGGCGCAGGTGGTAGGACGCCTCTCTCCCACATCAGAGGTTCTGAGGATCGAATCCCAGTGAAGACAGGAGGAGAAGGATAAGAAGAGAGGGCAGGAAACGGACACAGAGAGTTGCACAGTGAATGGACACAAAACAGCAAAAACGGGGAAGGGGGTAAAAATGGATAAAAGTAAATAAATCCTTAAAAAAATGCATAGGGGAGGAAGATCCAGACTATAGTTAGTAGTAATCCTTTGACGATGCTCTTTCATGATTTAACAAATGTTTGACAACAATGCAGGGTGTTTGTGGGGGTGATGTGTGGGAGCCCTGTATGATGTTACCCATGTTTGTTTTGTAAGTTCACGATGTTTACTGAACACTTATAGTGTATGTATGTTCATGTATGAATGAGATACTGCAGTAAATTGTTTAAAAATAAATAAATAAATACACATAGGCAGTGTAAATCTCCATCAACAGTAACAGAAACCCTGGTTTTTGGTGTAAACATACATATATCTTTTGTGGTATGAACTGGAGTAGAAGGAATTAAGATTCTTGCACTATGTAAGAAAACAATAAGTACTAATATAATTTTAACAAATGTTTGCAAGTCAAGGATGATTCTTCTTTTTAGGGACCAGAGACAAACCCAGGACCTCCCGTGTGGGAAGCAGGAGCTCAACCGCTTGAGCCTCACCTGCTCCCCAAGGATGCGTGTTTTAAACTAAGGTACCAGCTGAGAGGAGAGTAAAGGAGTATAAACTACAGATTAGAGGGAAAAGGGAATAGGAAGACTTAACACGATGGCCCCGCTGCCTGCTCTCCTGGCCCCGAGGCTCCCACTGACTCCCGCCCTGCTGTCCCCATGTCCCCCCTGCGCGCATCAACACGCAAGTAAAGCCCGGGCATTGCCAATGCGTAATGGGAAACCGCAGTCTATGAACAGCCCTCTCCATCACTCTTCAGCCCCTACCCTCTACCGGGGCCGTGGGCTGCTATTTTCTCCCATTTCTCTCCCCTCCCTCCTTGATAAATCACTGGCCTAACTCGGGGGGGGGGGGGGAAGACAATACAAAAGAAGGAGGAAAAGAATGGGACTAATTAGGAGAGGCAGGAGAAACTTCAGACCGCAAGCACGTCAGTAATGACATTAAATTAAGTGCGTTACCTGCTCAAATTACAAGGCCCGAGTGGTTGAGGTGCACCAGAAAACCTGAGCGCTCGGCTGCCCGTCGGGGGCCCGCCCACAGGCCAGGACCCCAACTCAGAGCACAAGGAAAGCGGCAGAAGGGACGCCTGGCAGGAGGGAGGAGGCCCTCCTGGGGGGAAAAGGCCGATTTACAGGAAGGGGTCGCGCTGCCAAGGTGCAGCGCCAAATCCAGGGGCCCCCGATGCCCAGCCCTGGCCCGGCGCCCGCAGCTCCGGAGCCGTCGGGGCCTCGGGGCCGCCCGGGTCTGGGCCCGGGGCTCCCGGGGCGGGCAGGGGGCTGGCGGGCCAGGCTGTGGGCGCGGGGTCGGGGTGAGGCGGGTGCTGCGGTCGCTCCTGGGGCAGCCTGAAGGTCAGGCCCCGCGTGCGCCCCTGGAGCTGGGGGGAAATGCCTTTCACCTGCTCGGGGGTCCAGGCGGCGCTGGCCGCTCTGGGTTTCCAGCAGTTACGTGGGGAAAAGTCTGGTGGTTCCTACGTGGCGTGAGCTCTTTACAAAAGCATCGCTGCAATTCTGGCAGAATTAAACCTTGTTCTCCGAAGGCAGTTCTGCGTTGCGTGGAGAGCTTTCTTTTGCCAAAGGGGATTTCTTATTTAGAGAAGACAGGCAGAAACACAGGAGTTACGTATGAGCATCCCTCTCTTGGGCGCTGCTTCCTTTCCCCATCATTTTTAGGAAAAAGTGATGAAAAGTATCTTGCTTCTGTAATTCTCTTCTCAGCAGTCTGGTCTGAATTAACCACAAGACGCCGCGGGTGCTGAGACTGGCACGAGCGCTCTGACTTACAGGGCACACCAACCAACAAATGGTTAAAAGCAGCTGGCAGCCTGCGTGCCCCAGGATCTGTGCTTCCTGCATTAGGTTCCCGGACACCTACACCGTCTCTAAAAAATAAATAAGTAATAGTAATAAAATAAAAACCAGTAGCTGGGGAAGCGGCTGTGGCTCAATCAGTGGGGCTCCCCTTTGCCATGTGGGAGGCCCCCGGTTCGGTTCCTGGGGCCTCCTGGTGGGGGCGGACCCCCCCGGCGGCGTGGTTAGCTGACCCAGCTAGCACAGGCAGCAAGGGGGGGATAAATGAATAAATAAATAAAATCTATTTTAAAAATTTTTAAAAAAAGAAAGAAAAGAATTTGACAGAATTACAAGGAGAAATGAAGAAATAGATGAATTGATAAATCCTCAATCACGCTGGAGGTATCATTTACACAATACAATTGATAAGCCTGACTGACTCTACATGTATAGAACACTAAACCAAACAACTTCAGAATATACATTCTTTTCAAGTACATATGGAAGCCAATAGATAAATTAAAATTGAATACTAAAATAAAAAACAAAAAATAAAAACAATAAAAATACTAAAAATTAAAATAACTCAAAAAAAAAAGGGCAGAAATAAGATACAAACAAAAAAACAGAGGGTAAAAACAGAAAAATAATAATAAGGGTAGACCTAAATTAAAACAATCAATAATTACATTTACTGCTAATTGTCTAAATATTTCAATTAAATGGCAGATATTGGCAGAGCCATTTAAAAAAGCAAGACTCAACTATATGCCGCCTAAATAGAAAAACTCTAGGTAAAGATACAGGTTGAAAGTAAATCGATAGGGGAGCAGATGTGAATCAGGCAGTTGAGTGTCAGCTTCCCACCTGGGAGGCCCCGAGTTTGGTTCCCAGTTCCTCCTAAAAACAAACAAACAAGCAACAAGCAAACAAATGAAAAAACCAACTCAGGGGAGCCCATGTGGCTCAGTGGTTGAGCGGTGGCTTCTTGCATATGAGGTCCCACGTTCTATTCCCGGCCCCAGTACCTCAACAAAAAGAAAAAAAGAAAGTAAATAGATAGAAAAAGATACATGCTCTGTAAACAATAAACATAAGAATATTGGAGTGGTGACATTAATATCAGATAAAATAGACTTTGCTTTAGTTTCCCAGCTGCTAAAACAAATACCATACAATGGATTGTCTTAATGGGAATTTATCGGCTCATGATTTCAGATGCTAGAAGATTTGATTCCTCCTGGGGTCAGAGTTCCTTGGCTTTTGTGTCACATGGTGTGGCAGTTTGAGATTATTTTATGAATCCCAAAAAGAAAGAGATTGTTTTTAAACTAGTCTATTCCCGTCAGTGTGATATCCTTTGATTGTGGATTCTTTGATTAGATTACTTGATAAGATCGCTTTGGGACTTTTGACTGGACTAAGTCAGGCTGAGTCTCTGCCCCCTTGCTGGGTCTAATATAAATCCAGAGACACAGATAGACACAGACAGACACAGGAAAAGGAAGCCACCTTATATGATCCAGCCACATGAGAGAAATTTTGCCCACAGCTGAGCTGCAAAGAAAGAAGCCCCCAAGAGGCTCAAAGAGCTGAAGCCCAGAAAGAGAGAGAGAGAGAGAAAGAGAGAGAGAGAGAGAGAGAGAGAAAGAGAGGAGGCCTGGTTAGAGACAAGCCCTTTGCCAGGTTTGCCTCCAGCTGCAGAAAAGGAGAGACCTCGGCAGAGATCACCTGCCATCTTGCTTTGCCATGTGGCAGCTGACTTTGGTGAGAAAGCACCACTTACGGTGCCAATTTGGACTTCTTAGAACTGTAAGCTTTTACACCAAATAAATTCCTTTTATAAAAGCCAACCTATTTCTGGTACTTTGCATTGGCAGCCCTTTGGCAAATTGAAACACATGGCGGGGACTTCTTCTTCTTCTGGGTTTCTTCTGATTTCCAAATCATCAGCGTCTGGATGCTCCTAGTGGCTGATCTCTCTGCGTGCAGGTTTCTTTGCTCATAACAACTTCAGCCATATTGAATTGAGGCTCACCTTCCTTCATTAACTAGTGGCATCTTCCTTCCTTAGCTAGTGACATTTCTAAAGTCCCGTTGACGGATGGGCTTACACCCACAGGACCAAGGGCTGGGACCTGAACATGCCTTTTGTGGAGATCACGATTCAAACCTCAACAATCACCATCTGGACCACAAAAGGACATGTTCTTTCCACATGCAAAACACATTCATTCCATCAGCCATCTCAAAAGCCATGAGTCATTTTAGTGTCAATGCTAAGTACAAAGGCTCATCAAAATCAGTTATGGGGAAGCAGATGTAGCTCAAGTGGTTGAGTGCCTGCTTCCCACTTATGAGGTCCCTAGTTCGATTCCTGGTACCTCTTAAAAACAAACAAACAAAAAAAAACACAACTCTCATTGGGGAGCAGATGTAGCTCAGTGGCTGAGCGTCTTGTCCCATGTACGAGGTCCTGGGTCCAATCGCCGGTACCTCCTAAAAAAAAAAATCGGTTATGGGTGTGGTCCATCCTGGGGCAAAATTTTTCTTCGTCTGTGGATCTGTAAAACCTAGAAAACAGATTATTTGCTTCCAATATACAAAGGTGAGACAGGCATGATTTGGACATTCCCATTCGAGAAGGGAGAAATTGGAAAGAAGGAGGGGTCACAGGTCCCAAACCAGTCTGAAACCCAATAGGCAAACTCCACTGTATTTCAAGGTCTGAGAGGCATCTATGGATCGATGTTTTGTCTTCTGGCCCTGATGGAGCAGGAGCCCCAGCCCTTCCAAGTGCTTGCACAGTGGCCTTGCTCTGCCCGACCACTGTGGCACAGGCCAGTGGAACTCAAAGACCAACCCACCCAAGCACCTGGGCAGACGTCATGTCCACTCCAAGGGCGGGCATGGACCCATCTTTCCACAAACACGGGTGGCCCCACCTTCTTGGCCTGAGGACGACGTCTTCTCAGTCCAGACCATTGCTTCCATGGTTCCGCCCTTGACATCACTCTTCCTTCAATTAATCCCTTCTCTGTCCCTTTCGGTCCAGTCTGGCAATGGCTTTGCTCATACAAATTTTGCATAAACCTTGTTAGCTTTGCCTGCATTCAGAGGGCTCCAAGCCATCAGACATAGGACTTTCCAGAAATCTTGCTGGATCACGGATTTCACTCCTGACTTCCTCTGAAAGTGCTGACTGGAGCTGTGAGTCAGATGCCTAATCTCCTTATCAAAGGGCGGTTCAGTTAAACCTTGCACAGAGCCAGTTCTCAGGGGACTCACTTCCCAGAGGCTCAGGGAGGGCCCCCGATAGAGCTGCTTCTGGCCCTAAACTCAGAGCACACCCTTTGGAAGGGCTCAGAGTTTTCCAAATCATCATTTGCTGGTTTCTTCATGCTTAACAGTTCAATCCTCAGTTTCTCTCTTTCCTCTCCCACTTTACTATAAGCTGCAAGGAGAAACCAGGCTGCACCTTCCACACATGGCTTGGAATTCTCTGCTAAATATCTACGTGCATCACTTATAAATTCCACTTTCAATCTGACATAAGGACACAATTTTGCCACGTTATCTGCCACTTTATAACAGGGTCACCTTTCTTCCAATTTCCAATAATAAATTTATCATTTCCTCTTTCTTAGTGTTTTGTTGATATCTAGGCATCTATTTATGTTGGTGATTTTGCTCTGTTGATCAATTTCTTTCTCTTACCTAGTGGTTTTGTTTATGCTGGGACATAGGTCTGATCTCAATAAATTAAAAAACATTGGAATTATACAAAACATTTTTTCTTATCATAATGGAATAAAGTTTGGAATTAATAACAGGCAGAGAGGGAAAATTCACAAATATATGGAGATTAAACAACATATTCTTCAGTGGGTCAAAGAAGAAATTGCAAGAGAAATCAGTAAATATCTCAAGACAAATGAAAACAAAAACAGAATATATCAAAACTCATGGGAGGGAAATAGATGTGGCCCAAGCACCTGAACTTCCGTCTACCACCTAGGAGGTCCAGGGTTCAACACCCAGAGCCTCCTGGTAGAAGGCAAGCTGGCCCGCATGGCAAACTGCCCTGAGCAGAGAGCTGGCCCACATGGAGCACTGGCCCATGTGGAGAGCTGGCGCAGCAAGATGACGCAACAAAAAGAGACACAGAGGAGAGACAATAAGAGACACAGCAGACCAGGGAGCTGAGGTGGCAGAAGAGATTGCGCACCTCTCTCCCACTTTGGAAGGTCCAGGATCAGTTCCTGGTCCTGCCTAAAGAGAAGACATCAAACACCGAAGAATACACAGAGAGCAGACAGTGAGCGCAAAACAACAAGGCGGGGCAGGGGGACAACTCATGGGATACAGCAAAGGCAGTGCTGAGAGAGAAATTTATAGCTCTCAATGTTTATATTGAAAAGAAGAAAGAGCTAAAATCAGAGAACTAACTGCACACCTAGAGGAGCTAGAAAAAGAACAGAAATCCAATCCCAAAGCAAGCAGAAGAAAAGAAATAATAAAGATTAGATCAGAATTAATTAAATGGATAACAAAAAAAAAACAATAGAGAAAAATAACAAACTAAAAGCTGACTCTTCAAAAAGGACAACAAAATTGATAAACCCTTAGCTAGATTAACAAAGAAAAAAAGAGAATTTACAAATAAATAAAATCAGAAATGAGAAGGACATGACCACTGACCCAGCAGAAGTAAAGAGATCAAAAGAGGATACTATGAACAGCTGTATGCCAACAAATCAGGCACTGCTGATGAAATGGCCAAATGCCTGGAAACACAGAACAAGCCACACTGGCCCTAGAAGAAAGAGAAAACCTCAGCAAACTAATCACAAGTAATTGAAAGTCATCAAAAACCTCCCGAATGAAAAGTCCAGGACTAGATGGTTTCAGAAGTGAATTCTACCAATCATTTAAAGAAGATCTAATATGAATTTTGCTCAAACTCTTTTTAAAAAACTGAACAGGAAAGAGACCTATCAAACTCATTCTATGATGCTACCATCACCTTAAAACCAAAGCCAAATAAAGATATTACCAAAAAATAAAATTACAGACCAATTTCTTTAATAAATATAGATGCAAAAATCTTCAAAAAATACTTGCTAACTGAATCAAAAAACACATAAAAAATTATACATCATGATCAAGTGGGCTTTATACAAGTTATGAAACGGTGGCTCAACATGAGAAAATCCGTGTACTCCACCACATAAATAAATGGAAGAAGAAAAATCCCATGACCATTTCAATTGATGCAGAAAAGGCGTTTGACAAAAATACATCCTTTCTTGATAAAAACACTCCAAAAGATAAGAATAGAAGGAAACTTTCCCCATATGGTAAAGTGCTTATATGAAAAACCCACAGTTAACATTGTCCTCAGTGGAAAAAAGCTTTCCCACTGAGATCGGGAACAACACAAGGATGTCCACTGTCCCCACTGTTATTCATACAGTGCTGGAAGTTCTAGCTGGAGCAATTAGGCAAGAAAAAGAAATAAAAGGCACCCAAATAGGAAAGAAAGATGTAAAACTTTCGATGTTCACTATTGATATGATCTTATGCTTAGAAAATCCTGAAAAATCCAGAGCAACACTGTAACAGTTGGGGAATTTGATGTAATTATGAATTCCAAAAATATAATTGGATCATGCTTGTAAACTGATCTGTTAATCTGGGCATGATTAGGTTAGGATTAGGGCATTGAGCCCTGCCCCTTGGTGGGTGGGGAATCGATATAAAAGGCAAGGCAAAGGACAGAGTAGAAGCAGTCTTTTGAGAAGCAGTTTTGATGTTGGAAAGAAGGCCCCAGGAGAAGAGAAGTGAGCCGTTCCCCTGATCGTCTACAGCTGACCTTGTGGAGGAAACAGGAGCTAAGCCCGGGGAGAAACGCAGCCCCGGGAAGAGAGGAACCCCAGAAGCCTGAACCCTGGCAAACGCCGGCAGCTGTCTTGCTCCAACACATGGCAATGGACTGTGGTGAGAGAAGAAACTTAACGCTTTATGGCCTGGTATCTGTGGACTTCTACCCCAGATAAATACCCTTTGTAAAGACCAACCTATTTTTGGTATTTCACATTAGCACCCCTTTGGCTGACTAAGACAAACACTATTAAAACTTATAAATGATTTCAGCAAAGTGGCAGGATACAAGATTAATACTCAAAAATCAATAACATTTCTATTCACTACTAACCAGCAATCTGAGGAGGAAGTAAAAAAAATTCCATTTACAATAGTGAGTAAAAGAATCAAATATTTAGGAATAAATTTAACCAAGGACATAAAGGACTTGTGTTCAGAAAACTATAAAACATTGCTAAAAGAAACCAACGATGATCTGAATAAATGGAAGGATATTCTGTGTCCATGGGCTGGAAGACTAAATATCATTAAGATGTCAACTCTACCCAAAACTGATCTACAGATGTAACACAATCCCAATAAAAATTCCAATATCCTCCTTTGTAGCACTGGAGAAGCCAGTTATCAAATTTATCTGGAAGGAAGGGTCCCCAAGCAGCCAAAAATATCTTTAAAAAGAAGAATGAAATTGGAGGATTCTTACTGCCAAACTTTAAAATGTATTATCTAGCTCAGTAGTGAAAACAGCATGGTTCTGGCATAAAGATAGACAGAATGACCAATAGAATAGAATTGAGAATTCAGAAATAGACCCTCACATCTATGGTCAAGTGATTTTTGACCAGGCTGTCAAACCCACTCAGCTGGGGCAGAACAGCCTATTCAACAAATTGTGCTTGGAAAACTGGATTTCCATAACTAAAAGAAAAAAGAGAACACTTATACAAAAATTAATACAAATGGATCAAGGACCTAAATATAAAAAGCAGAACCATAAAACTCCTAGAAGAAAATGTAGGGAAATATCTTCAAGATCTTGTGATTAGTGGAGTTTCTTGGACCTTATACCCAAAGCATGAGCAACAAAAGGAAAAATTGATAAATGGGACTGCCTCAAAAGTAAATACTTTTGTTCTTCAAAAGACTTTGTCAAGAAAGTAAAAAGGCAGCCAACTCAATGGGAAAAAATCTTTGGAAACCATATATCTGATAGGAGATTGATCTCCATGTTATATAAAGAGCTCACACAACTTAATGACAAAACGACAAGCAACCCAATTTAAAAATGGGTAAAAGAATTGAATAGACATTATTCTGAAGTGGAAATAGAAATGTTCAAAAGACACATGAAAAGATGTTCAACATCACTAGCTATTAGGGAAATGCTGATCAAAACTACAATGAGATATCATCTCACACCATACAGAATGGCCATTATTAAAGAAACAGAAAACTACAAATACTGGAGATGTGGAGAAATGAGGAACACTCCTTCACTGTTGGTGGGAGTGTAAAATGGTGCAGCCTCTGTGGAAGATTTGGTGGTTCATCAGGAAACTGCCATGTGATCCAGCAATCCTGCTACTAGGAATATGTTCAGAGACACTGAAAGCAAGGATGCAAACAGACATTTGCACGCCTATGTTCATGGTGGCATTATTCACAACTGCTGAAAGATGGTGTAGCAGTTTGGCAGTTTGATATGGTTGTGAATTCCAAAACTAGATATTGGACTATGCTTGTAAACTGATCTGTTCATCTGGACGGGACTAAGTTATGATTAGGGTGTTGACTGGGCCACGTCAGTAGGGCATTGAGCCCCACTCCTTGGTGGGTGGGGAATCGAATATAAAAGACATGGCAAAGGACAGAGTTGGAGCAGTTTTTGAGTTGGAGTTCCGATGTTGCGGTTTTGATGCTGGAGCCCAGGGAGGCGAGCAGACCGAGAAGCTTGGCTGTGAGGAAGGAGAGGAGGCCCCAGGGTAGAGACGAGCCGTTCACCTGATCGTCTACAGCTGACCTTGTGGAGGAAACAGGAGCTAAGCCTGGAGAGAAATGCAGCCCTGGGAAGAGAGGAACCCCAGAAGCCTGAACCCTGGCAAACGCCGGCAGCTGTCTTGCTCTAACACGTGGCAATGGACTGTGGTGAGAGAAGAAACTTAGCGCTTTATGGCCTGGTGAGTGTGGGCTTCTACCCCAAATAAATAGCCTTTATAAAGACCAACTGGTTTCTGGTAATTTGCTTCAGCACCCCTTTGGCTGACTAAAACAGATGGAAACAACCTAAGTGTCTGTCAACCGATGAATGGATAAACAAAATGTGGTATATTCATCCGATGGAATATTACTCAGCTGTAAGAAGAAATCAATTGGGGAAGCACATGACAACATGGAGGAACCTTGAGGATATTACGTTGCGTGAAATAAGTCACACACAAAAGGATGAATATTGTATGGTCTCACTGATATGAACTAAATACAATGAGCAGACTTTTGGACTTGGGCTATGAAGTGTAGGCTGGTGGGAGATGGAATGTGAGATAAGAAGAGGGAGAAGATGCTGCATTTTTGTAGAATGTTTAGTAAATTCAAAGGTAAATATGTGGTAACGGATGAACTGGATGATAACATGTTATAATGAATTCAGCAAACACTGTTGATTTATAGATGTGATTGTGGCTGAAATGAGCATTCTAGGGTGATGAATGTTAGAGGGCAGCTGAAGGCTAATATAGGGAATGTACAAAAGTGATTTGAGCAGTAGATGAGGATTGTGGTTAATAATATAAATGTAGGACTGTTGTACCAGAAGGGGTTAAGAATGTGGTGATACATGGGAAAAATCTAACTAATGTATATTTTATATACATTAAAATATATAATGTATACATTGTAATGTTTTTTAGCAAAATCAAAGTTGGTACTATATTAATGCTAAAGGTAAAAAAAAGAATATGGGGTGTGGTTTTGTGAGATATGAATATGATTAAGCATTTTTTCCTCCTCTTCCTCTTTTTCATTAGTTAGGAGACATTGACTATATCATTTATTTTTTTTTTAACTTTATTTTGTACATTTAATAATTGAAAACATAAACAATTAAAAACTAAAAAGTAAACATAGATGATTTCTCAATTAAATGTAATAGATACATGTAAATTTTTTTGTTGTTTTGTTTTTTGCTTGTTTTTTTTTTTTTGTGTGTGTGTGTGAATCAAACAATATGTTACACAATATATTTGGTTCATAGTAATGCATTCATACACTATTTGTCCTTTTGTGTCTGGCTTGCTTCACTCAACATAATGTCCTCCAGGTTCATCCATGTTGCCATATGCTTTATGACTTCATTTCTTCTTATAGCTGCATAATATTCCATTGTGTGAATAGACCACAGTTTGTTTATCCATTCTTCTGTTGCTGGACACCTGGGTTGTCTCCAACCCTTGGCAATGGTGAATAATGTGGCTATGAACATCGATGTGCAGATGTCTGTTCGTGTCACTGCTCTCAGTTCTTCTGGGTATATACCCAGTAGTGGCATTGCAGGGTCACGTGGCAAGTCTATGTACAACTTCTTTAGGAACTGCCAAACAGTCCTCCACAGTGGCTGTACCATTCTGCATTCCCACCAACAGTGAAGAAGTGTTCCTATCTCTCCACATCCTTTCCAACACTTGTAGTTCTGTCTTTTTAATAGTGGCCATTCTGATAGGTGTGAAATGATATCTCATTGTAGTTTTGATTTGCATTTCCCTAATCATGAGTGATGTTGAGCATTTCTTCATGTGACATCTGGTTTTAATATGCTAATGAAATATCTCCTTGAAGCATAAATGAGGTGGAGGTGCTGGAACTTACTTAGGAGATCAGAAGGCTCAGGGAGCTAGAAACAAGGAAATGTTTATTACGGGAGAATCCACCACCTGATTATGGCCCCTGGGAGAGCCTAGAGGACACTTCCTTGACTGGACAATGAGAAATGCACTAGTAAGCATCACTGAGTAGCTTGGTGGTACGTGTTCTCTTAAGTCCAAGACTGACAATAGGAGATGTTGCCAAGAGCCTGGGCTCCTTAGGTCAAATGAACCTAAGAGGCAAGGTGACATAATAACTATAATGGGTGTTCTGACCCACAGAAATCTCAGGTGCCCTCTAACAGACCATGGTGCTCCAGGGGGTGAGATAGGGGTGCAGCCAAGTAGGGTTTTGCTTGACTTGTTCAATTAGAAAAAAAAGCAGGATCTTTCAAGCAGAAATCTGAAGATGGCCTCTCTACTGGGAAATAGCAATCCCCCACCCAGGTCTCAGACCCAGAGACCACAGATTGCAGGGAACCTCAGGTATCCTTAAACTTGTGTCCTGCAATTCCACAATTATATATAATAAATACTATCACAATTCTTCCTCCAAAAAGTTCCATGGCCATTCATAGAATAACTCTACATTATGTTTAACAGGTCCAATTAGCCTGGTATCATTAATAGAGAGGACCAGCATTGTGCTCCTTGGAAATAATATGATTGAGGTCTCTGCAGATTATATTACAGAGAGCTGGAGAGTCAACATGGCTCTGAACAAGATAATGAATGTGTATTGCTGTCCTGGCCATGTAAAGGTAAATTGTTCTTGGTCATTCCTAGTGATGTAGCAAGTACTATGGACAGTCTCTCTATTCATCCCAATTATAAAGGACTCCAGTAAGAGGATTAAGACCCACCCTAGGCCATGCCTTAACTGAAGAAACCTAATCAAAAGGTCCTACTTACAACAGATTTACACTCATAGGAATGGATTAGCTTTAAGAACATGAGTTTCTGGGGGTACAAACAGTTCCAAGCTACCACAAATGGTCTGAGACATACTAGGACATACCCTCTAAAGAGTTAAAGGACAAATAAGTGCACCTTCTACCACTCAGTCAATTGCTAAGTATGTACACTGAGATTCTACACTTGAGAATCAGGTGGGTGTCTGGACCCAGTAGACTTGCTGTGAGATGGATCTGGGCCAGAACTCCACTTATTACTTGCCCCCTGTTAATAAGCTTTGCTCCAATAGAGGAGCTAAGACGGTGCTCTGGGATCCCAGTTAGCATCAACTTGGACAACCTATCCCTCCAAAGATCCAGGCTCTCCCCTTTCCTCAGGGTATAGTACCAATCAAATTGCCTAAACTATCATGTATGCATGGAAATAATGTACTTTCTCATGGGTTCTGGGTCAAAGAATGGGCAGATCTGCAAAATAAGCAAGTAATCAATTCCTCAGCATTTTAGCAAAAATTCTTTGTTTCTTTTTGTTGTTTATATCACTGTTGGCTATATTCCTGTAGCAGTTTGATATTATTGATGAATTCCAAAAAGAAATATTGGATTATGTTTGTAAACTGGTCTTTTCTTCAGGGCATATTAGAGTGTATTGGTTTCAGAGGTTTTAATTTTACTTGATTAAATTATGATTAGGACTTTGACTGGGCCATATCAGTAGGGTGCTGAGTCCCTGCCCTTTGCTGGGTGGGGACTTACAGGTAAAAGACATGGCAAAGGACATAGTTGGAGTTTTGATGTGGGAATCTTGAGCTGGAGCCCCAGGAAGTAAGCACACAGAGGAGCTTGGTCATGAGGAAGGAGAGAAGGCCCTGGGAAAAGAAACAAGCCATTCGCCTGATAGTCTACAGCTGGCCTTGTGGAGCTAGCAGAGGAGCTGAGCCCAGAGAGAAGCAAGCCCCAGGAAGAGAGAAACCCAGGAAGCCTGAACCCTCACAGGTGTTGGCAGCCATTTTACTCCAACAGTGACAATAGACTTTGGTGAGGGAAGTAACTTATGCTTTAGGGCCTGATAACTGTAAGCTTCTATGCCAAATAAACACCCTTTATAAAACCCAACAGATTTCTGGTATTTTGCGTCAGCATCCCTTTGACTGACTAATGCAATACCTATCTTAATTTTTTTATTGGAGAAGCTGTAAACCATGTACAGAAAAATCATGCAGAATATGTGATCATAAATAAAACACAGGATTCCCATATACCATCCTATTATTGACATTGTGTACTGCTATGACACATTTGTTACAACTGATGAAAATCAATTTTTATAATGGTAATATTAACTATAGTCCATGGTTTAAGTTAGGGGCCACTGTTGGCATTGTGCAGATGAATGGATATTTTTAAAATCTTAAATTTAAATTTAATTTATTACTAGAATAAATTTCCCATGAAACACATTCAGTGCTATTAATTACTTCACAATGTTGTGTAACCATCACCTCTATCCATTACCAAAACTTCCCATCACCACAAATAGAAAATCTGTATAATTTAAGCATTAATTCCCCATTCCCTACCCTTACCTTAGCTCCTGGTAACTTTTATTCTAGTTTCTGATTCTATGAATTTGCTCGTTCTGATTATTTCATGTCAGTGAGGTCATACAGTATTCATCCTTTTGCATCTAGCTTGCTTCACTCGACATGACGTTGCATGCGCCAGAACTCCGTCACACTTACAGCTGAGTAATGCTCCTTTGGAAGTGTGCACCATACTTTGTTCATCCAGCGGTTGATGGACACTAGGGTTGATTCCATCTTTCAGCAATTTTGAATAATGCTGCTATGAATATTGGTGAGCATATATCTGTTCAAAACCCTTCTTTCAAGTATTTTGGGTAAATAGCTAAAATTGGGATTGTGGGGTTCTATGGTAATGCTACACTTAACTTTCTGAAGAACCACCAAACCATCTTCCACAATGGCTGCACCACGTTACATTCCCACCAACAATGAACAAATGTCCCTATTTTTCAAACCCTCTCCAAAACTTGTAAATTTCTGTTTATTTTTTAATAGTAGAAATTCTCTTGGTCGTGAAAAGGTATCTCATTCTGGTTTTGATTTGCATTTCCCTAATCGATAATGATGTTGAGCACCTTTTCATGTGCTTTTGACCATTTGTGTATCTTTTTTGGAGAGATGTCTATTCAAGTTTTCTACCAATTTTTAATTGGGCTGTTTTCCTTTTTTGTTGTTGAGTTGTAGTTCTTTATATATCCTGGGTTATTAAACCCTTATGTGGCATCCAAAGATTTTCTCCCATGTCTTTTACGCTCATGATAAAGTCCTTTGATACACAAAAACTTTTAATTTTAATGAGGTCTCATGTATCTACTTTTTCTTTTCTTTTCTTTCTTTTATTTGCTTGTGCTTTGGTTGTAAAGTCTAAGAAACCCTTGCTTTCCTAAGTTGTCTTCTAGGAGTTTTATTGTTCTGTGTCTTGTATTTAGGTCTTTGATCCATTTTGAGTTGATTTTTGTATATGCCTGAGGTAGGAGTCTAGCTTTGTTCTTTTGCATATGGACATTTCGTTTTCCCAGCACTATTTGTTGAAGAGACTACTCTTTGCCAATTAAATGACTTGGAACCCGTCAAAATTCATTTGTCTATAGATGTGAGGGTTGATTTCTGAACTTTCAATTTTATTCCACTGGTCTATATGTCTGTCCTTGTGCCAGTACCATGCTGTTTTGATACTTGTGGCTTTAAGAGTCCTCAAAATTTTGCTCTTCGTTTTCAGGATGTTTTTGGTTATTCAGGGCCCCCTATCCTTCCATATAATTTTTTAAAAGGAGGTACTGGGGAATGAACCTGGGCCCTCATATATGCAAAGCAGGCACTCAACACTGAGCTACATCTGCTCCCCTATATATATTTTTATTAGAGAAATTGTGAGCTTAGAAAACAATTATGCAGAATGTGCAGAATTCCCACACAACACCCATCCACCAACACCTTACATTGTTGTGGAACATTTGTTAGATTATGAAAGAACATCAGATTATTACCACTAACTATGGTCAATAGCGTACATTTGGTATATATTTTCTATACAACCCCTATTATTTTTTTATTTTTTTTATTTTTTATTTTTTTAAAGATTTTATTTATTTATTCATTTATCCCCCCCTTGCTGCTTGTGCTCGCTGGGTCAGCTAACCACGCCTTGCGGGGGGGCCTGCCCTCACCAGGAGGCCCCGGGAACCGAACCCGGGGCCTCTCATATGGTAAACGGGAGCCCCACTGATTGAGCCACAGCCGCTTCCCTACAACCCCTATTATTAACACCATGTATTAGTACTGTACATTTGTGATAGTTCATGAGAGAACGCTCTCACATTTGTACTGTTATCCACAGTCCATCATCCAGCACATGGTTCACTGTGTTACACAGTCCCATGCATGTACAATTTATCGAAAGTGTACACTCAGTGGCTTTCACTTTCATCACAGAGTTGTAGTCATTGCCTCAGTAAATTTTTGAAAGTTTTCCTTACCCCAAATTAAAAAATCCTATTCCCCCTATTTTTGACTCTTAGCATTGATATAGTACCTGCCTTGATATTGATGCAAGAATATTACAACAGGGAAGCGGCTGTGGCTCAATCAGTGGGGCTCCCGTTTGCCATGTGGGAGGCCCCAGGTTTGGTTCCCGGGGCCTCCTGGTGAGGGCAGGCCTGCCCGCACGGCGTGGTTGGCTGACCCAGTGAGCACAAGCAGCAGGGGGGGGATAAATGAATAAATGGGTAAAATCTTTAAAAAAAAAAAAAGAAAATTACAACATTGCTGTTAAGATACATTAACTGTATTTTTTTCCATGCATCACCATATTCTTACCACCTTGTAATAGTGACATACATTTGTTCTCGTTCATGGAAGAACATTCTTGTATTTCTACTATTAACCACAATCCTAATTCACCTCCGGGTTCACTATGTGATATTATTCTCTAGCTTTCTTTCAATTGACATTTGAAAGAAAGATACCCTCTTTCAGCCACAATCTCAGTTGTAAACCAGCTATGTCAGTTATACTCATTATAAGGTGTTACAATCAACTCTCTCCATTTCCACACTTTTACTGTCAAGCTAATTAAAAATTCTACATACAAGGTGGTGGTTTCTTGGACCTTACACCAAAAGCACATGCAACAAAAGAAAAAATAGATAAATGGGACCTCCTCAAAATTAAACACTTTTGCACCTCACAGGACTTTGTCGGAAGGGTGAAAAGGCAGCCAACTCAATGGGAAAAAATATTTGGAAACCACATATCTGATAAGGGTTTAATATCAAGGATATATAAAAAGATGTTACAACTCAACAATAAAAAGACAAATGACCCAATTAAAAAATGGGCATAAGACTTGAAAAGACATTTGTCCAAAGAAGAAATACAAACGGCAAAAAAACACATGAAGAAATGCTCCACATCACTCATGATTAGGGAAATGCAAATCAAAGCTACAATGAGATATCATTTCACACCTATCAGAATGGCCACTATTAAAAAGACAGAGAACTACAAGTGTTGGAGAGGATGTGGAGAGTTAGGAACACTTCTTCACTGTTGGTGGGAATGCAGGATGGTACAGCCACTGTGGAGCACTGTCTGGCAGTTCCTAAAGAAGTTGAATATAGACTTGCCACGTGACCCTGCAATACCACTACTGGGTCTGTACCCAGAAGAACTGAGAGCAGTGACACGAACAGACATCTGCACACCGATGTTCATAGCCACATTATTCACCATTGCCAAAAGTTGGAAACAACCCAGGTGTCCATCAACAGACGAATGGATAAACAAACTGTGGTCTACTCACACGATGGAATGTTATGCAGCTGTAAGAAGAAATGAAGTCGTAAAGCATATGGCAACATGGATGAACCTGGAGGACATTATGTTGAGTGAAGCAAGCCAGACACAAAAGGACAAATACTGTATGTAGGCGATGGCCAATTTAATGTAATTATGAATTCCAAAAATATAATTTTTTTTTTTAAAGATTTTATTTATTTATTCATTTATCCCCCCCTTGCTGCTTGTGCTCGCTGGGTCAGCTAACCACGCCGTGCAGGCGGGCTTGCCTTCACCAGGAGGCCCCGGGAACCGAACCCGGGGCCTCCCATATGGTAAACGGGAGCCCTACTGATTGAGCCACAGCCGCTTCCCTCAAAAATATAATTGTATCATGCTTGTAAAGTGATCTGTTAATCTGGACATGATTAAGTTATGATTAGGGCATTGACTGGGCCATGTCAGCAGGGTATTGAGCCCACCCCTTGGTGGGTGGGGAATCGAGTATAAAAGGCAAAGGACAGAGTTGAAGCAGTTTTTGAGAAGCAGTTTTGATGTTGGAGAAAAGGCCCCAGAAGAAAAGAAGTGAGCGGTTTGCCTGATCGTCTACAGCTGACCTTGTGGAGGAACCAGAGGAGCTAAGCCCAGAGAGAAACGCAGCCCCGGGAAGAGAGGAACCCCAGAAGTCTGAACCCTGGCAAATGTCGGCAGCTGTCTTGCTCCAACACGTGGCAATGAACTTTGGTGAGAAGAAACTTAGGCTTTATGGCCTGGTATCTGTGGACTTCTACCCCAAATAAATACCCTTTATAAAGACCAACCCATTTTTGGTATTTCACATTAGCACCCCTTTGGGTGACTGATACACTGTATGGATGCGTTACTATGAACCAAATATATTGTGTAACATATTGTTGGATTCAAAAAAATTTTATATGTATCCATTACATTTAATTGAGAAATGCATATATTTATTCATATGTGTTTACTTTTTAGTTTTTAATTGTTTATATTTTCAATTATTAAATGTACAAAATAAAGTTTAAAAAAAGATTAAAAAGGCAAAAAAAAAAAATTCTACCTACATTAAGCATCAGTACCCCTTCTCAGCCTCATCCTATCTCCTAGTAACCTGCAGTCTTGGTTTAAACTTCTTGTGTTTATTCTTTGTACTTAGTTCATATTGATGGGACCATAAGATATTTGTCCTTTTGTGTCTGGCTTATGTCACTCAGCATAATGCCCTCAAGGTTCATCCATGTTATCACGTGTCCCAGTTTCATTTCTTCTTACAGCAGCAGAGCATCCCGTCATATCTACAGAGCATAGACGTATATGCGCCACTTTGTGTTTATCCATTCATCGGTTGATGGACACTTGCGTTGTGTCCATCTTTTGGCAATTGCGAATCACACCACTGTGAATATTGGTGTGCAAATGCCTGTTCATGCCCCTGTTTTCAGCTCTGGATATATTCCTAGCAGATGGATTGCCTCCGGATCATACGGCAGTTCTACATTTATCTTCCTGAGGAACTACCGAACTGTCTTCCAGAGGCTACACATTCTACACTCCCACCAAACGGGGAGTGTTTCTATTTCTCCACATCCTCTCCAGTACTTATTTTTTTTTTTAATAATGGCCATTCTGTATGGTGTGAAATGATATCTAAATGTAGCTTTTATTTGCATTGCCCTAATAGCTAGTGATAGGGAACATTTTTCATGTGCTTTTCAAAAAAAGGTTTATTTATTTCTCCCCACCCCCTCATTGTTTTGCACTTGCTGTGTCTGTTTGTCTTCCTTGTTTCTTTAGGAGGCACTGGGAGCCAAACCTGGGACCTCCAATGTGGGAGGGAGGTGCCTAATCGCCACCTCCACTCCCAGCTTTGTTGTATCTCTCATGTTTTCGCTCCCCATGTCTCTTGTTACGTCATCTTGTGGCATCAGCTCGCTGTCTTCTTTAGGAGGCACCGGGAACCGAACCAGGGAACTCCCATGTGGTAGGGGGAGCTCAGTCGCTTAAGCCATATCTGCTTCCTGTGTGCTTTTTTGCTATTTGTATTTCCTCTTGGGAGAAATGTCTGTTTAAGTTGTTTGCCCATTTTTTCCTTCTTCTTTTTTTTTTTTTTTGGAGGTACCGGGCATTGAACCCAGGACCTCATATGTGGGAGGCAGGTGATCAACCACCAAGCTACATTCGCTCCCACGTTTGCCCATTGTAAATTGGATTGCTTGCTTTTATTGTTGAGCTGTATAATCTCTTTATATAGCATGGAAATCAAACCCTTATCTGATATTTAGTTTCCAAATATTTTCTCCCATTGAGTGGGTTGCCTTCTCACCTTCACAACAAAGTCCTTTGAAGGACAAAAGTGTTTAAGTTTGAGGAGGTCCCATTTATCCTTTTTTTTGTTGTTGTTGCTTGTACTTTTGGTTTTCAGCTTAAGAAACCATCACCTGCCACCAGGTCTTGAAGACATTTCCCTGCAGTTTCTTTGAGGAGTTATATGGTTCTAACTTTTATATTTAGGTCTTTGATCCATTTTGAGTTAAATTTTGTACAAGGTGTGAGATAGGTTGTCCTCTTTCTTTTGGATATGGATATCCAGTTTTCCCAGCACCATTTGCTGAACAGACTGTTCTGACACACCTGAGTGGGTTTGACAGCCTTGTCAAAAACCACTTGACCATAGATGTGAGGGTCTCTTTATGAACTATCAGTTCAGTTCCATTGGTCCATATATATATCTTTATGCCAGTCCCATGCTCTTTTTACCAATGTGGCTAGGTAATATGATTTGAAGTCCAGAAGTGGGAGTCCTCCAAATTCGTTCTTCCTTTTTAAGATGTTTCTGGCTATTCAGGGACCCTTACCCTTCCAAATAAATGTGATAATTGGGTTTCCATTTTTTAAAAAGGCTGTTGGAATTTTTATCAGGATGGTATATCAATTTGGGTAGAATTGACATCTTAATGATATTTAGTCTTTCCATCCATGAACATGGAATGTTCTTCCATTTATTTAGGTCTTCTCTGATTTCTTTTAGCAAGGCATTGTAATTTTCTGACGTCCTTGGTCAAGTTTATTCCTAAATATTTGATTCTTTTAGTTGTTATTGTAAATGGAATTCTTTTCCTGATATCCTCCTCAGATTGCTCATTACTAGTATACATAAAAACTACATGGGGAAACGGATGTGGCTCAAAAGGTTCGGCGTCCGTCTACCATATGGAGAGACCGGGGTTCAATCCCTGGTACCTCCCGGTTAAAAAAAAAAAAAAAAAAAACTACTGTTTTTTTTGCATATTAATCTAGTATACTGCCACTCTGCTGAATTCATTTATTAGCTTTAGTAGCTTTGTTGTAGATTTATTGGGATTTTCTAGGTATAGGATATCATCTGTGAATAGCAAAAGTTTTACTCCTTGCTTTCCATTTGGGACACCTTTTCTTTCTTTTTCTTGCCAGATTGCTCTAGTTAGAACCTCTAGCACTATATTGAACAACAGTGGAGACAGTGGGCATCCTTGTCTTTTTTCCAAACTCAGTGGGATAACTTTCAGTCTTTTACCATTAAGTATGTTAGTTGTGAGTTTTTCATATGCCCTTTATCATGTTGAGAAAGTTTCCTTCAAATCTTATCTTTTGGAGCTTTTTTATTAAGAAAGGATGCTGGATTTTGTCAAATGCCTTTTCTGTGTCAATCGAGACAATCACATGATTTTTCTTCGTTGATTTATTAATGTGGTGTATTACACTGATTTTCTTATGTTGAACCAACCTTGCATGCCTGGGATAAAACCCACTTGATCATGATGAGTGATTCTTTTAATGTGTTGTTGGATTCAATTAGTATTTTGTTGAGGATTTTTGCATCTGTATTCATTAAGAAAATGGGTGTGTAATTTTTTTTTTTTTTTGGTAATATCTTTTTTTTTTTTTTTCTTTTTTTTCTTTTCTTTTCTTTTTTTTTTTTTTTTTTTCTTCTTTCTCTCTTTTTTTGGTAATATCTTTATCCGGCTTTGGTATTAAGGTAATATTGGCTTTATAGAATGAGTTTGGTAGCATTCCTTTCTGTTCAATTTTTTGGAAGAGTTTGAGAAAGAATAGTATTAAATCTCCTTTGAATGCTTGGTAGGATTTATCTGAAAAGCCATCTGGTGTTGGGCTTTTCATTTGGGGAGTTGTTAGATGACTGTTTCAATCTCTTTACTTGTGATTGGTTTCCTATTTCTTCTAGGGTCAGTGTAGGATGTTTGTATGTTCCTAGGATTTTAAATCTCCTTTGAATGTTTGGTAGGATTTACCTGAAAAGCCATCTGGTCTTGGGCTTTTCATTTGGGGAGTTGTTAGATGACTGTTTCAATCTCTTTACTTGTGATTGGTTTCCTATTTCTTCTAGGGTCAGTGTAGGTTGTTTGTATGTTCATAGGGATTTTTCTATTTCATCTACATTGTCTAGTTTGTTTGTGTACAGTTGTTCATAATATCCTCTTATGATCTCTTTCATTACTGTGGGGTCAGTAGTGATGTCCCAGTTTTCACTGCTGACTTTATTTGCATCTACTCTCTTTTTTTTTTTTGTCAGTCTAGTGAAGGGTTTATGAATTTTGTTAGTCTTCTCAAAGAACCAACTGTTGGTTTTGTTAATTTTCTCTATAGATTTTTTGTTCTCAATTTCATTTATTTCTGCTCTGATATTTGTTATTTCATTCCTTCTGCTTGCTTTGGACATAGTTTGCTGTTCTTTTTCTAGTTCCTCCAGCTGTGTAGTTAGGCCATTGGTTTTAGCTCTTTCTTCTTTTTTAATGTAAGCATTAAGGGGTATAAATTTCTCTGTCAGTACTGCCTTTACTGCATCCCATAGGTTCTGATATGTTGTGTCCTCATTTTCATTCTTCTTGAGATATTTATTGAATTGTTTTTAGTCTGCCAAATGGCTGCCAATGAAAAGTATCAGAAAATGTATTGGCTTTTATAAAGGGGATTTTTTGGGGTAAGAGCTTACAGTTTCATGGCTATGAAAAGTAGATCACATCCACAGATGTGTCCAAAAATCTAGTTCTTGCAGGCCGAAAGTGGCTGCAGTTGCCTGGAGAGGCCTAGGGCACACAGTCCCTCCTCCTGTCCTGTCAGGGCAGGGTAGGAGCCACTGGTGTGCTCACTTATCTAGTCCATATGGCCCAAAAGCAGCTGCAGTTGCCTGGAGAGGATAAAGGAACACTGTTCCTTCTTCCCTTTCAGGGGTGGGGATGGAGCCACATGAGTGCCCAACAATCTAGTCCATGCAGGTTGCAAGCACCGGCAGTTTCCTAGAGAGGCTGAGGAAACACTACCCCTCTCTTATCCTATCAGGGGGCAGGGGATGGAGCCAGAGGTACCCAAGAATCCAGGGTATGGGGGCCAAAAGTGACTACAGTTGCCTAGAGAACATGGTGTAGGTCCCCCCAACTTCCTCCCTGCCAGAGGCAGGTCTGAAGCCTAGGCTAGGACTGCCATCTGACCTAGTTGGAAAGAAGCTGGTCCCTACCATCACTGTGGTTTTTAATCAGTCCTGCTTCCCCTCTTGTTGGGGGCAGAGTTAAAATAGAGGCAACTGGCCTCTTTCCAACTTGGACAGGTTCAAACATTAGCTGTTCTTTTTTTTTTTTTTTTTAAGATTTTTATTTATTTATTTATTCATTTATCCCCCCCTTGCTGCTTGCACTCGCCGGGCCAGCCAACCACGCCGCACAGGCGGGCCCGCCCCCACCAGGAGGCCCCGGGAACTGAACCCGGGGCCTCCCATATGGCAAACGGGAGTCCCACCGATTGAGCCACAGCCGCCTCCCCATTAGCTGTTCTTAAGATTAGAGTTTAGCCAGCCAAATTTACTAATCAGTAGCTAAAGTCAGTGACTGTCTGTCTCTTCCTCCCCCATTTTTGGGAAATAGAGCTTCTAATTCCAGCCAGGGAATAGCTCCAGAGGCGCCTTGTACTGCCAGTGAGGGATGGGCACCAGCCTCCATAGTGTGGAATGCTTTACTCACAAATCTTCATTGCAGATGGGCAGTCTCCTTCCATTCTTCTAAGGATCTTGCAGGATGCTCTTCTGGTCTCTTGGGCCCCCCAGATAGGTGCATTAGATAGCTCTGGGTGATTACTAACTGCACTGTAGGACAAGCTCTTGGAGCTTCTTACTCCGCTGACATCTTGTCCCTCCTCCCTTCCATATAAATTTGATGATTGGCTTTTTCATTTCTGCAAAGAAGGTTGTTGGAATTTTGATTGGGATTGCATTGAATTTGTAAATCACTTTGAGTAAAATTGACATCTTAACAATATTTAATTTTCCAATCCATGAACGCAGAATATCCTTCCATTTATTTAGGACTTTTTAAATTTACTTTAGCAAAGTTTTGTAGTTTTCCATACATAAGTCCTTTATATCCTTGGTTAGATTTATAGCTAGATATTTGATTCAGTTGATATTGTAAATGGAATTTTTTCTGAATTTCTTTTTCTGATGGATCATTATGACTATTTAGAAATACTACTGATTTTTGCATGTTGATCTTCTACCCTGCCACTTTGCTGTATTTATTAGTTCTAGAAATTTTGTTGTGGATTTTTCAGGATTTTCTGTGTATAGGACTCATGCCACTGCAAATAGGGAAAATTTCACTTCTTCCTTTTCATTTGAATGCCTTTCATTCTTTCTCTGCCTAGTTGCTAAGGCTAGAACTTCCAGTACAATGTTGAATAACAGTGGTGAAGGTGGGCATCCTTGTCTTGTTCCTGATCTTACAGGAAAAGCTTTCAGTGTTTCACCATTGTCTTTAGTGTTAGCAGTGGGTTTTTCATATGGGCCCTTTATAATGTTGAGGAAGATTTTTTTAAAAAATTGATTTCTAGAGCATATATGTGGCAGAGGCAGTGTGATACTATTTATGAATTCCCAAAAGAGATGTTAATTATGTTTATAAACTGGTCTGTTCCTCTGGGCATGATACCCTTTGATTGATTTAAATTCAAAGGCTTTATATTTGCTTAATTAAATCAAGATTAGGGCTTTGATTCGACCACAACATCGGGGCATGCAGGGTTGAGTCTCCACTCCCTTGGTGGGCCATATAAACGGACACTCAATCGAGAACGTGGAAGCAGATACATGAGAATAGAGGAAAGGAGCTCCATAGACACGAAAGGTCCAAGAAACCACCACCTACCACAAGGTCTTTAAGATGTTTTGCTACATTTTCTTCTAGTAGTTTTATGGTTCTGGCTTTTATATTTTAGGTCTGTGATCCATTTTGAGTTGATTCTTCTACAGGGAGTGAGATAGGGGTCCTCTTTTATTCTTTTGGTTATGGCTATCCAGTTCTCCTAGCACCATTTGTTGAAGAGACTGTTTTGTCCCGTTAACATGGCTTTGGTAGGTTTGTTGAAAACCAGTTGGCCATAGCGGTGAGGGTTTATTTCTGGACACTCAATTCTCTTCCACTGATCAATGTGTCTACCTTTTTGCCAATACCATGCTGTTTTGACCACTGTAACTTTGTAATATGTTTCAAAGGCAAGCAGTGAAATTTCTACCACATCACTCTTCTTTTTGAGAATGCTTTTGGCTATTTGGGTGCACTTTCCCTTCCAAATAAATTTGGTAATTGCCTTTTCTATTTCTGTAAACTAGGCTGTTGGAATTTTGATTGGTATTGGATTAAACCTATAAATCAGTTTGTGTAGGATTGACATCTTCATGATATTTAGTCTTCTAGGCCATGAACACAATGTCTTTCCATTTGTTTAGGTCTACATTAATTTTTAAAAAATCATTATTTTGTAGTTTTCTGCACACAGGTCCTCTAAGTCTTTGGTTAAATTTATTCTGAGGTATTTTAGCCTTTTACTTGCTATTGTAAATGGAATTTCTCCCTGAGTTCCACCGCAAATTGTTCAATACTAGTGTACAGAAACATTACTGATTTTTTTGTGTTGATATTGTATCCTGCCACTTTGCTGAACACACTTATTAGCTCAAGTAGCTTTGTCATAGACATTTCGGAATTTTCTTAATATAGGATTGTGATGGTTAGGCTAATGTGTCAACTCGGCCAAGTAGTTGTGTCCAGGTGTTTGTTCCAGCAAACACTGGGCTAATTGTAATACAAGAGCATTTATGGACTTCAATCACCAGTGAGTTTACTGCGTGGATGGCTGATTACATCTGCATCAATCAGGGAGATTACATTATCAATGGGTGGTGCTTTTATCCAATCAGTTTAATGACTTAAAAGTGGAAGTGATTTCAACATTCATAGAGAATTTCCCAGCTCGTCGTTGGACAGGCAACTTCTCCCAGAGACTCATCAACGACCTTTCATCGGGCTTTCATCGGAGCCCCTGGTTTGCAGCTTGCCTGAGGAACCTGGACTTGTGCGTCCCCACGGTCGTGTGAGAGACTCTTTTAGAGTTCCATATTATTCACAGATATCTCCTACTGATTCTGTTTCCCGAGAGAACCCTGACTAATACAAGGATCATGTCATCCACGAATAATGAGTTTTACTTCCTTTTTTCCTATATGGATGCCTATTTTTTTTCTTGTCTAATTGTTCTAGCTAGAACTCCTAGTAAAATGTTGAATAACAGTGGTGACAGTATACGTCCTTGTCTTGATCTTAGAGGGAAAGCTTTCAGCCTTTCCCTATTGAGTACGATGTTGGCTGTGGGTTTTTCATATAGGGCCTTTATCATATTGAGGAATTTTCCTTCTATTCCTAACTTTGTAGAGTTTTTATCAAGAAAGATGCTGGATTTTGTCGAATGCCTTTTCTGTATCAATTGAGATTATCATGTGTTTGTTTTTCCTTCAATTTGTCGAACCATCCTCGCATACCAGGAATAAATCCAACTTGGTCGTGATATATGTCTTTTGATATGCTGTTGGATTCTATTTGCAAGTATTTTTTTTTTTTTTTTTAAGATTTTTATTTATTTATTCATTTATCCCCCCCTTGCTGCTTGTGCTCGCTGGGTCAGCTAACTGCGCCGTGTGGGCGGGCTTGCCTTCACCAGGAGGTCCCGGGAACCGAACCCGGGGCCTCCCATATGGTAAACGGGAGCCCCACTGATTGAGCCACATCCGCTTCCCTCTATTTGCAAGTATTTTGTTGAGAATTTTTGCTTCTATGTTCATTAGAGAGATTGGGCTGTAATTTCCTTTTCTTGTAGTGTCTTTATCTGGCTTTGATATTAGGGTAATGTTGGCTTAATAGAATGTGTTGGGTAATTTTCCCTCTTCAATGTTTTGGAAGAGTTTAAACATGATTGTTGTTATTCTTCTTGAAATGCTTGGTAAAGCCATCTGGTCCTGGACTTTTCTTCATTGGCAGATTTTTGATGATGGATTCAATCTCTTTAAATGTGATTGGTTTGTTAAGTTCTTGTATTTCTTGTAGCATCAGTGCAGGTTGTTTGTGCATTTCTAGGAATTTGTCCATTTCATCTAGGTTGTCTAGTTTGTTGGAATATAGTTTCTCATAATATCCTCTTATGATTCTTTTTATTTCTGTGTTGTCAGTTGTAACTTCCCCCTTTCATTTCTGATTGTATTTATTTGCATCTTCGCTTTTTTATTCTTTGTTAGCCTAGCTAAGGCTTTTTCAGTATTATTGATCTTCTCAAAGAACTGGCTTTTGGTTTTGTTGATTTTCTCTATTGTTTTTTGTTCTCAACTTCATTTACTTCTGCTCTAATCTTTGTTATTTCTTTCCTTCTGCTTGTTTTGGGATTGGTTTGATATTCTATTACTAGTTTCTTCAGTTGCTCAGTTAGATCTTGTTTAGCTCTTTCTTCTTTTTAATATAGGCGTTTAGGGCTATAAATTTCCCTCTCAGCACCGCATTTGCTGTATCCTATAAGTTTTGATAAATTGTGTTCTCTTTTTCTTCATCTCAATATATTTACTGATTCACTTACAATTTCTTCTTTGACCCACTGATTATCTAGGAATGTGTTGTTCAGCCTCCACAGATTTGCGATTTTACTTCTTTCCCACCTATTATTGATTTCCAGTTTCATTCCATTATGATCTGAGAAAGCACTTTGTATAATTTCAATCTTTTTATATTTATTGAGATCTGCCTTGTGACCTAACATGTCATCTATCCTGTGGAAAGATCCATGAACACTTGAGAAGAATGTATAACCCACTGAGTTTGGGTGCAATGTTCTGTATATGTCTGTTAGGTCTAGCTCACTTATCATATTGTTCTAGTTCTGTTTCCTTGTTGATATGCTGTCTTGTTGTTGTATGTAGTGATGTGAGTGATGTGTTGAAGTCTCCAACTATTGTAGAGATATCTACTTCTCCTTTCAGTTTTGTCAGAGTTTGCCTCATGTTTTGGGGCACACTGGTTAGGTACATAGATATTTCTGACTGTTATTTCTTCCTGGTGGATTGTCTATTTATTAATATATAATGGCCATCTCTATCTCTTATAACTTTTTCTGCATTTAAAGTCTGTTTTGTCCAATATGAGTATAGCCACTTCTGCTCTTTTTTGGTTACCATTTGCATGGATTATCCTTTCCCAACCTTTCACTTTCAGCCGGTGTGTATCCTTGGGTCTAAGGTGAGTCTCTTCTAAGCAGTATATGGATAGCTCATGTTTTTTCTTTCCATTCTGTCAGCCTATATCTTTTGATTGGGGAGTTTAATCCATTCATATTCAATGATATTATTGTAAATGTATTATTTACTTCCACCACTTTAGTCTTTGGCTTTCTTATGTCATATCTTATTTTTGTCTGTCTTTTTACTCTTTTGATTATCCTTTCTGCTATTCTTTTTGTCTATAACACTCTTCCAAGCCCTCTCTTCTTTTTCTTTCAGGTTGTAAGGCTCCCTTTTAATATTTCCTGCAAAGGCAGATTCTTTTCTTATGAACTCTCTTGGTTTTTGCTTGTGAATATTTTAGACTCACCTTCATACTTGAAGGACAATTTTGATGGTAAAGAATTCTCAGCTGGCAGTTTTTCTCTTTTAGCATCCTAATTTTATCATAGCACTGTCTTTTTGCGTCCATGTTTCCTGATGAGAAATCTGCACTAAGTCTTACTGGGTGTTCCTTATTTGCTCTCAGAATTTTCTGCTTCTCCCTTGCTGCTCTCAGAATTTTCTCTTCATCTTTGTTGTTTGATATTCTGAGTAGTATGTGACTTGGAGTAGGTCTATTCACATTCATTCTGATTGGGGTATGCTGTGCTTCTTGGACATGTAAGTTCATTTCTTTCATGTGAATTGGCAAATTTTCAGCTATTATTTCCTCAAATACTCGTTCTGCCCCATTTTCCCTTCTCTTTTCCTTCTGGAACACACATGACTTATATGTTGTTGCACTTCATGTTCTAATTCAACTCCCTGAGCCCCTGCTCCATTTTTTCCATTCTTTTCTCTCTGTTCTTTTCTCTCTTTAATTTTGGGTGTTCTGTCTTCTGTATCATTTACTCTTTCTTCTTTCATTTCGATTCTGATGTTGTATGGCTTTAATGTGTTTTTGAGGTCACCTATTGTGTCTTTCATTCCTATCAGCTATGTTACTTTTCTATTCAGGTTTCCAAATTCTTCTTTTTTTAAAGATTTTATTTATTTATTCATTTATCCCCCCCTTGCTGCTTGTGCTCGCTGGGTCAGCTAACCACGCCGTGCGGGCGGGCTTGCCTTCACCAGGAGGCCCCGGGAACCGAACCTGGGGCCTCCCATATGGTAAATGGGAGCCCTACTGATTGAGCCACAGCCGCTTCCCCCAAATTCTTCTTTGTGCTCACTCAGAGTCCTCCTTTATGTAATTTTTCTCTTTAGCCATATTGTCTTTCAACTCATTAATTTGATTTTGGAAATTTGTGTGCATCTCATTGATTAGTTGTCTCAAATCCTGTGCCTTTTCTGGGGCTTGCATATATTCTTTTGCTTGTTCCATTTCTTCCATTTTCTTAATATGATTTGTAATTTTTTGCTGATGTTTAGGTATCTTATTAGGGTGGTGAGTTTATTCAGATGTTCAACTTCTCTCTTTCATAGGGATTTAGGGGTGGGAGGCTGTATGTTACTGCCATTCTTTGATTCTTGGTTCAATCTCTTCTGGATCTTTAGGATTATCCCTGTTATTTGGTCAAATCTGGGCCCTGGACCCAGCAATAGCTTGCAGACCCACTTCCAAGAGTCTTGGGGAGTGTATTAGTCAGTCAAAGGGGTGCTGATACAAAATACCAGAAACCTGTTGGCTTTTATAAAGGGTATTTATTTGGGGGTAGAAGCTTACAGTTACCAGGCCATAAAGCATAAGTTACTTCCCTCACCAAAGTCTGTTGCCACGTGTTAGAGCCAGATGGCTGCTGATGTTCAGCCTTCCTCTTCCTCCTAAGGTTCCATGGTCAGGCTCTCTAGGCTTTGTCTCTCTCCCCAGGGCTTGCTTCTCTCCAGGCTCAGCTCCTCTGCTACCTCCACAAGGCCAGCTGTAGACTATCAGGCAAATGGCTTGCTTCTCTTCCCGGGGCATTTCCTTCCTCTTTCCTCACAGCCAAGCTCCTCTGTGTGCTTACTTCCCAGGCTCCAGCTCAAAAACTCCAACTTCCCTTCTCTGTAGTGTGCTTTCTCTGCAGTCCTGACCCACCAAGGGGGCAGGGACTCAATGTTCTACTGATGTGGCCCAATCAAAGCCTTAATCATTAATCAAGTAAAAATAAAACCTCTGACTCCAATACACTCTAATATGCCCAGAGGAAAAGACCATTTTACAAACATAATCCAATGCTATTTTTTGGAATCCATCAATAATATCAAACTGTTACAGGGAGGGTGGCTGTAAGGGCCACAAAAAGCTCTTTTACTTCTAAATTTCTTTACATGCAGTTTCTTGTGCTGCCAGTAGATGGCGGGATTTGACGCCCTCTTAGTTCAAAGCCTAGTTGGAGTGTGTTTGCTGCAACACAGAAGGATCAATGTGATGGAGGATCCTGCCTGGAGGTTAAGACCCTTGTAATTCAAACTTTCTAAGAGGCATTTCTCCATCCTTTGTTGGCAGCCCCCTCCTTTTCCTGGGTAGGAAATAATTCCACTGCCCTCCGTGTCTTCAAGAACCATTTCTAGTCAGTAGAGAGGGAGACTGAAAGGGTCAGATCTCCTTAGTGCCATGTGGCTCCCAGGGCAAGCAATGGTGTGGCCCCACCTGGCATGGAAGGGCTCATGGGACACAGCAGACCAACTTTGTGGGTCAAAAGCTGAGTCAGCCTTAGGCTGTGTCCATATCTCTCCCTTTTCCTGGGGCAGGGGATCCCTGGGAACTCCTTTGTCTGTAGAAGCCAGCCCCAGGGCCTGAGACATTCAAGTGTCTTTAGTGTGGTGGAAGGTGCTGGCAGGTACAGCTGCAGTTTTAAACTCAGTTTTGGTGTCGCAATTCTTTCCCTTTGTTCCTCTCTCTTCTGGGTAGTGTCTAGTGTTTCCCTGGTGTCTTAAACCCTAGAAGACTTTTTTCCAGGCTGTTTCTGCCTGTTCTTGTATTAGCCAAAGGGGTGCTAATGTGAAATACCAAAAATGGGTTGGTCTTTATAAAGGGTATTTATTTGGGGTAGAAGTTTACAGTTACCAGGCCATAAAGCCTAAGTTTCTTCTCACCAAAGTTCATTGCCACGTGTTGGAGCAAGACAGCTGCCGACTTCTTCCAGGGTTTAGGCTTCTGGGGTTCCTCTCTTCCTGGGGCTGCATTTCTCTCCAGGCTCAGCTCCTCTGGTTCCTCCACAAGGTCAGCTGTAGACGATCAGGCGAATGGCTCACTTCTCTTCTCCTGGGGCCTTCTCTCCAACATCAAAACTCCAACATCAAAACTGCTTCTCAAAAACTGCTCCCTCTTTCCTTTGCCTTGCCTTTTATATTCGATTCCCCACCTACCAAGGGGTGGGGCTCAACACCCGATCATAACTTAATCAAGCCCAGATCAACAGATCAGTTTACAATCATGATCCAATTATATTTTTGGAATTCATAATTACATCAAATTGCCAAATAGCTACATTCCAACCTCTGAATTCCAAAAATACATTACAATATTTAAAAAAAACTTAAATCAGTAACAATTCAAGTACAAAATTATATCATAATCAGTTTAAAGAAATACACTGTGTCTTCAGGAAAAATCCCGTCTGTTGTAGACCTCTGAAACTTACAAAACCATTTAGAACTTCCGGGAAGATGGCGGACTAGTAAGACACGGGAATCTCTTCTCTAGAAAAAAAGCTAGAGTACAAGCTTAAACAGCCCTGAAATAGATCTTCTAGGGTTTAGGACAGCAGGTGAAGGCTGCACACCACCCAGAGGAGAGAGGGACAGAGGAGGGAAATCACAACTACAGAACTGTGAGTTGCAAGTAGCAGCTTCTGCTGCTGCCCGCACCCTCCCCCACACTCTTCAGAATTCTCCAGTCTCTGGGCCTGAGACCACAGACAAAGGGGGCTCCAGGGATCTACCACTCCCGGAAAGGGGAGAGAGACACACAGCCTTAGGCTGACTCAGGTTCTGACCTGTAAATTTGGGCTGCGGAGCCCCACGGACCCTTCCACACCGCGGTTTGCCCTGGGAGCCTAGGAAGTACAGGAGAAATCCGACCCTCTCAACCTCCCTCTCTTCTAGCCTGGACTAATTGTTGAGGACTCCACGGGAGAGGGGAGAGAGAGCCTGGGGCTGACCCTGCTTTTGACTACCAGGTTTGGTCTGCCTTGTCCCGAGAGCCCTTCCAGGCTGGGTGGGGCTGCACCATTGTTTGCCTTGGAGCCTGCAAGGGGCTAAAGATATACAAATCTCCCAATCTCCTCCTCTACTAACAGGGACTGATTGTTAAGGATTCAGAAAGGAGTGGAAATATTTCCTAGCTGGGAAAAGGGGGGCGCTACGAGAGAAGTCTGGAGAACTGTCTCAGAAAGTTTGAATCACAGGGCTCTTAGCCCCCAGACAGGAAGCTCTATCACATTGATCTGGTCTGTGTTAAAACAAATACGCTCAGACCAGGCATTGAATTGAGAGCTGCCAACAAGCGCCATCTCCTGGCAGTCAAAGGAAGTGCACATAAGAAAATTAATAAGTAAGAGAGGCTTTTCCTGGCCTCTATAGCCTCCCTGCCCAAGGCCCTCGGAAAAGACTCTACAACCAATTACTGGGTCCAGTGCCCAGTTTTGAGCAAACAGCAGAACAATCCTAATAATCAAGGTTGAGCCAGAAATCAAAGAGCTGTGGTAACTCACAGCCTCCTGCCACTAAAGCCCCATAAAAGAGAAAGAGATAGAGCATCTAAGTAAAATACAACCTAACCAGATGCCTAAGTACCAGCAAAAAATTACGAGACATACTAAGAAAATAGAAGACATGGCCCAAGAAAAGGAATACAGCAAAGTCCCAGAAGAGATGCAGAATTTGTGAGAACTAATCAGTGAGATGAGCACAAATTTCCAAAATCAAATTAATGAGATGAAAGAGAATATAAAGAGATCAATGACATCAAGAAGTCATTGAGTGAACGCAAAGAAGAATTTGAAACTCTGAACAGAAAAGTAATGGAGTTCATGAGAATGAAAGACACAATAGGTGAAGTCAAAAATACATTTGAGGCATACAACAGCAGACTCGAAATGATAGAAGAAAGAATAAGTGATACCAAAGACAGAGCAGTAAAATTGAAGAAAGAAAAGAACACAGAGAAAAGAATGGAAAAAATAGAGCAGGGGCTCAGAGAGTAGAATGACAACATCAAACGCAAGAACATATGTGTCATGGGAGTTCCAGAAGGGGAGGAAAAAGGAAAAGGGGCAGAAAGAGTATTTGAGGAAATAATAGCTGAAAATTAACCCAACTCTCACGAAAGAAATGAAATTACATGTCCAAGAAGCACACAGTACCCCAATGAGAATAAATCCAAATAGACCTACGCCAAGACACATATTATTCAGAATGTCAAATGTAAAAGATAAAGAGAAAATTCTCAGAGTAGCAAGAGAGAAGCAAACGATCACGTATAAAGGACGCCCAGTAAGACTTTGTGCAGATTTCTCTTCAGAAACCATGGAGGCGAGAAGACAGTGGTATGATACAATTAGGAAACTGAAAGAGAAAAACTGCCAACTGAGAATTCTTTATCCAGCAAAACTGTCCTTCAAATATAAAGGTGAATATAAAGCACTCACAAACAAACAGAAACTAAGAGAGTTTGCAAAAAAGAATCCACCTTTGCAGGAAATATTAAAGGAAGCCTTAGAACCTGAAAGAAAAAGACAGGAGAGAGAGGCTTGGAGGAGAGTATGGAAGAAAGAAAAGCAGAAAGGATAACCAAAAGAGTAAAAAGACAAAAATAAGATGACATATGAAAACCAAAGAATACAATGGAGGAAATAAATAGTGCATTTTCAGTAATATCATTGAAGGTGAATGGATTAAATTCCCCGATCAAAAGATATAGGCTGACAGAATGGAGAAAAAAACATGAGCCATCCATATGCTGCTTACAAGAAACTCACCTCAGACCCAAGGATACAAACCGGCTGAAAGTAAAAGGTTGGAAAGTAAAAGGGTGAATAATAAACAGAAAAGTGCAGGGGTAGGTATACTAATATCAGACAAAACAGACTTCAAATGCAAAAAGGTGATAAGAGATGCAGAAGGCCATTATATATTAATAAAAGGGACGATCCTCCAGGAAGATAAAACAGTCATAAATATCGACGCACCTAACCAGGGTGCCCCAAAATATATATGAGACAAACTCTGGCAAAACTGAAGGGAGAAATAGACATCTCTACAATAATCGTCGGAGACTTCAACACCCCTCTCACATCATTAGATAGAACAACTAGACAGAAGATCAACAAGAAAACAGAGAACTTGAACAATATGATAAACAAGTTAGACCTAACAGACATATACAGAACACTGCATGCAAACTCAGCGGGTTACACATTCTTCTCAAGTGCCCATGGATCTTTCTCCAGGATAGACCACATGTTAGGTCACAGTACAGCTCTCAATAAATATAAAAAGATTGAAATTATACAAAGCACCTTCTCAGATCATAATGGAATGAAACTAGAAATCAATAACAGACAGGAAAAAAGGAAATTTGCAAATGTGTGGAGACTGAACAACACATTCCTAAATATTCAGTGGGTCAAAGAAGAAATTGCAAGTGAAATCAGTAAATATATTGAGACAAATGAAAATGAGAACACAACTTATCAAAACCTATGGGATACAGCGAAGGCAGTCTTGAGAGGGAAGTTTATAGACCTAAATGCCTATATTAAACAACAAGAAAGAGCTAAACTCAAAGATTTAACTGAAGAACTTGAGAACCTAAAAAAGAACAGCAAACCAATCCCAAAGCAAAAAGAAGGAAAGAAATTATAAAGATTAGAGCAGAAATGAATGAAAATGAGAACAGAAAAATAGAGAAAATCAACAAAACCAAAAGCTGGTTCTTTGAGAAGATCAATAAAATTGACAAACCCATCGCTAGACTAACAATGAAAAAAAAGAGAGAAGATGCAAATAAATACAATCAGAAATAAAGTGGGGGGAATTACAAATGACCTCACAGAAATAAAAAGAATCATAAGAGGATATTATGAGAAACTATATGCCAACAAACTAGACAACCTAGATGAAATGGACAAATTTCTAGAAACGCACAACCAACCTACACTGACACTACAAGAAATACAAAAACTTAATAAACCAATCACAATTAAGGAGATTGAATCTGTCATCAAAAATCTCCCAGCAAAGAAAAGTCCAGGACCAGATGGCTTCACAGGTGAATTCTACCAAGCATTTCAAAAAGAATTAACACCAATTCCGTTTAAACTCTTCCAAAAAATTGAAGAGGAGGGAAAATTACCCAACACATTTTATGAAGCCAACATCACCCTAATACAAAAGCCAAATGAAGAGTCTACAAGAAGAGAAAATTACAGACCAATCTCTCTAATGAACATAGATGCAAAAATTCTCAACAAAATACTTGCAAATCGAATCCAACAGCATATCAAAAGACTTATACATCACGACCAAGTGGGATTTATTCCTGGTATGCAAGGCTGGTTCAACATAAGAAAATCAATCAATGTAATAAAACACATTAACAAATTGAAGGAAAAAAAACCACATGATCATCTCAATAGATGCAGAAAAGGCATTCGACAAAATCCAACATCCTTTTTTGATAAAAATACTTCAAAAGATAGTAATAAAAGGAAAATTCCTCAATATGATGAAAGGTATATATGAAAAACCCACAGCCAACACCATACTCAATGGGAAAGGTTGAAAGCTTTCCCCCTAAGATCAGGAACAAGACAAGGATGCCCACTGTCACCATTGTTATTCAACATTGTACTAGAAGTTCTAGCTAGGGCAATTAGAGAAGACAAAAAAATTAAAGGCGTCCAAATAGGAAAAGAGGAAGTAAAACTCTCACTGTTTGCTGATGACATGATCCTGTATTTAGAAAATCCTGAAGTATCCACAACAAAGCTAGTTGAACTAATAAATGAGTTCAGCAAAGTGGCAGGATACAAGATCAACACGCAAAAATCAGTAATGTTTTTGTACACTAGTAATGAACAATCTGAGGAGGAAATTAGGAGGAAAATTCCATTTTCAAGAGCAACAAAAAGACTCAAATACCTAGGAGGTAATTTAACCAAAGAAGTTCAGGACCTATACGCAGAAAACTACAAAACAATGCTAAAAGAAATTTAAGAAGACCAAACAAATGGAAAGACATTCCGTGTTCATGGATTGGAAGAATAAATATCGTGAAGATGTCAATCTTGCCCAAGCTGATTTATAGATTCAATGCAATACCAATCAAAATCCCAACAGCTTACTTTACAGAATTAGAGAAGGCAATTACCAAATTCATCTGGAAGGGTAAGTGTACCCAAATAGCCAAAAGCATTCTATAAAAGAAAAGCAATGGTGCGAATATTCTCACTGTCCTGATTCTGTGATAATCAGGGTGGGCTAAACATTCGCTATATTAGAAACCATGCATGTGTCCCCAGACCTCGTTTTCCTCCCTAGGTCTGGTTTTTAGAATGCTGGTGATAAACTAAGCCTGATTTATTATATGTCCATCCTGTATGGGAAAAGACTGTAACTCTAGGTATCTCTGGTCAACCTTAAGAGATATAGCAGGGGGCTATATCTGGTTGGCGTCCATCTCCCATATGGAGGGACCTGGGTTCAATCCCCGGGACCTCCTGGTAAAAATTTAAAAAATATATAGAAGGTGCGTGGGCTGCCAGGCCCTGTGCGCGGGCGCACCACCAGTTCCCGCGAGCCACACAGCAAGATGATGACATAATAGGAGAGTGACACAAGGGAGAGGCAAGATGAGACGCACCGAAAAACCAGCAACTAAGGTTGCGCGGGCAGGATGCCTCTCTCCTACATCAGAGATTCCAACGATTGAATCCCAGTGAAGACAGGAGGAGAAGGATAAGAAGAGAGGGCAGAAAATGGACACAGAGTTGCCCAGCGAATGGACACAGAAACAGCAAAAACGGGGGGGGAGGGGGAAGGGGTGTAAAAATGGATAAAAGTAAATAAATAAATAAATCCTTAAAAAAAAAAAAAAATAAATAAAAATAAAAATAAAAGAAAAGCAATGTGGGAGGAATTTCACTGCCTGACCTTGAAACATATTACAAAGCTACAGTGGTCAAAACAGCATGGTACTGGCATAAAGATAGACACATCGATCAGTGGAACAGAATTGAGAATCCAGAAATATACCCTCACCTATACTGTCAACTGGTTTTTTTTTTAAAGATTTTATTTATTTATTCATTTATCCCCCCCTTGCTGCTTGTGCTCGCTGGGTCAGCTAACCATGCCGTGCGGGCAGGCTTGCCTTCACCAGGAGGCCCCGAGAACCGAACCCGGGGCCTCCCATATGGTAAACGGGAGCCCTACTGATTGAGCCACAGCCGCTTCCCTACAGTCAACTGGTTTTTGACAAACCTACCAAGCCCACGCTAATGGGAAAAAACAGTCTCTTCAACAAATGGTGTTGTGAGAACTGGATATCTATATCCAAAAGAATGTAAGAGGACCCCTATCTCACCCACTATAATAGAATCAACTCAAAATGGACCAAAGATCTAAATATAAAAGCCAGGACCATAAAACTACTGGAAGAAAATGTAGGGAAACATCTTCAAGACCTTGTAGCAGGTGGTGGTTTCTTGGACCTCACACCCAAAGCACGTGCAACAAAAGAAAAAGTAGATAAATGGGACCTCCTCAAAATTAAACAGTTTTGCACCTCACAGGACTTTGTCAGAAGGGTGAAAAGGCAGCCAAGTCAATGGGGAAAAGTATTTGGAAATCACATATCTGATAAGGGTTTAATATCCAGGATATATAAAGAGATGTTACAACTCAACAATAAACAGACAAATGACCCAATTAAAAAATGGGCCAAAGACTTGAATAGACATTTCTCCGAAGAAGAAATACAAATGGCAAAAAAATACATGAAGATGGGAAGCGGCTGTGGCTCAATCAGTGGGGCTCCCGTTTACCATATGGGAGGCCCCGGGTTCGGTTCCCGGGGCCTCCTGGTGAAGGCAAGCCTGCCTGCACGGCATGGTTAGCTGACCCAGTGAGCACAAGCAGCAAGGGGGGGATAAATGAATAAATAAATAAAATCTTTAAAAAAAAAAAAAAACAAAAAAAAAACATGAAGAAATGCTCAACATCACTCATGATTAGGGAAACGCAAATCAAAACTACAATGAGATATCATTTCACACCTATCAGAATGGCCACTACTGAAAAGACAGAGAACTACAAGTGTTGGAGAGGATGTGGAGAGATAGGAACACTTCTTCACTGTTGGTGGGAATGCAGGATGGTACAGCCACTGTGGAGCACTGTCTGGCAGTTCCTAAATAAGTTGAATATAGACTTGCCACGTGACCCTGCAATACCACTACTGGGTATAGACCCAGAAGAACTGAGAGCAGTGACACGAACAGACATCTGCACACCGATGTTCATAGCCACATTATTCACCATTGCCAAAAGTTGGAAACAACCCAGGTGTCCAGCAACAGATGAATGGATAAACAAACTGTGGTCTATTCACACGATAGAATATTATGCAGCTGTAAGAAGAAATGAAGTCATAAAGCATATGGCAACATGGATGAACCTGGAGGACATTATGTTGAGTGAACCAAGCCAGACAAAAGGATAAATTCTGTATGAATGCGTTACTATGAACCAAATATATTGTGTAATATATTGTTTGATTAAAAAAAATTTTTATATGTATCCATTACATTTAATTGAGAAATGGATACATTTATTCATCTGTGTTTACTTTTTAGTTTTTAATTGTTTATATTTTCAATTATTAAATGTTCAAAAAAAAAAAAACATTTAACTGCTTCCAATACACATATGAAAAGACAAACGATAAAATTTTCATTATCATAAGGAGTAATTGGGATGTTAAACATGAGTCATGGATCTTGTACAATTCACTAAACCTACACAGCATCCTGCATTCGATTTCAAAGTCTGAGAGTCATTCTTAAGATGATGTTTCTTCTCCTTGGGGCCCCATGGGAACGCACCCTTTCCATAGGCTTGCCCAATGGCCATTTTCTTGGTTCCACCCTCATCAAGCATCTGGGTGTCCACCAAGCTCCAGACCTCATCCTCAAAGAGTGTTGGGCTGATTGCCACACCTTACCCAATCTTTGGGCTAGAGTCTTAGCCCCCCTAGTACAGTGAGGTGAAGACAACATTCCCCGTAACCTTTCGCATACAGGCTCAACCCTCTCAGAGCAACGAGTTGACCACCAGGCCTTCCCTAACCTTTGGCATACAGGTTCAACCCTATCAGAGCAATGGGTTGACCACCTGGCCTTCTCTAATCCATGGGGTACAGGTACACCCCTCTCAGACCTATGGAGTGTTGACCTTAACTGCCCTAATCTTTGAGGAATATGCTCCACCCTCTCTGCACCCTGGGGTGGCAAAACTCTCCCAGAACATCGGGTGGGGACATCCACCCTCTTCAACTGCTGGGGAAAACTCACCCTCTCCGTACACATGGGTGGGGCTCCTCTCTTGGCCCAAGGAGATGTCTTAAGTCCAGATCTCTGCTTCCACGGTTTTCTTCTTAAAGCTGATTCTCCTTCAATCTCTCCTTTCCATGTCCTGTTTGGTCCAAGCTGAAAGTGGTTTTGTTCATACAGCTCTCACAAAAACTTTGCTGGTTTAGCATGCAGGAAGCAGGGGTCCAAGCCATCAGACAGTAAGACTTCCCACAAGTCTTTCCTAGATAACTGCATCTTCAATTCTGATTTACAAGTTCCAAGTTTAGTAAAGTCTTCAAATGGGGCTTTTTCATCTGGGAATTTGACTTCCAGAAACTTGGAAGTTCTGGAATCAGTTTCTGTTTTCTTTGTGCCCAAAACTTCAGTCCTTAGTGTATTTCGCTCATCTAGTATTTTGCTATAAGCTGCAAGGAGAAGCCAAGCCACATTCTCCAAGTTTACCTTGGAAAGTTCTTCTGCTAATGCTCCAGTTCACCATTTTCAAATTCTGTCTTCCATATAACACCAGGAGTTAATCTTGCTAAGTTTTCTGCAACTTTAAAACATGGATCACCTTTCCTCCAGTTTCCAATAATAAGTTTCATCATTTACTTCTAAGGCATCATAGAAAGTCTCTTTAGCATCCATATTACTATCATCAGTCTCTTCAATGTGATCTAGGCCTTTTCCACCAAGCATTTCACAATTCCTCCAAAAAATACCTCTTACCCATTTATAAAACCTTTCCAACATTTTGGTATATGCAAAAGCACTACCCGACTCTCGGTACCAAATTCTCTCCATGCTTATCTCCTCAGTTTCCTCCACAAGGTCAGATGTAGACTATTAGGCGAATGGCTCAGTTCTCTTCTCCTGGGGTCTTCTCTCCAACATCAAAACTGCTTCTCAAAAACTGCTCCCTCTGTCTTCCTTTGCCTTGCCTTTTATATTCGATTCCCCACCCACCAAAGGGTGGGGCTCAACACCCTACTGACATGGCCCAGTCAATGCCCTAACCATAACTTAATCAAACCCAGATTAACAGATCAGTTTACAATCATGATCCAATTATATTTTTGGAATTCATAATTACATCAAATTGCCAAATGGCTACAGTACTCTACCTATTTTTCTGGGAGAGAAGAGAGTCCCATGTCCTTCTAGTCTACCATCTTCCTGGAAGTCCTATGAAGTTTTTATATTTCCAATTTTCTAAGTGTTTTTTTTTTTTTTTAGCAGTCTCATGGATTATTTATTTACAGAACAAACATGTATATAATCATACAGGGATGATTACCCTACCACCAACATCTTGCATTGTTCTTTCATAGTTTTGTAACAATAGATGCTTTTAAATTGACAGATATATATATTTTTTAATTTAGTGACATATATCACTCATACATGAACATACATAAACAATAAGTGTATAGTAATAGTTGTGAATTTACAAAACAAACATACATAACATTATAAGGGCTCTCATACTTCACTGTACCTTGCATTGTTGTGAAACATTTTTAACTAATGATTAAAGAGTATCCATAAAATATTACTACTAACCAAAGTATTTTTCCCCTAACCCACCCTATTATTATTATTGCCTCATTTATACATGAACATACATAAACAATAGTGTATAGTAAAAGTTGTGAACTTACAAAGCAAACATGCATAATATCATACAGGGGTCCCATGCATCAAACCACCACCAACACCTTGCATTGTTGTGAGACATTTGTTACAAATTATGAAAGAATATCGTCAAAATCTGACTACTAACTATAGTCCTTATCTTACATTTGGTATATTTTCCCCCCAACCCACCCTATTATTTTTTTAAAAAGTGTTTTTATGATAGAAGTTTTAAACTTACAAAACAATCATATACATGTGCAGGATTCACATAAAACACCCCTCTATCAACACATCACACCATGGTGGAACATTTGTTACAGATTATGAGATAATATCAGACTATTGCCACCAACCATGGTCAATCGTGTACACTGGCACTTTTTCCATGCTCCCCCATTATCAACACAGTACATCTTTGGCATAGATACATGAATATTACATTATTACTGTTAACCACAGTCCATAGGTCACTCCAGTTGTGTTTTTCCCATGCTTCTCCACATTCCTACCACTCTGCAATAGTGATGTACATTTACTCTAGTTCACAAAGGACACTCTTGCATCTGTACCATCAACCACAATTCTCATCCACCTCTGGGTTTACTGTGCTATTCAGTCCCTAGATTATTCTCTAGCTTTCTGTCAGTTGGCATTTACATCCCTAGACTACTACCTTCAGCCACATCCCCATTTATAGACCAGCTGTTACTCACTATAATGTGTTACCATCAACTCAGTACATTTCCATACTTTTACAGTAAAGCTAATTAAAAATTCTATTAACATTAAACATCAGTAGTCCATCTCAGCCCTCCTCTTATCTCCTTTAGGAACCCACCACTTACCACCAGGTCTTGAAGATATTTTCCTACATTTTCTTCTAGAAGCTTTATGGTTCTTGCTTTTATATTTAGGTTTTTGATCCATTTAAAGTTAATTTTTGTATAAGGTGTGAGACAGAGTTCCTCTTTCCTTCTTTTGGCTATGGATATCCAGTTCTCTCAGCACCATTTGTTGAATGGACTATTCTGCCCGAGCAGGGTAGGTTTGACAGGCCAGTCAAAAATCACTTGACCCTAGATGTGAGGGTCTGTTTCTGAACCATCAATTTGGTTCCATTGGTCTATGTGTCTGTCTTTATGCCAGTACCATGCTGTTTTTATCACTGTAGCTAGGTAATATGACTTAAAGTCTGGAAGTGAGAGTCCTCCATCTTTGCTTTTCCTTTTAAAGATGTTTCTGACTATTTCCAAATAAATTTGATAATCATGTTGTCCATTTATTTTAAAAATGCTGGTGGACTTTTTATCGATATTGCATTGAATCCATATATCAATTTGAGGAGAATGGACATCTTAATGATATTTAGTCTTCCAATCTGTGAGCATGGAATGGTCTTCCAATCATTTAGGTCTTTTTTATTTCTTTGAACAATGAGTTGTAGTTTTCTGAATACCAGTACATTACATCGTTGGTTAAGTTTATTCCTAAATATTTGAGTTTTATCTGTCCTATTTTATTTTCACCACTCTTTTGACATTTTTAATAACTTTTATTGATATAATCTTCATTTCTAAACTCTCTTCCAGGCCTCTCTCTTGTCTTTACTTTTCAGGCTGTAGCTCACCCTTTAGTATTTCCTGCAAAGCAGGTCTCTTGCTTATAAACTCTCTCTGTTTCTGTTTATCTGTGAATATTCTAAACTTGTCCTTATTTGTGAAAAGACAACCTTTCAGATTCTTGGCTGGAAGTTTTTCTCTTGCAGTATCTTAAATATATCATACCACTGTCTTCTTGCCTCCATGGTTTCTGATGAGAAATCGGCACTTAATTTTATTGGGTATCCCTTGTATGATATGCATTGCTTTTCTCTTGCTGCTCTCAGAATTCTGTCTTTGGCATTTGACATTCTGATTAGTAAGTATCTTGGAGTTGGTCTATTCAGATTTTTTCGGATGGGAGTACGCCATGCTTCTTGGGTACAGATATCTATGTCCTCCAATAGGGTTGGGAAATTTTCTACCATTAGTTTTTCACATATTCCTTCTGCCCCATTTCCCTCTCTTCTCCTTCTGGGACACCCATGACACGGATGTTTGCACGTCTCTGGATGTAGTTTAGTTCCATGAAATTGAATGTTCAATTTTTTCCATTCTTTTCTCCATCTGTTCTTTTGTATGTTCGCTTTCAGAGACCATTTCTTCAAGCTCACTAATCCTTTCTTCTGCCTCCTCAAATCTGCTATTATATGATTCCAATGTATTTTTAATTTCATTTATTGCACCTTTCATTCCCATAAGATATGCTATTTTTCTATGTATGCTTTAAAATTCTTCTTTGTGCTCATCCAATGTCTTCTTAAATCCTTAATCTCTTTGGCCTTCTCATTGAATTTATTAAGGAGATTTGTTTGAACATCTATGATTACTTGTCTCAACTCCTTTAATATTAGCCACCCTCGCATATCTGGGTCAAATCCCACTGGGTCATGGTATATAATACTCATAATGTGCTGTTGGTTTCAGTTTTCTAGGATTTTGTTGAGGATTTTTACATCTATGTTCATAAGGGTTATTGGCCTGTAATTTTCTTTTCCTGTAGTATCTTTATCTGGCTTTGATATTAGTATGATGGCCTCATAGAATGAGTTAGGGAGTATTCCTTCCTCTTCAATTTTTTTTTTTTTTTGGAAGAATTTGAGCAGAATTGGAGTTAAGTCTTCTTGAACTGTTTGGTAAAATTCCATTGTGAAACCAGTGGGTCCTGGGTTGTTTGTTTTTGGTTGTTGTTGGGAGGTTTTGTTTGTTTGTTTGCTTTTTTGGGAGGTTTTTGATTACTGATTTAGTCTCCTTACTAGTTATCAGTCCGTCAAGATTTACTATTTATTCTTGAGTCAGTGTAGGTAGTTTGTTTCTAGGAATTTGTCCATTTCATGTAGGTTATCTAATTTGTTGCAATATGCTTGTTTGTAGAATCCTCTTGTAATTCCTTTTACTTCAGTTCAAGGAATATTCCCCCTTTCGTTTCTGATTTGTGTTCTCTCTCTTTGTCAGTCTAGTTAAAGGCTTGTTGATTGTACTGATCTTTTCAAAGAACCAACACAGGTTTTGTTGAGTCTATTTTGTGTTTATGTTGTTGTGTTTTTAGGAGGTACTGGGGATTAAACCCGGGACCTTATACATGGGAAGTAGGCGCTCAACCACTTGAGCTACATCTGCTCCCCTCTGTTGCTTTTTATTTTCAGTCATTCATCTCTTCTAGTCTTTATTTTCTTCCTTCTGCTTCCTTAGGGTTGTTCCCTCTTCTTTTTCTACACTCTCCAGTTGTGAGAGTATGTCTCTGACTTGAGATCTTCCTTCTTATTAATGTATGCATTTAGAGCTATAAATATCCCTCTCAGCACTACCTTTCCTGCATTGTATAAGTTTTGGTATTTGTATTTTCATTTTCTTTTGCTTCAAGACATATTTTCTAATTTCCCTTGTAATTTCTTCCTTGACCCATTGGTTAAGATTATGTTGTTTAATTTCCACATAGTGGTGAATTTTCCATTTCTTATTGATTTCTAGCTTCATTCCATTGTGATCAGAGAAGCTACATTATAGGATTTCAATATTTTTGAAGTCGAGACTTGTTTTGTGACCTAGCATGTGGTCTATCCTGGAGAATGATCCATGTGCATTAGAGAATAATGTGTATTCTGCTGCTGTGGGGTAAAGTATTCAGTATATGCCTAAGGACTAGTTGGTTTAGAGCAGTGTTCAAGTCTTCTATTTCCTTATTGATCTTCTGTGTAGATAGATATTCTATCCATTTTGGAGGGTAGTGTATTGAAGGCTCCCAGTATTAATGTAGATCTGTTTATATCTCCTTTCAAATCTGTCAATATTTGCTTTTATAATTTGTGGCTGTGCCATTAGGTATAGATATATTTCTAAATTGTTATGTCTTCTGTTTTAACTTGTCCCTTCATCCATATGTAGTGACCTTCTTTGTCTCTCTTAACATTTTGACTTAAAGTTTACATTAAAAAAAAAAAAAAGTTTACATTTTAGCTAATATTAGTATGGCTACCCCACCTCTCTTTTGGCTATTCTTTGCATGATATATATTTTTCCCATCCTTTCATTTTCAACCTACCTGTGTATTTGGATGTAAGCTGAGTTTTTTTTGCAAAGAGCATATAGATGGGTCATGCTTTTTTTAAAGCATTCTGCCAATCTCTGTGATTTACATTTAAAGTAACTTCTGATAATAACAGGAGTTTCTTTTGCCATTTTGCTTTTTT
>JAKSZT010054446.1:1156024-1203892 GCA_026826555.1 Tolypeutes matacus
TTTTTTTGTACTGTTCCATTTTGAGTCCCTTCTCATTTCTTTCTGAATATTTTTTTTCAGCTATTTTATTTGTGATTTACCATGGGCTTAAAAATTTAACATTCTAAATCTATAACAATCATATTTGATTTGATACCAACTTAACTTCAGTAGCATACACATACACTTTTCCTATACCTCACCATCTCCCCTCCTTTTTCTAGTACTTATTACAAATTATATCTTTATACATTGCATGTTCAAATATAGATCTATCACTTTTTATGCCTTTGCATTTTAGAACCTATAAAAAGTGGAGTTACATAACAAATAATAAAATACAGTAATAGCACTAGCATTTATAATTATCCATATAGTTACCTTTTCTGGAGGTCTTTATTTCTTTATTTCGAGCCACTGTCTCGTGTCCTTTCATTTTGGTCTATAGAACTCTCTTTAACACTACTTCTAGGGCAGGAGAACTCTCTTTAACACTACTTCTAGGGCAGGTCTAGAGGTGACAAATTTCCTGCTTTTCTTTATCTGGGAATATCTTCATCTCTCCCTTGCTTTTGAAAGAAATTTTTGCTACATATAAAATCCCTGCTTGAAATTGTTTTCTTTCAGCACTTTAAATATTTCATACTGCTGCCCTCTTTCCTCCATGGTTTCTGATGAGAAATTGGCACTTATTCTTATTGGGATTCTCTTGTATGTAATACATTGCTCTTCTCTTGCAGCTTTCAGAACTTTCTCCTTGTCCTTAGTATTGGGCATTTTGAATACTGTTGTGTCTGGGAATGGTTCTGAGTTTACCCTGTTTGGACTTCTCAAATGTGCAGTCATGTGTTTTGTTATATTTGGGAAGTTTTCTACTATTATTTCTTTGAATATTCCTTCTGCCCCTTTCCCTCTTTCTTCTTCTGGGACTTCCATAACGCATGTACTGGTATTCTTGATGGCGATCCACAGGTCTCTTGGGCTCAATTATTTTTTCTTTCCACTCCTATGCCTGAATCGTTTCAATTATCTTGTCTTCAAGATCACTGATTATTTCCTCTGCCAACACCAATCTTCTGTTGAAACGCTCTAGGGAATTTTTCATTTTCATTCGTGTGGTCTTGAACTCAATAGGTTTGGTTCCTATCGAGAATCTCAAGGAGACTCACGTATTGTTCATTCTTTTCTTCATATCCCTTGGCTATTTCTGTGTTTTCCTTTCTTTATCTCCTTGAGTATATTAGGATCACTTCAGTCTTAGTCCCATATATCCAAAGTCTGGTCCTCTTTATCGATGCTTTCTGGATTTTTATTTTGTTCCTTTGGATGGGCCATCATTTTCAGTTTGTCTGCCTTGTAATATTTTGTTGCACATACATTTATTAAAGTGTTACCTCTAGGATTTAGTCCCTGAGTTGTCTATTCCTTAAGTTTGTATTTAGCTAGGGATAGGACAGATTTTCTTGAGTGTCAGGAATTAATCAAAACAAACCAAGCAAAGCAGAAAGCATCTTTCAGTGTTTACAGATTGGCTCTGCTTTGGCTGGTAATTTCCTTCAGAGCTTAGCCCTCCTATCAATAAGATCAGACTAAGGTGAATGTGAAGTGCAGGGTCCTCTCTTAATCTGAGCCTGCATGGGAGATAAGGTGCCTGCTTCCTTTCCTGGGCCTGTGCTTGTTTGTGGTCCCAGGAACTCCCCCTTTTACAGTTTATAGTTCAAATGCCCCCCTCTAATCCCTTTGAAATAAGACTTTCATCCCCTCCTGGATGCTCTTGTGTGACATAATGCAGGGAAGTCCTATGCCCTAGAACACTGACTTAATTTTCTCACACTGCCTCAGCAGTCAGCAAGAGGCTTCTTTGCCCTCAGGAAGGCTTGCCCTCTGGGAAGTCACACCAAGTCCCCTTGGCTCAGTCGCTCAGACTTCCACTGGATAGGTACTAACATACATGTACTCTAATACATGTTCAGGGGCCACTCTGCTCCCTCTGGAACAGGGCGAGCGACTCACAGTGGGAAAGCAAGCTGGCTCCACCCTGTGTGGTGGACAGGGTGGGGGTGGGAGTGCCAGCAAGGGCACCAGGAACTTCTGTGGCTTTTGAAGCTACATTTGCTTGATTCAGCACTCACCCAGTTACCACAGCCCTTCAACTGTTTTTATTTTTTCTAAGATTTTATTTATTTATTCATTTATCCCCCCCTTGCTGCTCGCGCTCGCTGGGTCAGCCAACCCCGCCATGCGGGCAGGCTTGCCTTCACCAGGAGGCCCCGGGAACCGAATCCGGGGCCTCCCATATGGTAAACGGGAGCCCCACTGATTGAGCCACAGCCGCTTCCTTCAACTGTTTTTATAGTTTTGAGGAATTCTTTTAAAATTCTTTAAATCTGTTTTTAAGATGCTTCTGAAGCTTTTGACTGTGGGTTACTGGAACAATGGCTGCCCTCAGAGCTGGCCTGTATTAGTCAGCCAGAGGGGTGCTGATGCAAAATACCAGAAATCGGTTGGTTTTTATAAAGGGTATTTATTTGGGGTAGAAGCTTACAGTTACTGGGCCATAAAGCGTAAGTTTCTTCCCTCACCATAGTCCATTGCCACGTGTTAGAGCAAGACAGCTGCCAATGTTTGCCAGGGTTCAGGCTTCTTGGGCTCCTCTCTTCCCAGGGCTGCTTTTCTCTCCAGGCTTAGCTCCTGTTTCCTCCACAAGGTCAGCTGTAGATTATGAGGCTCTCTAGGCTTTGCCTCTCTCCACAAGGGCAGCTGTGAACTGTCTCTTTTCCAGGAGCCTTTTCTCCTTCCTCACGACCAAGGTCCTTTGTATGCTTACTCCCCCGGGTTCCAGCATTAACACTCCAACATCAAAATTGTTCCAACTCTGTGCTTTGCCACGACCTGTTATCTTTGAGACCCCATGCACCACGAGGTGGGGCTCAATGCCCTACTGTAGTGGCCCAGTCAACGCCCTAATCATAACTTAATCAGGCCCCGATTAACAGATCAGTTTACAAGCATAATCCATTATCTATTTTTGGAATTCATAACTATTATCAAACTGCCAAATTGCTACACGGACCTCCAGTGATCTCTAACAGCTGATCAAAAGCAGTGGTCAGCTTTCAGACTACACATTCCTGGAGTCTGGAGGACCAGGGCTTTATGACCCTCCCCGGCACCAGCCACCAGTCCCAGGAGCCTGGGCTGCTGTCTCCAAAGTTGCCTGCCATGAGGCTGAGAGAAGGGGAATGGCAGTTACTGCAGGGAAGGTGAAAAGCCACTGGTATTTCCTGCAATTTACCAGCCTCTTCCTCCTGCCCCTCCTGGCATGCTGTGCTGTGCTCCGCCAGACTCCAGCTTCAAAATAGCTGATTCAGGCAGTGCTCATTCAAGTCATTTCAGAAGCTACTGCAAATATGTTCAAAATATCCTACTAAAAACTGAGCTGAGAGTGTCTCAACAGAGCAATGGAAACCATGAAAAAACGGGAAAGTCTAGAACGGAAAAATTCACTAAATGAAATTTTAAAATTCTCTAAATAGGTTCAATGGCAGATTGGATATTGCAAAAGAATCAGTAAACTTAAAAAGAATTCAAGAAGGATTTGAATAAAAAAAGAAAACTAATGAAAAATGACAGAAAGGACAAATTTTACATGATTCCATTCATGAAATACCTAGATAAGCAAACTCATAGAGACCAAAAGTAGATTAGCAGTTACCAGGGGTTGGGGAGAGGGCAAATGAGGAGTTATTGCTTACGGGTACAGTATTTCTGTTTTGAGTGATGAAAAAACTGTTAATGGATGGTAGCACATTGTAAAATTAATGCCACTGAATTATACACTTAGAAATGGTTAAAATGGCAAATTTTATGTGATATGGTACCACACAAGAAAAAAAAAAATCAATTGCATTTCTACGTGACAACAAAAAGACATTCATTTATAATAGTTCCAAAAATAAAAATCCTACAATCCCTTTAAGCAGGCAGCCTTTGGTCTCCCTCTTCATGCAGCCCCAGGCCCACCTACTTGCTCAGCCTGTGGACACACAGATCCGTGCCCTCCACCAGACAGAAGCCTTAGCTTGTGCCTGGCTTCAGGACCAGGGCAAGGATATTGCCAGGCTCTGGGTAGCTCTCCAGAAGTGTCAATCAACACCCTTGGTTACCATGGAGGACAGCAGGCCCTACTATGTGCCAGTAAGAGGAAGGTCTCTCATAGGTCTCCCCTGGACCTTGGACCTGGAATCTCTGCTCAGAATTTTCTTCTTTTCCTAGAGAACTGAACCTTCAGGTTGGCAACTCAGCATCTGTTTCTCAAGAGAAACCTTCCTTGACAGGATAAGCTTCTGGTCTCAGGTTCTCTTAGAATCCCTGTACCTGACCTTTGCCACAGCTCTGATTTTCCATGGGTCTGGGGGACTGACTGGCTCTCTCCCTAAAAACATGCTCCATGAAGCAGAAGTGTGGACGCCCCACTAGCCCCTGAGCTAACCAAGCATGGTGCTGAGAGCCCCAGCTGTGCTGCGTGATAGCCCTCTCTATCTGGGAAAAGAGCCTTTGGCTGGATAGGTGGGAAGGACAGAGAGTTAAGTCTTTCCTAAGCCAACTGAGAAACCCAAGCCCACTTTCTCTTTTCAGTTTCCCTGGCACTGCCCATGATGGGAGGGAGGGGAGGCAGGAAATGAAGGTAGCATCTGACTGGCACACCCATGCACTCCTGGGGCCGACTCCCACCCAGAGGGTCTATGCTTATGTGGTTGGGAAGGCATGGTGCATGACACTATCAGAATCCTGGAGCAGTCGTGTCCAAGCTGCTCAGATCTTAGAGCTCATCTCCTGCTCTCGGTCACCAGTCTTGTACCCCAACCCCTCAAGCCAACTTCGACTGTCAGGGCTGAGCTACTATTTGGCTCTCCCAGGGATCCAGGGCCTGCACTTGTGGGCCCTGTAGCAAGAATAGCCTCTTACCCACTGGTGTATGGGCTGGCAGCTGGACAAGTGGGATTTCCCCATAAACATACTGAGGCAAAATACACTTTTAACACCAGGTGGACGAGAATGGCACAACTAGGCAAAAGGGAGGAAACCAATTCAGATCACATGAATGCATGAAAAATATATTTGGTTCAAATTAATGGTTTTATTTCCATCTTTTATCACTAGCAGAGGGGTCCAAAAAACAGACTGACATATATGTATACCGTTTAAATGTAACAAAGGAAGATTTGAACTATGTACACTGAGAAGGTAAAGGGATTCTTCTATAACAAACTTTTCCTATTTTGCAGGTTCTGAATAAGTAGAAACTAAACATACACATTTTCCCAATTTAATCCTAGGGTGAAGTAATACAACTTTTATGATCAACCACTTGCATTGCCTTTAAGCATAAAACTAAAAATATTTTGAAATGGGTATCACCGTATTATTAGTCAACTTGTTGGCTCCTGAAGTCTGGGTGTTGTTGAAACTAAGAAAAAGCATTTACATGACGTCCAGAGGGAATTTAATTGTGACAAGGTTCCATCTGAAGGTGGACGCTCTGAACACACCGCATGGATAAAAGCTGAGATTCTCTTACCCTCCTTGACTCTAAGGAGAAAATTATTACTTTTATTCAAACTAACTGGAAGTGAGCCAAACAGGTAAAAAGTTAGACTGAAGAATAAAATCATTCTTTTCACATCGAAGTGGGCCACTCCTTCAGCCCCGTTTAAAGTGAATTCTGTGCTGAGTCCCTGTTCCTTCAGAAGGGTCAGCTGAAGGTCAGTTATTGCTAGCAAAGTCAGGGTGGCCCCTTTCCCACCTCGAGGGTGGTCCACGTGACAAGGCCGTAGGGTGGCTTGAAGCCCTCTGAGGAGGAGGGTGTGGAGGTGGAGGCAGGCTTGCCCCACGCGGCCTCTCCCTAGTGACCCACCCTGCCCCAGGCTGTCAGGGCAGCTTGGGCTGCCTCCCAGAGGCCGGGCTCACACACGTGTGTGGAGCAGAGCAGAGGGTCTTATCTGGGCTCCTTGTGGGAGGAGATGCCACCATGCTTTGCGCCAACCAAAATCTATGGAGCAGTCAAAGCCCAAAGGATCAGAGCCCAAACAGCCAGAAGAGCAACTTCTGTAACAAATCATCACTGGCAGGGGTAGAGGAGAAAGCCAGGCAGCAGCCCAGCTGGTCAGGTGGGGGCAAAGCTCTTTACAAGGAGGGGCAGCAGTGAGCTGGTAGCAGTGTGGAAGTGAGAGGCTGATAAGGCCACCATTATTGCCACCACCTCCCAGGACCCACGCTTGGGCGAGCAGACATCAGGTGGGAACTGAGGAGCACTGACCACGTGGCTAACACGGGATGGCCACCCACCCTTTGTACCTGGAGATCCTGGGCCCAGGGAAGGCCCCTGGGACATGGGTAAGGTTCCTGAGAACAGTGGGTGAGCAAGGGTGGGGCAGGGGTGGCACTGCTCCACAGGCGACATCAGGCCTCTGAGGGGCACTGCAGTGCTACATCTCCGGGCTGCTGAAAAGGAAGAAAGAACGGGCTTTATTGCACGTTTTCATTCGTAAGGAAATAGGGATTCCCTGCAGAGGTTCTCATAATTTGCAGAGATCAATGCACATCAACACTACGGCACAGGTGGAATCGCGGTGACCTTGGCTCTCCAGGGACTGGGCCTGGGGGCTGCTTTCACAGCCAGGATCCTTGGGCTGGGTGGATGGTGTTTGGCTTGGGTCACAGTGTGGTGAGCAGACGGTCGACTGGCAGACTCCTGTGGTGAAGGTGGTAGCCCAGGAATGCTGGGGCAGAACTGCTCGCTCACTGGCAGGACTGGGAGAAAGCTGTTTCATGGGTAAAACTTCTTGGCAAATATACAGGTTCCGGAAAGAGGCTAGAACCACGATTCTCCATTCCAATGTGCCTGGGAACTCTGAGGTCAGCCCACGAGCCAGGAGGTCCCAGGGAGCAAACCCGGGTTCACAGGCTGGAAGTGTGGTCAGAGGGGCTAACCTCCTTTTCTCCTGCTTTGGAACCAGACCACCCAGAGGAGCAAAGGTGCACAGCTGGCCTAGGAAGAGCCTAGGCCCAGCCCCACAGCATCAAACTGGATAACAAAAAGATTTGAGAAGGGCTTGGAAACAAAAGAGCAGTTTACATATCAGATGTGAGTCTTTTTGAGCTCAGGAAATTGGAGGCAAATACCCACAGATCCTGGATGAGACTGTGGGGAAGATCCAGCCATGCTGTCTGTCTGTCCATCCGTCTTATCCTGAGCAGCACTGTACACTTCATATATAAATGGGGTGGTACCGTTTGTGGTTGATCTTTTTCCTACAAGTTGGGCAAGTGTTGGCATTTTTAAGGGAATCACGGAGGCACTGGCTACAGAAGACATGGCCACATTCTGTAGAGACAATGAGACGTCCATTCTGCACAATCTGAAAAACATTAAGGAACAGCCTTCAAGCTCACTGATGCCCCAGAGCAGCAGCAGTTGCTGGTAATAGCCCATCCTGCCCACCCTAGGATTACCACTGAAAAGAGCAGGCCGGGGCTGAGAATGGATGACCGCAGCTACTATCTTAGGAGGGGGCCCAAGGGCAGAAGGCTGGAAAGGGTCAGGGGGCCTCAGAAAGCACCAGCAACTTCTGCTAAGGGCCCGGATGGGGAACATGCAAGGCTGACGCCCTCATGGAAGAAGCCCGGGGGTTGCATGGGCAGAAGTGGAAGGGCCCAAGGAGAAACAAGCACATTCTCCCTCGGCACAGCGAGCCATGTGCCGGCCAGAAATGGCTGAAGGTAGGTGGTATTCAAATGCCACCTCATTAACCAAAAAAAAGCAGCCTATCTGATCTATTCTTTTCATTGGAGCATTTTGGAAACCAAAAGAAGGGAAGACACAGCTAGGTCTGCTTACCTCTGAGTACCCATCCATGCAGATCGGACAACTGACAGTACCAGAAGGTCTAAAACCACAGAGTTTCACATCAGTTTCTCAGCAAACTCAAAACATTCAATTACATGGTGTAAGCTGCCTCCTATAAGCAGCCCTACAGCTCCCATCGCCCCCAGAGCCTCCTGTGTGTTCCTTCCTGGCTTGCTCTGCCCCTGCCTTAGCACAGGTATCCAAGAGACCTGCAGGCAAACCAACTGCCCCCAAGGAGGTGGCCATACGAAGGGAGTGGGAGCAGAGAGCCCGGAACAAAAGGAAGTGCTGACAACCCTACTGCCTACTGGTTCCCACAAGCGTCCACCAGCCCCACTCGCCACCCGTGACCTCATGGAGCATCTGGAAGCAGCTCTGGAGTCCCCAGAGGCCTGGGCTCCCAAGCCCACCCACTGTGCGCATTCCCAGTGCAGGAGGCCAGGGGAACCTGAAACCCCAGGATGTCAGCAGCCAGGACTGTTGGTCCTGCTGGCACCGCACACCCTGGTCACCATGGGAACAGCTGAACCCAGCTGTGGACCCAGGGCCAGCTGCTGGGCAGATGTGTGCCCTCGTAGACCCAGGGCCCACAGCACTGGTACAGGCTGCAGCATTTCTAATGTACCATGGTCCCCACTGTGGCAACAGCAGGCAGGGCAGAGGCCCATCTGTACCTGAGTCCCGCAGCGCCCTCCTCCCTGGCGTTCCTAGAAGTGTGGGTGGTCACGTACACGTCCCTGGACAGCTCCTCATCATCACTGCTCACCACACAGCTGTCAGCATGGTCCTGGCGGAGCCGCCTCCCGGTCCTCCTTGGCCGCCTCCTTTCTAAGGTTTGAGGCAAATCTCAGGCCTGAAGCCTCCCCACTCCCACCTTCCTCTCATCACGGGTCCTGGTGTCCTAGTTGCCCCACTGACCCTCCCTCCCAGCCCAGGAGGGAGACACTGCTACCCTGTGCCCGCTGGAGCCCAGGAAGTCCTGCCCTGCCTCCACGGACGCCACCTCCTTCCTTCCGAGGAGAAACCACCCCCTCTGCCGCAAGCAGGGGCCTAAGTTGTGGACCCTTCTAAGGTGGCCAGCCTGAGTCAGGACTGTCGTTCAGCAGCTGGGGGAGGACTGATGCTGCAGGCTTGACCACAGCCTGGCCAGGGCTCTCTTCCCTGCCCGCTTTCTTGGACTCCTTGGCCTGCCTGGCTGGGACTCCCGAGTTGCAACCCTCACTCACAGTCAGTTCTCTACTAAAACCCAGTGAAAAAAAGAGACGAAACCACTCACCGTCAACAATCTTTTAAAAAGAGGGGGAAAAACGAGAGAAAGAAACAATCAGTTTGACATAAAATATCCAAATTTCAAAAATTCTTTAATGACAAAACTGAAGCATTCCCTGTTTCAAATATAAGAGCCCCTCCATGGGACCCCTGGAGACCAGCAGACTGCCCCCACCCCCCAGCCCTCTGTAAGGGGAGGCCCTTGGCCCCTGCCCGCTCCTGTGGTCAGTCAAGGGCCCCTCGCTGAGCCTCCCTGCTGCACAGTGGGTAGAGCGCAGCCTCCACCTGAGGGACAAGGAGCACACGTTGCACTTCCTCCTGCCAGGGCGTCAGCAGAGCCCGTGGAGGCTCAAGGGGCTCAGCCAAGTGGGAGCACGAGCCTTGGCCTCACCGCAGACCAGCTGCTTGACCTGGGGAAGTGACTTACCCTTTCAGAGCTTCAGATTCCTCTTCTGAAAAACCAGGCGACAGTGCCTCCCGTCTCACGGTGTTGTGGGGATGGAATGAGACAGCGCTCGCTATTCCACAGTGTCAGGGGCGCAGTGCTCAGGGACCGCTGCCTGCAGCTACTCCCACCCACTCCCTGGACTCATATCACCCACGGGAAGGCTAGTCCACAAAGCTACTGCCAAGGGCCAAGCCCTTCTTTATTTGGAGGAGCAGGTTTGCAGTCTTACTACATGATTAAAAACAAGTGACTAAAGACATAAACCAAAGTAGGCCATGCGTGGACCAAGGATAAGCATGACACAAATGAGAATCATGAGCAAGTCAACTGGGCACAGCCAGGCCAAAAAGATTAACAAGAGCCTGACAAACCCTCAACAGTTTCAAATCAGCTCACTTCAACCTTCCCCTCGCCATTACTAGCTGAAGGTGGCTAAGACACCACCAGGAGCAGCTCCTGCTCCTACAGGAAAGCTCTCCCGTGGCGGCTGACAGGGCCGAGGCCCACCTTGCCTCGGCTGGCCCACAGGTGGCAGGTGGGGGCATTGGCTCCTTGTGGCCACACCACCCTGCAGAGGCGGGAGAGCCACTTTCGGTGGCTTTGGTGGCTGCTGTTGGCTGAAAAAGCCATGGGAGTTGAGTTCTGGTGGATGTAGCAACACCCCAGGCCCAGGCCCCTCATCCCTAGAAATAGGCCACAGTCGTGTTGACTCAAACTTTAAGATCTCCAGAGGTAGCAGCTGCCTTGGTGGGCTGCTGCTAAGATGTCCTGAGAGTCACTCCTTAGACCCAGCCTACAGCCTACCCCTCCACCTCTTCCAGATCTTAAAATCCATTTCTGCCTAAGAACCAGAGTGATTTCTGCTTGGCCACCCCAGGCAGGAAGGAGGTCTGAGTATAAAGCTCCTCCCCCTGCAGATGAGAACACAATCTGTGCACCTGGAGCTACTGGCAGCGGCCCCCACTTGCCCACAGAGGTGGCTCGAGAGTGTGGCCATGGAGCTGGGGGTACCCAGGCAGTCAACCTTGTGCACAACACATTTACTTGAAGAAAAGCTTGGGACAGAAAGACACTGTCCACGTGACGCCTAGAGAGCAGGAGCCCAAAGGCAGGCTAGGCCACAGCACTGGCCCGGGCACCCGGGCAGCAGCACGCTCGGCTGTGGGTAGGGATGACCTCAGGCTTCCCAGAGTTGGCCCCTCCCTATGCCCTGTGCCCAGATGCACCACTGACTAGGTCAGGTTCCTTGAAGGGGTGGAAAGGGCAGTACGATGGCCCTGGTCCCCACGGGCTCTCCTCCTTCAGTGCCAGCCCACATCTGGGCCACACCAAATGCAGGGCCAGACCTGAACACAGCCTCCCAGGGTGGTAGTGAGCGAGTCATCCTACAGGTAGTCCAAGACTGCACCATGGCCTGAACCTCCTGGCTCAGTTCCCGGTGCCTTTTGGTACCCCCTGTAACCTCGTCATTATGTGCTTGAGGCAGCAGCTGCACAAGTGGTGCCCTCTCCACCCAAGAGCCAGGATCCCAAGTGCTGCCTGCAAGTGGGAGGTCCCCTCCTCAAGACTGCAGCACCGCAGGCAACACCTGCTTGCCTGGCATAGGAGATGGAGGCAGGGGAGGTTATCAGGGCTTCACAAATGGGTACAGTTCGGGGATCTCTGCTCCATCTGAGAAATCTTTGAAAGTACAAAACCAAAACCACACAAAACCAACCAGTCCTCTGGTCTCAAGATCTGTGTTAGTACTGTAAGCTGGCTCAAGGTCAGACGTTCACACATTCTTCACCTTCAGCCTGGGCTCTTTCAGGCTACCATGGAGTAACAGCCTGGCTCCTGACCCTCCCACTTCTTGGGTCCCGAACGTCCTGGCAAGCTAGAGAACAAATCCCGCTAGCGGACACGTCCTGGTGCCTGCTCTGGGCACACTGACACCAGCTTGGTTACCCCAGAGCCCTGAGTCTTTCTGAAGCACAGGTGAGCCTCAGAACACCTGCAATGGCTGGCAGCTACACCACAGGCTCCAGGTCACTAGGGGCGGATAAGCCCTTCTGCTGATGGGCGTGGCAGAATGCCTGGCATTCTGGGTACCTGCTGTGGATGCAGCCGTATGTTGGGGCAAACTACCAGCCAGACCAAGTAGTAGGAACCTTGGTGTCCCCGTGTACTCCAATGGATCCCCGGCATTTCTAGGCACGCTCATCTGGCTGAGAGGACTGAGACCTTCCCACTCACAGCACTGCACATTCTTCTATTTCTACATGGAAAAAAGAGCCATTTCTAACCACTACGCACTTAAAAGCCTACTCTTTATATCCACAAGTGGCACAGGTCATACCAGTACAGACAACAAAGGCCTGTGGCATTGTCAGGGCCTCCAGGAAGGCTGGTGCTGACATTAATGTTCTAGTCAAGTCATCAGTCCATCTCAGACTGCAGGCAGCTGCTGCCCTAGTTCCTGGACCTACGCTCTGGGTCAGCTGCACGGTTCTTCCCATGTAATTGTGCTGGCTCACTCATCCCAGCACTTCCTGGGTGCCCACCAGCCCCTCCTGACAACCAGACAGGCATGGACAGGACTCTTATTCTTGCAAGGGGCCTTGATTGATACTTTCACTACAGTCCTGTGAATGCCCTGCCAGGAAGAATAGAGATTATAAACACAAACAGCACAATTCTCTAGTACGCTAAGGAAAAGACCAAAAGAAGATGCCAGGAAAATCAACCTGACTTGAAAAAAAACACAATCTTGGGAAATCCAATAAAGAAAAACATCCCAAGCAAATAACATCTGTAATAACCCATCCCTTTTCCTGCCAGAACAGAAAATGGCATGGTGCAATTACTCAAGAAAAATGGGCTGAAAAATGGACTTTGTCAATCTACCCAACCACTTTAGGAAGCAGAAGAGAAAACATAAAGGGCATGATTGTTACTTGGATCAGTTTTCCCATTGTAAACAACCAAAAGCAAAGATAAAATATTAATTTTTTTAAATCAAAGAGGTGACAAAATAATATGGAATTAGCAAGTCAAAATAGAATTAGCACAGAAGAGTGTCTTACTCCTGAAAGGCTCACAGAGGACAGAAACCAAAGCCTGGGCCTAAGTGAGGATGACCCACAAGAGGTCTGGGTGTGTGTGTGGGGTAATGGGTTACCATAGCAAAGGCCACCCTGAGCCAGTGGGGCCTTAAAGCAATTCTCAACAAAGTCTAAAGAGTTCATCTCAAACAGAATGTGCTTTCTGGTCATAATGCAATAAGAAAGCAACCAGTAACAAAAAGATAAGAAAATCCCCATAGGTTTGGTTGGAAGTTAAGAAATATATTTCTAAATAATCCATGAGTCAAAGAAGACATCAGAGAAATTTGATAAATTTTTAAAATTGAATGAAAATACCACATACCAAAGCTTGCAAGATGCAGCTAAAGGAAATATAATCTTAAATGCAATTATTAGAAAGGAAATGATGACAATTAGTAAGTTAGGAAAAGAAGAGCAAAATAAACTCAAAGGAGGAAGGAAATAATCAATGAAATAGAAAACAAACTTACAAGAGAAAGGGTCCACAAAGCTAAAAGTTGGTTCTTTGAAAGATCTAATAAAGCTGATAAATCTCTGGTGATACTAATCTAAAAAGATAGAAAACACAAATAACCAATATCAGAAATGAAAAAGGAGACATCACACTTCAGATTCCACAAAAATATCAGAAGATATTATGAACAAATTATGCCAATAAATGTAAAAATTTTAGATGAAATCAACAAATTCCTAAAAACTATGACTTACCAAAACAGATTAAAATGCTAAGCCCAGATACCTTCATGGCAGAGTTCTACCAAATATTCAAGGAAGGAATAGTTCCAATCCTAGAAATCCTCTGGAGCACGGAAAAAGAGGGTGCACTCCCTAAACTCGCTTCAGAAGCCCACCAACGCCCTGATACCAACACCCTTCAAGGAACCTGTGCAAAAGTTACAGGCCGCCCTCACTCGTGAACAGAGATGCAAAAATCATCTGTAAAATACTGAATCTAGCAATACGTAGAAAAAGCTAATACTTCACAACCACAATAAGTTTAGTTGGTTTAATGCTGGAAAACAATGTAATTCTCCACTTCAACATATTAAAGAGAAAAATACTCAGATGCATTTGTTAAAATTCAACAATGATTCACATAAAAACCTGTAGCCAAACAAGGAACAGAGAGGAATTTCTCTGATCTGAAAAAGGGTATAAACAACAACAAAAAACCACAGCAAAGACCTTATTTAATGGTAAATCCTTGAAAGGCTTCTCTCAGCTTTAGAACCAGATGAGAACGTCCATCCACCACTTCTATTCAGTATGGCAAGAAAGGTCTAGCCAGTGCACTAAGGCTAGAAACAAAAAAGGAAACGGCAAAGAACCAAAATTGTCATCTGCTGACACGATATGACGGTGTACATAGAAATCCCAAAGATTTACAGATTGAGAGCTGCTAGATTAAAAACAACAACAACAACAACAACAAAACAATGCACAAATAAACCATTCTCTTATATCAGGCTAATAATGGGGAAAAAAGAAAATGAAATTCTAAAAGACCAGCTTTAATAGCATCTTAAAATGTCATGCACTAGAAATAAATATAACAAAAATTTACAAAACCTCTACAGGAAAAACTACACTAAGAGGTACTGAAAACCCCCATCTCAAACCACACCCAAAAGCTCAGGTGGATTATAGATCTAAACATGAAAGGCAAAAACTGCAAAACTTCTTAGAATGTAGCAAAATATTTTTACAATATGGAATAGGGAAAGATCTCCATCAGAGAAGTGATAAATTCAACTATAGTAAAATTTAAAGCTTCAGCATAACAGAAACCAAAAAGAATGAGACCAAAGACAAACCCCAGAGTAGGAGAGGATACAAAACATAAAATTAACAGCAGACTCATATTTAGGAACTTAGAAACATTTACTAGAAATCGGGAAGAAAAACACTGCCCTCCAAATGGAAACATGACTAGGAAAAGAGTCACAAAAGAGGAGACCCACCAATAAACACGAAAAGGCATTTGCTCTCACTAGTCATCGGAAAGAAAAATGGAAGCCACAACCGGATACTACTAGACAATCATGGGACTGGTGGGGACAACGTGGAACAAAGAAGACCCAAGACACTGGCGGGAATGTAAACTACAACCCCTTTGGCAATCATTCTGGCATTATCTAGAAAAATCAAAAATGGCCGTTTTTTGCATAAAGGCTAATTTTGGGGAAAAACTATCAAAGCAGAGATGAATAAAGTCTCATGGCTTCTTACAGCCTCTTTTGTTTTTCCTTATTCTTTGGGGGCTGTGGATTCGAGAGTTGAAAAAATGCACAAATTTTCACATCCTGAAGGCTGTCTGTGGATCCTAGTATCCAGAAACGTCTTCCTGTCTTAAAGAGAGAGCTGCTCTCAGGGTTAAAACAGTACACTTAACCTGTTGCAACATTCTGCTGGAATCTGGTACAATCACGCCCATCTGGAATGGATACATGTGCCCATTTCCCATTCTGCCGCAGCCCCTGAACACCTAGTTCCTCTACTCAACTTTGTCCTGACTTAATTCTATTGGCTTCCCGAGTAGATTTACACAGACAGTAAGAATTTCAATCTCAGGGGTAGTCTTCATTGTCAATCGATAAACTGGCATTTGGATTTAATGAAATAAAGAACAAAAAAGTCAGCAGAGAATGACTAACACAGGAAGTGCAATCAAGTCCCAAACCCCAAGGCCATGGCAAGGCAAGTCCTTGGTCCAAATGGCCCAGGAGAGCCGAGATGAGAACTCAGTACTCCTGTCCCAAGCCGTGGTGTCCTAGCACCTGCCAGCTGCTTCTGGCCGGCCTCCAGCACCTGCATTCCTCCCCCAGTTCTCCCAATTGCAGACCCAACAAGGGTTAACCCCACGTTAGTTGAGAGTAGAGGTGCCAGAGTACGGAGCCCAAGTCCAGGGGAAAGAAAAAAGGCGGGAAAGCTACGTGAAGAAGGAAGGCCACGTAGTGAGAGCAATCTGTTCATCCAAACAAAAGGAAGGCACAAAGGGGGCACACCCAACAGAAGCCAGGCATGCTCTCAGCAGTGTGCCACACCCACGCCAAGAGGCCTCCTGGGCAGAATCCTGGCTATTGCTCCAGGGCCTAGCAGAGACAGTGGCACTGCAGGTGGCCACTGGGTGCTGGACACAGTAAGGACTTGTCACCACTTTCAAGTGTTTATCAGCAACTGGGCTGCAGGCTCAGGTCAAGGTACCAGATGAAGTTAGCTTTCCAGACTCCAGTGAAGCTGTGCGTGTATCAGCAACAAGCAGGGACCATGCACAGCTAAACCCAAGCTCAGTTCACTGATCTCACAAAGTTCTAACCAATCTCTAGGGAAACCACTGGTTCCTGTTTGGCAGCTAATGTCCCCTTTATCATCCGCCCATGATCTCCTCAGATGCTAGGGGCAATCTAACAGCTCAGCAAGGGCAGGTGCCTTTCCTTTGGGATCTGGGGGCAGGGACAGGGCAGCCAAGTGGTTTCAGCCAGAGACCAGACAATAAATCTGCCAACTGTAACCCTCCTTTCTTCTTATTCTGAGTCTAGAAGCTTTGCAGTGAGTGGGCTGTGCCTGTGCCAACAGCCTGGCAGCAGCCAATGAGGACAGCACTGAGACCACAAGGGGGAAGGCTCAGCCACCAGCAGCCCCCACGCCACGTTCCTCCCTCACAGCACCTGCTGCCACTTCCCAACACTGCCAAATGTGCCATGTGTCCTCTGCCCTCCACTCCACAAGCTGCAATCCTGGCATTCCAAGGAGCTAAAGTGGTGTCCTCAAGAGAGGCAAACCTGCCCCCCAGAATCCAGCCGGTGGGCTGACCAGATGCCCAGGCCACACAGGTGTGGCCCCTGCCCTGTGAAGTCTGCACACGGGTTCACGCCCAGAGGAAGGGGAAAGGGAGCCTCCTAGGCCTCGTTCTCCCTGGAGTCCTGATATGCCCGAAGCATCAGGTGGCAACGTGGGCTGCTCTGTGTCCACCAGGACCACATTAACCGGCAGTTTCTTTGGAACCAGAGAGGCTGAGCAAATATTTCTTTTCCGACCAACAGTGAGGACAGACACTCATTTACTGGGCACCAGCCCGGGAGCCAGGCACTCATTCCATCCTCACAATAACTCACCCCCCATGCATGACTCCATCCCCGTTTTACAGAGGAAGTAAACAAGGTGGGCCAATGTGCCCAAGGTCACACAGCTGGTGCAAAACTGCAGAATCAGGAACTGAAGAGAGGTGAGGGGCCTTTGTGTCCAACTGTGGAAAGGGCAGGACCAACAGACCTAATGTGCGCAGGCAGCAGAGCAACCACAGACGTTTTCCTGAAACATTTCTCTTGGTGGGCCTCAGTCACTTCCTTCACAAGAATCTCTCTGGCACGAGCTGTACGAGGCCCACAGCTGGGGAACAGTTACCTCTTGCAATCTTACACTTACCACGACAGAGTCGTTGTGAGTTAGGTCAACAACCACAGGCTCTAAAGATTCACAGGTGAGGTCCACGATTTCATCTCCAGCTTCAAAACACAACATTTTAATAAGCATTAGCACAAAAGTAACAGTGCATCAATCTAAGCTCTAGTAATATGATTACAAAAGTGGTACAGGCTCCTACAAAACTAGCTGCCCTGGGAAGCATGATGCAAAAGCATCAGGGCCAATCTCCCTTTTCAGGAGTGACAGCCAAAAACATTCTTGCAGAGCTGTGCTGAGCAAGTGTGTAAGGCTCCTACAAACATACTGCTGGCTGTGCGGTGTGTGCACACCTCCTTCCCTCTTTATGTCCCATGCCCACATGGCTAGGCCTCTGCCTTACCTGTTCTTTCCCAGGGGGCAGGAGGCACCAGGCCGGCTGGGCGCAGGGCCCCCGCCCTCTGGAATGGCTGGCTGCTGCTTGACCCACAGACTTCAAGTCCTGCTAGGCTCAGCAATTCCCTTGGGTCTGGAGTGGACATTTTCATTTCCCTTTGTTTCTCAAGTGCTCACCAACGTGGCTGAAGAGGGGCATTAGCTACCTGTTGAGCCCTAGAGCCCCGGCCCACGAGAATGGGCTAAGTTTCTGCTCTGCAGCTGTCCTCCAAGCTCTAGGGGATATTGTGTATGTCTACAGGACACCAGGACAGAGCTGGGCAGGACGCAGGCCAAAATGAGCTGCAGTTATGCCTGGCAGGTGGGAATGGGTGGAGGACTACTTTCAAGTAGAACTGAAAAAAAATTAGAGTCATTTCTTATTTCTACTATTACTAACATTAAAACATAGGAAGGTAAGATTTTTAGAAGTAATATTTGTCTAATATGTTTGGGGAAAGTGACATGCAATTTAACATTTTCTAACTTGTTTTATTTCCTTGCCTTAAAAAGTTTCACAGGAATGAAAAACATAATATTTCATAGACATCCAATGTAGTCACACAAATAGCCTCTTTCTTTTTAATGGCTGCCTAGTTCTACCCCCCACCCCCCACCCCCGGCCCCGACTACCTGTGAGGATGGCAGAACTCACCAGGGCCTCAGCTTTGAGCATGGAGGAGAGTGGGGTCCTAGCCCGCAGGCAGAGGAAAGCAGCCTTTCAGGAATTAGTTGGTAGAAGTCAAAGTCAGAGACCAGAGACAATACAGATAACTGACTCTGGGGGACCCAAGAAATCCAACTCAGACCAAGCTGTTTCTTTATAAATGTCAAGTGTTCAGACATCAGAGTAATAAAAACAATCTTCTTGGGGGTTGGATGTGGCTCAACTGCTTGGGCGTCCGCCTCCCATATGGAGAGACCCGGGTTCGATCCCCGGGACCTCCCGGTAAAAAAACCAAAAAAAAAAAAACCAAAAAAAAAAAAAACAATCTTCTTGTATCTACAGACTGGATTCATTTGCTGGTGGGCACGTCTGGCTTCTGTCTATACCAAGCTCCCTGACACAGGCAGCTTCTGTTAACAAGCTTGCCTTCTTGGGCAATTTTTTGTCTTAATGAAAACTGTTTAAGAGGAAAGTGCCAGTGGCCACTTGACACTTTTGGGGCAGGGAGGGGACGAGTAGTTGAAATACAGGGGCTTCTTTGGGATTTGGAGGTTGTCCTGAGTACCGTTGTGGCAACGGATGCAGGCCATTTTAAATCAGCACACACCACTCAGAACTGTGTGGGAGAGAGTGTGGTCTACGATGTGAACTGTGGTCTAGGGTTGGTGGCAAGGCCCCAGGGTGTGTAAGTCCATTGAGGCTGGTGGGCCACACTTGTGGGAGATGTTTGTATGGGACGTGGTGGGAGGTGTGGGGGGTGGGCAACATGGGAATCCCAGGGGGTTCTGTGTAGTATTTTCGGTAATCTAAGCACCTCTTAAAATATATTTATAAATATATATTAAAAAAAAAAAAAAAAAAAAAAGAAGTGGAAACAGAAAAAAAAAAGAGCAAAGTGCAGTACTTCACTTGGTAAAGCAATCAGAAACATAATTTCTCAGAGAAAAGGTGGGCTCGGGGCAGTCTGACTTTGTCTCCTGCAAGCCACCAGTGGGCTGAATGGCTCCCACAGCTGCGTGACCATTTCCAACCGCCAGGGGGGACATAGGGTACCATAAAGGGGACCAAGTACAGCTCTTACCAATTTAACTTGGTTAAGTTGTAGGAGGAAAAAATGCTTGGCAATGGAGACCATGGGGGTGGGGTGGGAGGCCTGCAATTTTGAAGGTCTTAAAAAAGACATCCTAATAGCTTAGAGTAGCTCACCCTTGTGCATCAGTGCTATCTGCCAAGCATAAGTCTAAGGGTTTTATGGCACTGACTCATTTCTGCCTTCTAATAAGTCTATGCAGTAGGTACTGGCATTTTCCTCTATTTCAGATAAGGAAACTAAGGCTCGGAAGTTAAAGTTAAGTAACATGCACAAGGTCCTCTAGCTTGTAAATGGCAATGTCGGGCATTGATGGTCCCAGAGCCCATGCAGCCCACCAGGCCTCGCGGCCTCCCCACTCCAAAAGCCCCAAGGCCTTGAGTCCCACTGGCGCTCTTACCGCTTTCCACCAGCTCTATAGGTTCTGCTTCCAGGGCCATCTCAGGTGTGGAGGCTGCTTCCCGAGTTCGCTTCTGGGCTTGTCTAGAATGTATTGTTCCGCCACGGCGCTTTCTCTGTAGGAAGTGAGGGGAAAAGAAACAAATATTCACATGAGCTCCCGACTGATATCATTTTAGCAAGGAGTCTAAGTAAAAGGAAAAAAGGTCAACACAGGAATGCTTCAATTCATTAAGAAGACTATAAGTAGACCTGGGGTTGGCCTTTCAAAACTTGATACTCTAGAACACTGAATGTTTACAGAGGAAAAATCACACAAAACATACAATGAATTAAAATTCCATAAAGACTTTGAGGATATCAAAAGTATATGGCGGGGGACGGATGTGGCTCAAACGGTTGGGCGTCCGTCTCCCATATGGAGGGACCTGGGTTCGATCCCTGGGACCTCCCGGTAAACCTCCCGGTAAATATATATATATAAAGTATATGGCAACAACCAGCAAGATGGCAACAGAATAAAAAGCTCCGAGAATCAGCTCCTGCTACGGGGCAGTTGGTGATCACCCACAAACTACCTAGAGCACTTGTTTGGGGGCTCCAGGAGACCAGAAGTGCATCCTGCAATATCCTTGAAAGAGTGGGAGGAGGAGACTGCCCATCTGCAGAGAAGATATGTGAGTAGAGCCCTCCACGCCACGGAGGCCGGTGCCCATCCTCCACTGGAGGCACAAGCTGCCTTGGGAGCTGTCCTGCAGCTGGAATTGGAAGCGCCACTTCCCAAAAAGGGGGAGGAAGAGATGGTTGGGCACCAACTTCAGCTACCGATTAGTGAATTCTGCTGGCTAAAGTATAATCCTAAGAAGAGCTAAAGTTTGAACCTGTGTAAGTCAGAAGGACGCCGGTGGCCGCCATCTTAACTCCGCACCTGACATGAGGGGAAGTGGGGCTGACTGAAAATCACAGTGACGGTAGAGATCGGTTTCTTTCAACAGATCGACCTACAAGCGTGCCTAGGCTTTAGCCCCACCTCTAGCAGGGAGGAAGCTGGCAGGCCCTGCACCAGCCTCTCCAGGTAACTGCAGGTACGTTTAGCTGGCACAGACTGAATAGTCGGAAGTCTACCAGGGGAACTGTGGTCATCTTGGACCTGCACTGCATAGACTGCTGCCCACATCTGCAGCTCCATCCCTGCCCCAGGCAGGGGAGAAAGGGGCGTGAAGCCTCATCAGTCTCTCTGGACAACTACAGGCTAGGCCTGCATGACTTAGATTATTCCACACAGCTGTGGCTCTGTCCCTACCCCCAGCAAAGGAGAAATTTGGGAGAAGCTTCACTGGTCCTTGGGGCAATGAGGGTAGCTTGAACCTCCACAGCTTATAGCACCAACTACATCCTTGGCTCTGACTACACAACCAGCAAGGGAGAAGGGCAGGAAGCCCTAAACTAAGGAGAAAACCTGCACCCAGAATAAATACTTGAGTAAGCCAGATGCCAAGACACCAACAAAAAATTACAATCCACACCAAGAGATATGGCCCAGTTAAAGGAACATGATAAGCCTCCAGATGACATAAAGGAGTTGAGACAACTAATCATAGATGTTCAAACAATCTCCTTAATAAATTCAATGAGAAGGCCAAAGAGTTTAAGGATATTAAGAAGACATTGGATAAGCACAAATAAGAATTTTAAAGCATACCTAGAAAAATAGCGTATCTTATGGGAATGAAAGGTGCAATAAATGAAATTAAAAATACACTGGGGGGGCGGATGTGGCTCAAATGGTTGGGCATCCGTCTGCCATACGGAGGGACCTGGGTTCGATCCCCGGGACCTCCTGGTAAAATTAAAAATATATATATAGAAGGCGCATGGGCTGCCAGGCTCTGTGTGCTGGTGAGCCGCCAGGCCCCGCGAGCCATGCAGCAAGATGATGACGTAACCGGAGAGAGACGCAGTGGAGAGACAAGACGAGATCTCGCTCCGAAAGCTCTGAAAACCAGGAACCGAGGTGGTGCAGGTGGCAGAACACCTTTCTCCTACATCGGAGGTCTCCAGGATCGAATCCTGGTGAAGACTGGAGGAGGAGGATAAGAAGAGATGGCAGGAAACAGACACAGAGAATTGCCCAGCAAATGGACACAAAACAGCAAATGGGGAAGGGGGGGTTTAAAATGGATAAAGTAAAAAATAAATCTTAAAAAAAAAAAAAAAAAAATACACTGGAATCATATAATAGCAGATTTGAGGAGGCAGAAGAAAGGATTAGTGAGCTTGAAGAAATGGCCTCTGAAAGCGAACATACAAAAGAACAGATGGAGAAAAGAATGGAAAAAATTGAACAAGGTCTCATGGAACTAAACGTGTCCCAGAAGGAGAAAAGAGGGAAATGGGGCAGAAGAAATATTTGAAAAACTAATGGTAGAAAATTTCCCAACCCTACTGAAGGACATAGATATCCATACCAAAGAAGCACGACGTACTCCCATCCGAAAAAATCTGAATAGACCAACTCCAAGACACTTACTAAACAGAATGTCAAATGCCAAAGACAAAGAATTCTGAGAGCAGCAAGAGAAAAGCAATGCATATCATACAAGGGATACCCAATAAGATTAAGTGCCGATTTCTCATCAGAAACCATGGAGGCAAGAAGACAGTGGTATGATATATTTAAGATACTGCAAGAGAAAAACTTCCAGCCAAGAATCTTATATCCGGCAAGGTTGTCTTTCAAAAATGAGGGCGAGATTAGAATATTCACAGATAAACAGAAACTGAGAGAGTTTGTAACCAAGAGACCTGCTTTGCAGGAAATACTAAAGGGTGTGCTACAGTCTAAAAAGTAAAGACAAGAGAGAGAGGCCCGGAAGAGAATCTAGAAATGAAGATTATATCAATAAAAGTAACTAAAAGCATAAAAAGAGTGGTGAAAATAAAATATGACAGATAAAACCCAAATATTTCAGGCATAAACTTAACCAACGATGTAACGTACTGGTATTCAGAAAACTAAAACTCATTGTTAAAATAAATAAAAAAAAAAAATAAAAGACCTAAATCATTGGAAGAATATTCCATGCTCATAGATTAAAAGACTAAGTATCATTAAGATGTCGATTCTACTCAAATTGATATATGGATTCAATGCAATTCCGATAAAAAGTCCACCAGCATTTTTTAAATAAATGGAAAACATGATTAACCAATTTATTTGGAAAGGTAAGGGGTCCTGAATAGCCAGAAACATCTTAAAAAGAAAAAGTGAAGTTGGAAGACTCATTTCCAGACTTTAAGTCATATTACCTAGCCACAGTGATGAAAACAGCATGGTACTGGCATAAAGACAGACACATAGACCAATGGAACCAAATTGATGGTTAAAAACCAGACCCTCACATCTAGGGTCAAGTGATTTTTGACTGGCCTGTCAAACCCACCCAGCTCGGGCAGAATAGTCCATTCAACAAATGGTGCTGAGAGAACTGGATATCCATAGCCAAAAGAAGGAAAGAGGAACTCTGTCTCACCCCTATAAAAAAATTAAGTTAAAATGAATCAAATACCTAAATATAAAAACAAGAATCATAAAATTTCTAGAAGAAAATGAGGAAAATATCTTCAAGACCTGGTGGTGGTGGTGGATTCTTAAAGGAGATAAGAGGAGGGCTGAGATGGACTACAGATGTTTAATGTAAAAGTTTTAATTAGCTTTACTGTAAAAGTGTGGAAATGTACACAGTTGATGGTAACACATTATAGTGAATAACAGCTCGTTTATAAATGGGAATGTGGCCGAAAGGGGTAGTCTAGGGATGTAAATGCCAATTGACAGAAAGTTAGAGAAGAATCTAGGGACTGACTAGCACAGTAAACCCAGAGGTGGATGAGAACTGTGGTTGATAGTACAGATGCAATTGTGTCCTTCTGTGAGCTAGAGCAGATGTTTATCACTGTTGCAGGATGGTGGGAATGTGGAGAAGCATGAGAAAAATACAACTGGAGCGACCTACGGAGTGTGGTTAACAGTAATAATGTAATATTCTTGCATCTATGCTAAAGATGTACTGTGTTGATAATGGGGGAGTATGGAAAATGTGTGTCAAATATACGCTGTGGACTTGGTAATAATCGGATGATATTATCTCATAATCTGTAAAAAAATAAATATTCCACCAGGGTGTGGTGTGTTGATAGAGGGGTGTTGTTTGGGAATTCTGCATGATTCCCAAATTGTGCATGATTGTTTTGTAAGTTTACAAGTTCTGTCACAAAAATGTATTTAAAAATAATAACAGGGAAGCAGATGTGGCTCAATCAGTAGGGCTCCCGTTTACCATATGGGAGGCCCTGGGTTCGATTCCTGGGGCCTCCTGGTGAAGGCAAGCCAGCACACGTGGCGTGGTGAGGTGACGCAGCAGGACGACCCAGCAAGGGGAGACAAGCAGCAAGGGGGGGATAAATGAATAAATAAATAAATCTAAAAAAAAAATAAAAACAAAAATAAAAATAATAACAGCGTGGGTTGGGGGAAAAATACACCAAATGTAAGATAAGGACTATAATTAGTAGTAAGACTTCTGACAATATTCTTTCATAGTTTGTAACAAATGTCTCACGACAATGCAAGGTGTTGGTGGAGGGTTGATGTATGGGACCCTTGTATTATGTTATGCATGTTTACTTTGTAAGTTCACAACTTTTACTATACAGTTATTGTTTATGTATTTTCATGTATGAGTGATATACTTCAATAAATTAAAAAAAAAAATTTTTTTTTAAGTATATGGCAGAAATAAGAGTTGAGACAACTTATAGCTATTCAACCAAATCTCCTTAATAAATTCCGTGAGATGGCTAAAGAGATTAAAGACATCAGAAAGACACTGAGTGAGCACAAAGAAGACTCTGAAAGCATATACAGAAAATTGCAGATCTCATGGGAATGAAAGGCACAATAAATGACATTAAAAATACACTGGAGGGGAGAAAAGGGGGCAATGGGGAAAGATGGTGGCCCACCTGTCCCATGGATGAGGGAACCTAAACATGTTACGTGAGGTGGTGTGTTGTGAGTTGCGTGAGTTCCTGGAAAAGTACACGGGAAGCAAGGCAATGGTTTGGGATGAGTATCTAACAGGACCATTTGGGCTGATTGCACCGTACTCACTACTGAAGGAACACAAAGTGGAAAAAATGTTCACACTTGAACGAAGTCATTTGCCAGCAGCTAATGTCAAGAATATTATTTTTTTCCTTAGACCCAGGCTAGAATTGATGGGTATCATTGCTGAAACTGTGTTCAGTGAAGACAGATAAGGCCCAGTGAGAGATTGACACATCTTGTTTGTGCCACGCCGTAGCTTATTATTATGTGAGCAGCAGCTAAAGGATCTGGGTATTTTGGGATCCTTCATTCACAGGGAGGAATACAGCCTTGATCTCATTCCATGGAGTTAGAGCCTGTAAAGAATGCTACCTGGAGAGCGACCAGACCAGCCTCTACCACAGCTCACAGGTGGAGGGCCTTGCAGCCTCTGTACAGAACTGTCCCCAAGATCTTTGGGAAGGGAGAATGTGTGTGCAAGTGGCCAATATGATGATGAGGATGAAGAGAGAATTTGCAGGAAGCCAAAATTCAATGTTTCCTGTGTTTGATAATCTCTTGTTGCTTGATCACGATGTGGATTTATTAATGCCTCTTGCCACTCAGCTTATGTACAAGGAACACATTGATGAAATCTACAGCATTCGTAACAAATTAACTGATGCCTGAGCACAATGCTGATGTCACCCACACAAGGGCTTGTACCCTCATGAGCAGAGACCATGGGTTCACATACACATGGCACTGCATTTTGAAGAACAGAGATCGTTGTGGCTGGCAGTTGTAGTTCAAGAGAGCTTGCAAGAAGAGGTGGCCCTGGTACTGAGTTTTGAAAGAGGGGTAGACTTCAGAAGGGGGTGCTGGCAAGGCGCAGGGAGCTTGAGAAAGTAGAGAGCACACTGGGGAAAAAGGTTGGGGTCGCTGGGTGGAAGCCTTGGAAGGCCATCTGGAGTTTAGGCTTGACAGGTTAGTAGGTCAGAGGTCACAGGTGTTTCGTTTTGCTCCTTTGGGTTTTGGGTCACACAATGATTTTGTTTGTTTCTGTTTTTTAAAGCAGTTTCATTGAGATCTATTCACGTATCATGCAATCTATCTGAAGTGTATAATCAATGGCTTTTGGTATAATCACAGTGTTGTGCATTCATCACCACAAAAAATTTTAAAGCAATTTCATTACTCTAAGAAGAAAAACTCTACAACCCTTAACAGTCATCTCTTAATCCCTCTATCCAATTTCTTAAAAATTGGTTATCTGCCAGCATTTAAAGTTTGAGAAATTTAGTCTAACTAGTCTTTAAAAAGATCTCCAGCTTACCACAGCAGCCCCCATCTTCCCTCTGTCCCTGCCTGGCCTCCTGGCCTCATTCATTTCAGCTCCATCCTGAATTACATGAGAGGGAGCCAAGGAAAGGTGGGCCTGAAATCCATGGGTACAGAAAGTAGAAAGGTGGTTGCCGGGGCACTGGGAAGCGGGAATGAGGGAGTGACTGATAACAAGTACAGGTTTCCATGGGAGATGAAAAAGTGCTGGAACTAGAAGAGTGGTGATGATTGTACAACATTGTGAATGTACTTAATGCCAGTGAATTGTGCCCTTTAAAATGGTTTAAATGATTAATTTTATGTTATGTGTATTTTACTACAATATAAATAAATGAAGCAAACAAGAAGAAAAAAAAAATTACACTAGAGGCATATAACAGCAGATTTGAAGAGGCAGAAGAAAGGATCAGTGAGCTTGAAGACATGGCCTCCGAAAGCAAATATACAAAAGAACAAAGAAAAGAATGGAAAAAATCAAAAAGTCTCAGGGAACTAAATGAGAGCAAGAGACGTACAAACATACGTGTCATTGGTGTCCCAGAAGGAGAAGAGAAGGGAAAAGGGGCAGGAGGAATATCTGAGGAAATAATGGTAGAAAATTTCCCAACCCTATTGAAGGACAGAGATATCCGTGTCCAAGGACAACTTACTCCCACCCAAATAAATCCTAATAGACCTACTCCGACACACATACTAGTCAGAACGTTAAATGCCAAAGACAAAGAGAGACTCTTGAGAGCCAGACACATCTTAAAAAGGAAGAACAAAGTTGGAGGACTCTCATTTCTGAACTCTGTCATGTTACCTAGCTACAGTGGTAAAAACAACATGGCACGGACATAAAGAGACATATAGACCAATGGAACTGAACTGATGGTTCATAAACAGGTCCTCACATCTGTGGTCAAGTGATTGTTGACAAGGCTGTCAAACCCACCCAGCTGTATAGGAACAGTCTATTTAACAGATGGTGCTGGGAGAACTGAATATCCATATCCAAAAGAAAGAGGACCCCTACACCTCACACCTTATACAAAAATTAACTCAAAATGAATCAAAAAAACCTAAATATAAAAGCTGGAATCATAAAATTCTTAGGAGAAAATGTAGGGAAACATCTTTGAGACCTGGCAGTAGGTGATGGTTTGAGCCTTACACTGAAAGCATGAGCAATGAAAGAAAAAAATGGATAAATGGTACCTCCTCAAACTTAAAGCTCCATTTGCACTTCAAAGGACTTTGTCAAAGACAAAGAGGGAACCCACCCAATGGGAAAAATATTTGGAAACCACATATGCGATAAAGGTTTGATTTCCATGTTATATAAAGAGATTATACAACTCAACAATAAAAGAAGAAGCAATCCATTCAAAAAATGGGCAAACGATTTAAATAGACATTCTCCCAAGAGGAAATACAAATGGCTAAAAAGCACATGAAAAAAAAAACGTTCACTATCACTAGCTATTAGAGAAACGCAAATCAAAGCTACAAGATATCATCTCACACCGCACAGAACGGTCATTATTAAAAAAGCAAAAAATAACAAGTGCTTGAGAGGATGTGGAGAAACAGAAATACTCCCTCATTGTTGGTGGGCGTGTAGAATGGTACAGTCTTTGTGGAAGTCAGGTTGGCGGTTCCTCAGAAAGCTAATTATAGAACTGCCATATGATCTGGCAATCGCATTACTAGAAATATATTCAGAACTGAAAAACAGTGACACGAACAGACATTTGCACACCGATGTTTTACAGCAACGTTATTCACAATTGCCAAAAGAAGGAAACAACCCAAGTGTCTACCAACTGATGAATGGATAAACAAAATGTGGTACATACATACAATGGAATACTACACTGCTGTTAAGAAGAAATGAAACTGGGACACATATGATAACGTGGATGAACGTTGAGGACATTATGCTGAGTGAAATAAGCCAGACACAAATGACAAATATTCTATGTTCTCACTAATATGAACAAAATATGAAGAATAGGGAAGCAGATGTAGCTCAAGTGATTGGGCTTCCATCTACCACATAGGAGGTCCAGGTGTCAATTCCCGGGACCTCCTGATGAAGGCAAGCTGGCCCGCGTGGCGAGCTGGCCTGAGTGGAGAAGCGGCCCAAGCGGTGTGCTGGCACAGTAAGATGACGCAACAAAGAGAGACACAGAGGAGAGACAATAAGAGACGGAGCAGACCAGGGAGCTGAAGTGGCACAAGAGACCTTGTGGCGCCTCGCTCCCACCCCAGAAGGTCCCAGGATCGGTTTCCGGTGCCATCTAAAGAGAAGACAAGCAGACACAGAAGAACACACAGTGAATGGACACAGAGAGCAGACAACGGGGGTGGGGGTGGGGGGCGGTGATGATGATAAATAAATAAATAAAAGAATAAACACATGGGAGTTAAAACCTAGACTATATGTTACTAGGAGATAGGATGAGGGCTGAGAAGGGATACTGATGCTTAATGTATGTAGAATTTTTAATTAGCCTGATTGTAAAAGTGTGGAAATGGACAGAGTTGATGGTAACACATTACAGTGAGTATAACTAACACAGCTGGTTTATAAATGTGATTATGGCTGAAAGGGGTAGTCTAGGAAAGAAAGCTACAGACCTGGAGCAATTAATGTCTGCTGCTAAGGTTTCCACTACAGATGCAAGAAAAAGAAGGTCCTCGCGTTTTCTGTCTGTCTAGTTGTGGCAGCCAAGATTGAAAGGGGGAATACAGGAAATTCTAAACACGGGGAGGAGGAAATAATCTTTGCAACTCAGAAATAAACTTAAAAACAGAAAAAAAAAGAAAAAGCTAGAGAATAATTTAGGGACTGTAGAGCATAGTGAACTCAGTGGTGGATTGGATTGTGGTTAACAGTACAAATATAAGAAGTTCTATGAACTAGAACAAATGTCCGTCATTATTACAAGGTAAAAAGAATATGTTGATACAAGGGGAAAATACAATTAATGTAACTTATGGACCATAGTAATAAACATAGTTAAATATTGAAATAATTGTAATATTCTTGCATCAGTGTCAAGTTACTATATCAATGCTAAGGGTCAATAATAGGGGGGCTATGGGATCTTTTCTATTGGACTAAGGAAAACGTTCACAGGTTTACTGGGGCAATGACTGCACATCTCTGTGATGAGAGTGAGAGCCACTGAGTACACTTTGGCTAGAATGTACAAGGCATGGGACTGTACGACAGTGAACCATGTGGGGGAAGATGGACTGTGGTTAATAGTGCAAAGATGAGTGTTCTCTCATGAACTACAACAAATGAACAATATTAATAATGGTGTTAATAATAGGGGGTATATGGAGAAAATATACCAAGTACATGCTATGGACCATAGTGGTAACAGTCTGATCATGTTCTTTCATGATCTGTGACAGATGTTCCACCACATGTCAGGTGTTGATGGAGAGTTGATGTATGGGAATTCTTTTTTTTTTTAATTTTTTTTTATCTTACCGGGAGGTCCCGGGGATCGAACCCGGGTCCCTCCATATGGCAGACGGACGCCCAGCCATTTGAGCCACATCCGCCCCCCAATGTATGGGAATTCTGCACATTATGCACAATTGTTTTATAAGCTTACAACTTCTCTAAAAATTTATAATAATAATAACACCAACGACGATAACTTTTAAAAGTATATGGCAACTACCTCTCTGGAAGCTTCTCGGTCCACGTCAGGATTTGGCCTTGGCAGTGGATGCCCTGGGAACCCCTTCCTTTAACCAACTGTTATAGACCTATCTTCCTTGAATCTGTGTTCAGCCTTACAGATTCTGTTTTGTTTTTTCAACACAAAGAATACCAGTCTTTTGAATTTATATCCACTGTGAAAGCTGGTCTTTCTTCAAGAAACATGGCCTCCAACTTTTCAAGGATATTGTCAAGTGTGATTTGATCCCTTACAATCGTTTCTCTCCTCACCCTAGCTCAAAGAACCAAAGTTGCTTTATGCCTGTCTAGTCCATCTGGATGGCTCCAGTGGGCTGCCTCAACACCACATCTTTGGGAAGGCTCAGGCCCTCAATCCCCCTGGCTGCAGCTCACACGTTCCAAACCAGCCTTTCTTCTACATTCTTAGGGCACTGGTTGCCAAGATGCCCTGCATTTCTGACTTGGTTGGCCCCAAAGTTGAAATATGCTTTTCCCCAGGCTTTCCAAAGGAGACAGAAAATGACAACTGAGGCTGCCACCTGGCCACTGCTCCCCTGCATGCCCCCACTGGTCCTAGGCCCCCTGAGGTTTGGAGCTCCTTCTTCCCTCTGGCACTGGACCGGCAATTCTTCACAGAGCTCCACACTTCCCTACTGGGTCACCTGGGACAGTGACTTAACTTCTTAGCCAAACTTCCTCAGTAATACCTGCCTTGTGGAGATGTTACAGGAACTAAATGAGATGATGGATATAAAGCGCTGAGGATAGATGGAAGATGTTATTATTACTCTAGGTCCTTACTACATCATTTTTCCCATCTTGGATTGTTTGCCATTTTGTTCCTGGTAACTCTGGAAGGACAAGATACTGTAGGTGAGATTCAGCACGGGACCCAGAAGCAGCTAGACGATGAGGCTGTTTTACATCTGGTCCACATGATAATGACTTCAGTATCTCAGAAACATCTGCTTTGAGCTCACGGTCCTTAGAGCAACCTTGAAGAATGTGTTGTAACTGTTAGCAGGGAGTCAACTGGGGCAGGAGGGACTTCCAGGCTGTCTTCTCTAAAACTCAAGGGGCTCCAGGTGACACGAGGGTTCCACCAAACAAGAGCTGCTTCTGAGGTTTGATAAAAGCCCTAGAGTGGTTTTAATTACCCATCAACTTTGGTTCCTGAATGTAAGAAAACTCTTACTACCAATTATTACCAATACACTCAAATTGAATAAGAAATTAAAATGTGGGGGGGGGGAAATAGAAGGGAAAACTGTTAATAGGTTTGTGAATGATTAAATAAAAGCTTGTTGAAGGAAACCAAAGAGCCCTAATATTTCCAGGACATTGACAGCTGCTCAAACAGTATGAAGTTCCAAAACCTAAGGCCATTCCTTCTCAGTCTTGTCTTCCAGCAGCCATAGCACTACCTTGACACTTTGAGTTCAGCTTGAGATTAAAAAAAGGAAAAGGTGGAGTTACTACCACAAAGTTCCCTGTACACAAGGACTAGGGTCACTTAGAAGAACCTTTAAGGTACTTCTGCTAATGGGCCACATGTAAGTAGTAGTCGCCTAGCTCTGAAATAAACCCAAATGCTGACAGAACTTACCGTGCTCATTGTGCACTTTGGCTCTGACCTACAGAACAGGAAGGGGTCTGTACCAGGCTTGCAGAGAGCCGAAGTTCTCAACACTTCACAAGCAGGTTTGTCAGCCTCTGGCCTGCATAAGAATTTTGAGCCAGATAGGTTTCCAGTACCATCAAATCCTGAAAAACAAAGACATTGTGTTGATCATGCTGCCACTTGCATCAATAACAAAGCTCGGTTCAGTAATTTACTGAGTCCTTCTGTAAGCTAGGTACTTTGTCAAACGCTTTACATACTTTATTTAATGCAATCCCACATTATTCTGGTGGAATATAGGACTACTTGATCCCAAAATTTGCAATGACAACCATCATGCTATATACTGTACTCCAAATTTTTGGCTGTTATAACCCTAGCAAAGTACTATACCAGCTGCTGGAAAGAAGCCAAGAGATTAGATAAGAGAACAGAACTGCCACAAGGAAAACAAGCTGTTTCCTCACACATTAGCTCACCTACTCCTCATAGCAACTGCACAGCGACAGAGGTTCAGAGATTACTGCTTGGCTGTACAAACGGAGGAAGCAAGCCCAGAGCCCTGGCTTGTCCATGAGAAAACGGCACTGGACCATGTTACAGGGGCAAGGGTAACTTTATTCCAGGGGGCTGCTACAGCAAGGGGAGAGCAGAACTCCGCTCCGCTTGAAGAAAGGACAGCCAGCTTTAAGGGCCTGGGAGGGGTGGGGAAAAGGCCCACAGAACAGTGAGGTGGGTCCATCAATGGAAGGGCTTTACTGAGACCACTAGGCTCAGAACGTTTTCCTGTGTGGTGACTGGGCCCCCTGGAGTCAGTAAAGGCTGGGAGAGAGGAGGAGGGAGATAAGAACTATCCGTTTAAGAGCCTCTCAGGCGCCTGGGTGGCCAGGACGAGAGGGAGAGGAGGAGGAGGTTCAGGACGAGTTTGAAATTTAGAATAGAGTCTGAAGTTTTTTCCCTTTTTTCCCCCAGTAGTCTGAAGTGTTTTTTTTTTTTTCTTTTCCCTGCAATTCCACAGCTGTAGGATTATTTTCAAGGCAGTCAGGATGGGGGAGTGAGCTGGTAGGGGTACAAAGGGTAGGGCTGGCAGCTGGGTCAAGAGGAAAAAAACAGTCTTTCCTCTTGTTCAAGAAAAACATTAAGGGCAAGTTGAACCACTTGTTGAGAAGTAGTGGTAAAGATCAGTTGTTTTAGGGCCAGGAACCTTAAAAGACGGATATCTAAAAGGAAAAGAAATAACATATTAAAGTCAAAGAGATCGGTGGGTAAAATCTTTTGATTATGCAGCACTGTTCTTTGAGTTTTTTTAAGGGAGATGTAAATGTTCTTGGCAAGGCTGTTTATAGCTGTGGCTATTTCTCACGTAAGGGCATGTATGACTTTATCACTTTTTTAGTGGCCCAGAAGTGACTTGCCGGAGGAAAAATGCAGCCCACGCATGGTTTGTTGCAGGGATGAGTCCCCTGAGGTATGTATGATGTCGCTGGGCTCTAGCTCTCCTTTGGGGAAAAGGCTGGATACAAGACAACCCAGAGTCTCCCCAAGGATTTGGACAGTCAAGTTTTAGTTTTTAGTGTGGGTGGGAGGAAAATTGAAAATGTTAGTATGGAGAGTTGCAGCCAACTATTCGAAGAAATGGTAAGAATTAAAAATTTGGTAAGGGTTGGCAACATCGGCAAGATGACAGGATCCAGTCTGCCTTAGAGACAGTCACCTGCCGTTTAGAAAGGGGGTGCAGCTGTGGGTGCCGCTGCAGCGGTCACTCCCTGGGAAGCACTGGGCTAGAACCAGGGCCAGGGGTTGGAGAGACGCAGACCTGTGTGAGGTACATCTAGGAGGTGCAAGTCCCACCAAATTTCAAATCCATCTTTTCACCCCCAGCGCCACTGTCAACACTTTTCGCCCCAACCATTACCACAGCCTCCTCATAACTGATCTCCCACCCATTGTCAAATGAACTTTCTGGGACACGCATGTAACCACTGCAAACTTTCTGAGGCTCCCATCGAGTCCCATCAACTCAGGGCTGCCTGCAGAGGCAAGGTGGCACCGCAGTCACAGCATGACTTTGCAAGCAGATACCTGGACTGGGCTCCAAGCGCCGGACCCTGGGCAAGGCAGTTGCCTTCTCTGCATCTACACAGCCCCCTCGATTGACCTGTACCGACCACCTGACTACAGGCAGATACGAAGACAGCAGTGGGAACAGGGTAAAGGCTTCCCACCACCCAGCTCTTTGTAAAAGAACCAAACTGCACATTTCCCTACCTCATGTGGGGTGGACTAGAGGGGGAAGGGTGGGGGTCTGGCAGGCAGCTAAGGTCTCGGTCATGACTAAAGCATATGAACTAGGTGTGAAAGTAGCACAAGGCAGGGCTTAATTTTACCAGAAGAGGCCAGAGGTTTCCAGGAGAAGCCCAAAGGGGTCATCCAGCCTGAGCCGAGCCATCTTCTCCAGCACTCTGTGGTCTGTTTCCATCTGAGAAAACAGCACAGCACAGGGACACCCACTGTCTTGACTCTGAATGGCTTAGAGGAAAGAATCCCAGGACTTTGTCACAGGCGGCCAGCACGCGGAGGACGGCCCTCCACCCAGCCCCCCTGGGGGACCACTGATGCTCCCAGGCATTCGGAATGACACAAGCACTTCTCAGAGCAGCCAGAGCCTGCCCACCGAGCCTTTCTGTCTAGGTGGGCCGGAGTGAAGCCTGTCCTACACATCCCCCCGTGCTGTATGGGCAGCACGGAGGAGCATCCCAACCACCCTTAGGGGTCAGACTCAGTCCCGCCACATTTCCTGGGTTCTGATGTTCATGTTTCCTTCTGATCCCAAGAGCACCTTACATCTGGGTATACCCCTATAATGTAGTTTCTCTCTTTTTTTTTCTGAAAAATCATCCAGATCCACAGTATGCCTTAGACTTGAGAAAATCCAATCAAGACATCATGGACAGGAGGATGCACACGCCATAGCAGTTCCAGAAGCCTCTTGCCTTTCACTTGATAGGTTTTTAGTCTTTTCAAATGTGGTTGTTAAAGATGTGACTGACCTAGAGACTGGCCTCTACCCATCGGCCTGTAGGCCCTGCACTACTCTCTAAAGACACCACCGTGTACCCCTGGGGCCAAGCTAGACCCCTCTTCCCTTGGGAGCTGTTTCTGAGCTTCTAGTTCTTCGGGCCTTTCATGCCCTCCCATGTCCATGGCCAATCTGGCAATTCCTGCCAAATAGGTTTTCTCTCTTTTGGGAATAGTAAGAGTTAGTGGTCAGAAGGACAGATAAAGTTGGAAGGCTGGACAATTTAGGAAAATCTACCAAGGAGTCGATTTTACCAGGGAATCAGGTGGGAAAGGGGTATTCCAAGCAGACTAGTGTGGGAACATGGAAGTACAGCGTGTGGACAAAGAGGGTAGAGGTCTGTGGGAAAGGGAGCCCTTGTCAGCTACTAGGTTCTAGATCAGGTGACAGGGGCCATGAGAATGATAAAACTAACTAGGTTTATTATAATATCAACTAGTAAATGTCAGAGCCTGGACTTAAGCCAACAGCCTGATGCCAGAACCCACAGTCTTATATAAATATTCTGTGAATGCCAGAATCAGAGGTACTATTTCTAGAAACAATCTAGAGCACAGATGATGTGCTTCAGGTTTCTCATATTTAGTTTGCCCAGAAAAGGGCTCCTGCCTCCTCCTCCCCACCCACCTGCCCCGAGTGTTCCTCCATCTCAGCAAACAGCCCCACCATCCTTTAGTTTCTCTGCAATTGCTCGTATGTCCTCACACAGATGTCCTGCAACCACGGGGGTCTGTCTACTTTGCAGAGACAGTGTCTTGCCTAAAGCAGACGTTCAGTGTCTATTGATTGAAAGAACTGGCTCAGAGCTGAGGGGAAGAGTATGGGGGTGGTCGATGGTGTTCCCACCACTAAGAAAAGCTTGGAGAAGCATCCCTGGGAATGGCCAGCAATGCCAGAGGCCAGGAATTCCCAAGGTAGACCTTGACAGGAGGGTGAGACAGAAGCAGTTCATGCAAAGGCATCTAGCTGGTACTCTGCAGAAGTGACACGGTAAAAGCAAACTAGGGAAGGCAGAAAAGAAGCAGATGATGAGCGTAAAGAATCTCAGCTTTAGAAATGCTGAATGTGGGATATCCAGGTAGAATGGTCAAAAAGGCAGCAAAAAACTCTGGAGAACTAGAGTGCATCAAGCCATCGGAATCTATGGGAAAATACAGAGAGGCAGGTGGAGAAAGAGATGGCAAAAGAGAATTAAAAAATTAGAGAACCTAGAGATATTAGACAAAATCCAGACTTTCAAGGAGGAAGAAGCAAATGGTCAGAAGTGATGACAGGCGGGGGAGAACTAAATGAGGCCTGTAGGCCCCATCCCAAGGAAGTGGGCCACTGGTGACCACCGAGGGCCGTTCTCGGCAAGTGGCAGCAGCAGCCAAGTAGCAGCACCCCGAGCCCAAACTGTACGTGGGGTCAAGACAGGCTTCCTGGAGGAAGTGCCACTGGAGAGGAGCCAGAGCTGTACTGACTGTCTAGCTCACATCGCCCTACTATTTAAACCACAAGCACATAAGTTTCCATATGTTTTCAGTATTTCCATAGATAGAATATTAAAAGTAGAATTACTGAACACGTGTCAAGGAGTATGAATATTCTAAAGACTCTTGCTGCGTACAGCCAACCTGCCACGACTGCTGGCAATGTCCCAGCGCCTAATTGTGCTGCCCACCCTCCTGGGCACTGGGCATGATAGTTAAAAGTTACTGCCTTCCACCTTAAAGCTTCTTAAATTGGATCTGTGAAGCCATCACATCGATAACCATGCTTTAGTACCCAAGAAAAATATGAGCCTCCTGCTTGTTATACAAACGAGGATGCACCACTAAACAGGCAATCAAATCGTCCAGGCTCTGACCACGTCAGCCCTGTAGCCCTGTACAAACACTGTCCCCATGCCTCAGTGTCCTCTTTTTTTTTTTAGGAGGTACTGGGGATTGAAACTGGGACCTCGCACCTGGGAAACAGGCACTCAACCACTGAGCTACATCCACACCATGTCATTTTCAAGGTGGGAAACACATCCCTGACCTTGCATCTTTCACACTAGTGAAACAGAAACAGTGAATGAGGACGTGCTTAGGAGGCAAATCCAGCAGCTGATGAACTGAAGAACTATTATGGGTGCTACTCTGGGGCAGGCACTGCTCCAGGGCCTAGAAGTAGAGCAGTGAACCAAATAGACACTCATGGAGAGCATATTCTACTCGAAAGACAATCGATAAAGTAAATAATAGCAAGTTTATACTATGTCAGAAGGGCCAGAAATTGTAGCTCTTCCTACAAGGGTTGAGTGCTCCAAGATAAGAGCAAAGCAAACCTTCTCTCCCAAGTGGAACCAGAACCACAGGGCTAGGCCTTCTTCATCTCTAAGGTTTCTGAACAAGTATTTCTGGCTCTGAGCAAGGTTTTATTCATTTCCAGAAAAGACGTGGCAGGATATAGCTAATCATGACTTCTTAGACTTAGAACTCCTGAGGCTAAAGCAAGTGGGCACAGCGGCACAGGGGCAGCCTTTTCCCAGTTACTCATTCCTAGAGAGACTCAGGGTTAGGAACAATGGTCTCCCCGGAGGTTTTCACAGAGACTAAATGAATGAATTTGGTAAAAGTGGAAAGCAGCAAACTATGCTTGGAGAGGAGGCGTGCTCAGATGATGCGTTAACTAAACCAGGTCTTTCTCAAATTTCTCTTTTGACCCTGAAGAAGCCAATGCCACCCATCAGGCTACAATTGTAATGCCCCGAGGCCTAAAAGGAGCACCAGAGCGAAGGTGCTTTTACCTGTTCAGGGATTTGTCCCAGATTGGCAGGGGAATCCTTTCCAGTTCTCCAAACACAAGGTCCATCAACAAGGCCTTTTGCTTCTACTAGAGAAAGAACAGCTGCCTGTGCAGAGCTACCCTGCTTATGTGATACAGGTCTTGAAATTAAGGGCCAAGAATTAAAAATGGACTTAAGCTTTTCCAAAATCAATGAAAAATATTAAACATAAAAATTAAACTTCATGTAATGTTTTTTTCCACAGAGGCCTATGGGCCTAGAACTAGGCATTTTAATTGGACAGGGTTTACGTTCTGCCATGAGCCATAACCCCGGAAACCCCTGTAAGAAAATTCTCTAGCAGCAGGAATTGCGAGCCTCCCTCTACTGTTGGATGGCCACCAAGGCTGAGCTTGTTCCTTCACTTCTCAAAGAGGCTATTCTAACAAATTTCTCCATAGCTTCTCAGGTAATACTATGAAAAATTCCCTACAAACAATAGGCTGACCTTTTTGTCAATGAAACCACTGGAGCCTGGGGGGCACCCTAATTCTCTAAAAGCCCTGTCTGATGAAGTAGTACCAGTAACTGTCTTCAAGGATTTTTTAGAACCAAGAGGGATATTCAAAGACACCAAGTCCAGTCTACTCATTATGCCAGGTAAGAAACTGAGTCCTGGGTCTCTAGAATCACTCCTTTGTAAAAAAGGTTTCTTTGGGGGAAGTGGATGTAGCTCAGGTGACTGGGCTCCCGCCTACCACATGGGATCCCGGTGCCTCCTAAAGATCACAGCGAGCTGGCGTGACAGGCGGATGTGGCAAGCTGACACAACAAGAGCTCAAAAAGAAAAAACATAATGAGAGACACAACAAAGCAGGGAGCAGAGGTTCCCAGTGCCTCCTAAAGAAGACAGCATAGTGACCTGACAGGGCCGGCAAGCATGGCAAGCTGACTCAACAAGATGACGCAGGGAGGAAAAACGTAAGAAACAAGGAAGATGAACAGACACAGCAACTGAAAAACAACAAGGGGGTGGGGAGAAATAAATTAGTCTTGAAGAAAAAAAAAGAAGTTTCTCTGGGACAGCATGGAAATGGAAGCTCTGTGGTCCCCCCATTTCCTGCCTTCTAAATTCTCATTTTCTTTCAGCCACCATGACCTGGGCTCTGGAGGCCTGTCAACACAAACAAGCCATTTCCAGGGGCCAGGAGCAAGGGTAATGAATGAAGGAAACCTAAGGATCCACCCTTCCACAGAGAAGAAAAGACAGGGAGGCAATGGGGCAAATCTGAGTCAGGCCCACGAGGCTATTAGCAACCTCGCACCCTTCCCCAGGGCCTGGGTTACAGGCCCCGGAATGTGCAGGAGGGCAGGAGGACAGCCAGCATGCCTGGCTGCCAGCCCAGGGTCGACCAGTGCCTTGGTGTGGCGTCACCCAAAGGGCCAGCTGGGAAGCTTAGCTGCTTCTACTGACTAGACCCAGGGTACGTCTGTGGGCTGCGGCAGAAATGTCAACTGTCCATATCAGCCACTAAAGGCAGTTGGGGGGTGGGGGGTGGGGTGCAGAGCTGACAATTTCAGTTCCTTGTCCTATACCAACAGCAGGGAGCAGCTGAGCAGTGCCCCACAGTGGGAATTTCCTCACATGCACAAGTGAGGGTGCTGGTTTCAACTAGTGCGGCTCCCAGGGACCCCCAGCTCAGCATTCCCTGCCACCCTGTGGGCTGGCTAATGACTGGATGCCTGCGGTCACCAAAGAGCCACCAAAACCGGACTCCCTTAGGGGCATCGGGACCAGGCACCGGGCTTGTGCGCTGCAGCCCCAGCCCTAATGAAGCTCTCCTTCGACACTCTAGTTGGTGGTGAGATAAGAGAAAATCAAAGTCAAAGCTCCTGGGCCCCAGGACAAATACAGCCATAAAGAACAGCACCTGTGACAACGGGAAAGTTTTTATCACACACAGGAGAAGCACAAGGAGAACAGAAGGACTTAAGTCTAATGGCCTAATGAAATCAAAAAAGATCACAGACGCCAACAGACCCAAGAACTTTGCTACTGCTCCTGCCTGACTGCATCCTTGCCTACAGAATGTGGGCCGACTCGTCATTTAGTGCCTTTTATAATGTAAACAACTTCTCTTCCCCACCCCCTCACCTTTCTGCCTCATGTGCAGTTATAATATGACATGTATTCCTAAAACCCACCACACTATGCATAAAAATATAGGCCTTAAGAGGAAAATGGGGTTAGGGACACAACAAACAAAAACTTTGTCAGGCACATTAAAAAAAGAAAAGAACTTGATGAAATCAACACGTGTTATGAACAGTTAAGAAATACACACATGCTACAGTGGCCGTGGCACTTTACTTTGAAAAAGGCCTGGAGTGCACTGTCGAAGTGGGTGTGGAAGGGCTGCAACTTGTGAGTTGTGAAGCAGGGAAGAAAGGTGAATGCTGTAACATGAGGTTCCGGAGGCAGGGGTGGGGGGCTCAGAACACAAGTCAGCAGAGGTAGCTGGTAGGTATCTGAGGTGCACAAGGTTTATGTATTCCTATGCGGCTTGCTTCAGCTGGGTTCAATTTTCTGCAATCACCTACTATCTCACAGGAAACTGTGCACAAGAAAATGTGAAATTCCCATTATGCTTCCAATTGTTCCCTAATATATCTATCCCACTGGAAGAAGCTCATGGCTCCAAACAAGCACTAAAGCAGAGCTGATGGGACGTTACTCCGGGTATGCCAGGGGCCTGCCACCCACTGTGGCTCTTTCCAGTGTGCAAGGGACCCCCCTACTTTGAGAAACTCCTTCAAGGCCTATCTCCTGCCATTTCTCTCACTCCTTTAATTTAATCATTTCTTTTACTGCTTCCCTTAACATGATAAATGTGTTAATTTCAGAGATGGGTGGGGAAAACAAGCCTTACAAGTAAAAATACAGTCACCATCAGGAAACAAACTAAGTTTCTTGATAACATTTATCATCAGATCCCCTGGGTAAATGTTACTGAGAAATAAAAAGAAACATAGAAATAAAGATCATATTCTCCACTTTGAAGTTTTATTTTTACTATTTGAAGCTACTAGAAAACTAGATGTGTGCTTTCCCACTCCAGAAAATGTGGGTGGCATAACAAAGCCCAGCAAAAAAGAGCAAAGATATTGAATTAGGATGGGGTCACAATCCTGGCTCTGTTACCATGTGACCTTGGCAAAGTGACCCTGATCTTCCCAGGCCTCAGGACACATGAAAAGGGGATAACCACACCTACCTGTAGGAACTCACTAGACAGTTATAGCATCTATTACCTCACAAACCAAGAGTAACCCCTATAGACAACTGTCACCTTCCTAACAACAGAAAAAATTGCTGTCATGATTCCAAAATAAAGTTTTCATTTAGCAGCTAGTCCGTAATTTTAAAGTTCCATACATCAAATAAACCTATATAGAGAAGCAATGTATTCAGCTACACTTTCTGGAGGCACTTTCTGCAGTTAAGTACCCAGTGGACATACCAGGAAACCACCTGGTCTAAGAACACTCCAGGAAGGCTTTACAGTCACAACCTCTCCTGCACGGCTGGCTACTGATAATACCCATTTTGAGCAGTTTCCAGGTCTTTCCTACCCTTCATGTGTGATACTCAATAAACATATTTATGCTGGAAAAAACTCTCCCAAAGGAAATTCCAGATCCTTGCAGCGGCACCCTCTACTCCCACTCCCCCATCTCTATATACATTTTCTCAAACTTGAATCCTGACCTCAGGATAAAGCAGTATCTGTGCTCTGGGCCTTTGTCCTCAGCGGAAACCTCAAAACGCCTTGCTCTACATTCCCAAGGTCTAGGTGAAAAACAAGACCTTTAGGAAAGACAAGTTCAAAGAACAGCAATAGGAGTTATAGCTCAATGATGAATGGTCAGCCCTATATTCTATATGAGCTATCTAACCCTTCAAGGATGACTAATTAGGAGACAGTTAAAGATGTAAGTAAATCATTTCAAAATAAAGCTACATAACACATACACACAAAGAACATAAGAATCCATTTTCATACAGCACATAAACCAATTATTTTGTGCATATAATTTTCTTTTTTAAGGAGGTACCAGGGATTGAACCCAGGACCTTGTACATGGGAAGCAGGTATTTGACCACTTGAACTACATCTGCTCCCCTGGGCACATATTTTAATGAGTAGCAACTCAGATCTTTTCCAGAAATTAATGGAGGTATAAACTACTGAACCCAGGTTTTGCTATCTATCAGCCATTAAGTATAGAGCCAGTGAAGAACTGTCAACCGACAATCACAGACACTTAGTTTCATTGATTCAAATCTACCATTTCACTCAACCCTAATCTCTGGCCAAGCTACAAACTACTCTTCTCTCTCCTCCTAATTGGTCCATGGGCTTGTCCATCTTTCTAATCCATCCTTCTCATAGAGCAGTGATTTTTCTATAATGTAACTCTAACTGTGTTACTTCCGTCCTTAAAACCTAATTCAGGGGAGCAGATGTAGCTCAAGTGGTTGAGTGCCTGCTTCACATGTGTGAGGTCCTGGTTCGATTCCCAGTGCCTCCTAAAAACAAAACAAACGAACAACAACAACAAAAAAACAACTTGGGAGCTGATGTGGCTCAGTGGTTGAGTGCCAGCTTCCCACAAATGAGATCCTGGGTTCAATCCCCAACCCCAGTAACTGAAAAGAAAAAAAAAACAAAAACCTCAATTCAGTAACTTCCCAGTGGCCTTAAGATAAAAGCCAAATTCCTTACTTAAAGACTGAAGCCCCTTGGCCGTCTGGTTCCTGTTTACCTCTGCAGTCCCATCTCTTGCTATACCATATCTCTTTCACAATCTGTACTTCAAACTGCAGAGAATCTCTCTCATGGCCTCCTCCTTCACTCCTCAGCTCCACAAGCGCCAGCCCCGTGCCTATCCTGTTTGCTGCTGTACCCAAGCAGAGAGCTCTGCACAAAGAAGACCTCAAAAATGCGCCGACTTAGCATGCACTCTCAATGGAGGTTAAAAATCTTTACTGTTTTTACGCATAAAACAGATATACATGCAGTACATAAAACAAAACAAAGCAAAACAAAACGGGAAGCTGATGTGGCTCAGGTGCCTGGGCTCCTGCCTACCACGTGATAGGTCGCTGCTTCAGACCCCAGTGCTTCTTAAAGAAGACAGCGGGCTGGCGCCATGGGCAGGCGTGGCAAGCTGACACAACAAGAGACACAAGAAGAAAAAGCATGATGAAAGACACAACAAAGCAGGGAGCAGAGGTTCCCAGTGCCACCTAAAGAAGACAGCGAGCTGAGATGACAGGCAGGCCCGGTGAGCTGGCGCAACAAGATGACGCAACAAGAGATGCAGGGAGGAAAAAACATGACTGAGACAACAAATCAGGGAGCAGAGGTGGCTCACGCCATTAGGCACCTCCCTCCCACATTGGAGGTACCGGGTTTGGCTCCCATTGCCTCCTCTTAAAGAGACAAGAAAGATGAACAGATAACAGCAAGTGAAAAACAACAAAGGGGTGGGGAGAAATACATAAAAAGTTTAATGATGAAGTGATTATGGAAAAATGTCTAAAAGGGCTTTGAAATAAAACAATGAAGTAAAAGTTGAATTTAAATCAGATTTGGAAGCTCAAGTTTGGGCAACACAATGGCCAGCAATGAATACCTGCACTTCACCTTTCCCATTTCGCCTCAACCTCATAGATAAAATTGAACCCAACAAGTCTCCCACCCCACCATCAGAAAAATGATTCTTTTCAACATGTCTGCCTTTCATTACCAGTGGCTCCAAGCACTCCTGGTCACTGACCTCAAAAGCTTCGTCCTGCAGCCAGGAAACCTGGATTTTAGACTGCTCTGCCGCCAACTGGCTGGCTGTGTGACCTTAAGCAGATCGCTCCACCTTCTGGGCCTCAGTCTCTCCAACCACTTAGGCAGAAGAAATTTGTGTCCAAGATTGCAGAGCTGAGACCCTGGGTCTGCCTCTGAGGACTTGTGCAGAAGCAGAACGGAGGAAGAATTGGGAACATGATGGGCTGTGGCCAGGATAAGACAAAAGCCGAAATTCCACAAAAAAACAGCTACCGCAGGCTCCACCCCAGGTTCCATTCCCTTTTACTGAGTACAGCGTTTCGGGTCTCAGGCCTTCAAAGAATCTGATCGTCATACCCCTGTCTACGGCAGCGCCAGGGCGGGGGCTTGGCCTCAGCAGTAGCAAGTTTCCCCAACCAAGAAGCGGGAAGGCACTCACTGAAGCTTAGGGCCTACTGGGTGCTGGGCGGCAGGCGGGCGCTCTGTAGGCCAGGCCCCACCCTATGCTACCCCATTAGAGCCAGATAAAGGATCCGCCCCAGGATCCAGCTCCAGACGGCTTCACAGGCCCCGAGGCGGCGGGCAGCGGCGCGAGCACACAAAGGCGGCTCGCCAGCGGAAACAAAAACCTCGCCGAGGCTCCCACGGAACCGTCCGCACAGGCCCGAGCCCTCGGCCCTGGGCCCGCCCTGGCCCTCCGAGTGACCTTGGGCGCGTCCCGTGCCCTCCCCAAGCCTCAGTTTCCCTTCGTCGGGTACAGACTGAGCCCCGCGGCTGCTGCCCGCGGGGGGGGCGCCGAGCGCGGTCGAGGTCCCCTAACTTCCGCTGCCCGCGCCGGGCTCGGTCAATCTGTGCAGGCCCCGAGACCCGAGACCCGAGGCCCAGATCCCCGAGCAGGCGGCGGCCGGGCTCTGGGGGTCCGAGCAGGCCTGAGCTGCGCGAGGCCTCTGCAAGCCGCGAGGCGGCCTGAACCCCGGACCTGCCGGGACCCCGAGTTGCCACTCCCTTCCCGCGAAGCCTGGCCTTACTTGGCGCTGGCTCAGTCCGGCAGCTCCACCGCCGGCGCCCCCGAGGGAGGAAGCGCCTTCCGCAGCCGCTGAGGGGAACTCCTCCAGCCAGGCGCCGCCGCCTAAACAGAGGTCCACTTCCGCTCCGGGGGCCTCGGCTCCGCCCGCCGCGCGTCCCCATTGGCCGCCGCCGCCCCGCCGCCCTCGGCCACGCGCGGAGGAGGCAAGCTCCCAGCCCTATTGGCTAAGAGCATCATCCATTACTCCTTTGAAACGCGCCTCCTTCCGGCCCCACCCACTCCCGCGTGCTCGAGCGCCCGCCTTCCCGCGAGAGCCGCGGCCCGGCCGCCCTGCGCCGCAAGGCCTGTCGGGAGTTATGGTGCGCGGGCCCGCGGCGCGCGCTCAACCGTCTCCCCGGCTGAGCCGGCCGCTCGCCGTGCCCGGAGCCCGGCGGCTCCCGGCCGCCCTTGCGCGGGTCGCAGGCCCGACGGCGCCGAGGGGACGTCAGCCCTGGAGTCCCCGGGCCGTTCCCGCCCCTCTCCGGCCTCGGCTTAATTAGGCCTTGCTGAGGAGTGTCGCTGGGGCCTGGACTCGCTGGCGCGTGGCCGGAAGCCGGGCCTGGAGCCGCAGCCGCTCCGGGGCGCCCGCGACCCCCGACGAGCCAGGCCCTGCCCCGGGCGTGGCCCTCCCTTCCCCGTGAGGGTCTGATCCCCGGACTCCTCCGCGGGCCGGTGGCGGAGGCGGGCGTCCCGGAGGGAAGCGCGGGAGCGGGGACGCCGGGGAGCTGGAAGGGGAGAGAGCTCCGGAAAGGCGGCGCCGCGTGTCCGGGCCTGGGCCGGGGAGAGACTGGCCTGGCAGGCCTGGGCAGCGGCGAGTGCCAGGTCCTGGGACGAGGCTTGGCGGCTGGCGCCTGGGGCTCGGGAGCTGCGGGGGCTTGTCGGGCAACTCCAGGGGTCAAGAGTGCGGATTCCGGCTCCCTCCTGCGCCGTCGTTTAGGCAGGTCTCACCAGTTCCCTCGACCTCTGAGTCACGGGAGCAAGGCACAGGGCATGCCGGGCCCCGGGTGGGAGCTGCACATGGGAATCGGACTAGAGAAGACGGTAGTGGTTGCCTTGAGTCCAGGTCTCAGGCCTGGACTTGGGCGTGGAGGTTCCTGTTGCCACAGCAACCAGCAAAGAGCCCACCCAGCTTGTCCCTGTTGTCCGGAGAATTCCCAGACCGAAGGCTACGGCCGTCATCTCTGGTCCCTAGGCACGAGCTGGCTCCTTAAAGAGGGTCTTTAGTCCGGGAAGACTGAGTTAGGTGTAGAATCATGACAAGTGGCTCAAAACCAGGGCATTAGTTTTGAGTTGCATTTATGAACAATCTGCTTCAATTTTACCTAATTATAAGGGAATTTGGCATGTTAGAGTATCTTGACAGAGAAATATCCTGAGTCCGTGTAAAATAAGTTGAAAGGTGTAAGATTTTCTAGGCTTGTGATCATAATTGGATTAAGAGAAATATATACATTTAATACATTTGAGAAAATATTTGGTAAACGAGACAATTGAAACACTGAAAAATAAAATCAGATTTTATGTATATAAATGCAGTTTAAAATGTCTAAGGAATTTCAGTTTATAAATGGGGCCATACATGACTAATCAAAATTATGATAAAAAATGAACATACTTATAAAATGAATAAGAATAGTAATTTGAATTTCAAATCTTAAGAAAATGCTAGAGTTTCCTATTTGTGACTTTAATACATTGAAGATTTGGCGTTGAAAAACAAAGTCACTACATATACTTCCATGGTCCTGGCCGGGGTCACATGTTGGGAGTCAGCTGGTTGTCAGATGGTCTAGGATGGCCTCTGCTAGGACCATGGGCCTCTTCTCCCTGTAGGCAGTCACTGCAGGGCCCACCTGGGCATGCTCTTGCTCATGTGGTGGCTGGGTAGGACTACAGGAGAGTGAGGGGGAGCTGCAAGGCCACTTGAGGCCTGGGCTCAAAACTGGCCTGTGGCCACATCTGCTGGACTCTGTTGGCTGAAGCATGCTGCAAGGCCAGCCCAGATTCAAGGGCTGGGGAGACAGACTCTGCCTCTCAGTGGGAGGAGGTGCAAAGCCACATGGCAAGAGACGTGGATGCCACCAATCTCCTCCACAAGGCCTGCCTCAGGCCATGACCTGGCCTGCTCCCATCCAGATGTGTACAGAGCAGGATCCACAGTGAAGGCCCTAGGTGCTCTCAAGCTGAGCAGCTGTCCCGGTCCCCGAGGGGGCTGGGTCTTGGTGGTTGTCATCCAGCAGTGCTGCCGTCACCTCTGCCTTCTGCTCCAGAGCCTGGTAGGCTCTCGCCACAGTGCTTGCTGCAGGGACCACACAGAATTTCCCCTGCTGCAGGAACGGGCTTAGCAGTAGCATGTCCAATTCAGGCCAGTAAACAGAGGCTCACTGGGGACTTTGGGAACAGAGATGTTTCCCTCCAAAGAGTGCCACCAGGGCAAGGCAGCCCTACTTCCTCTGGATGTCCTGAGGCTGGAGCTGCTGCCAGCCTGAGGTCAGAGTTCTTGGATCAGGCTTGTCCTGAATTCCACTCCACTGCTGGGCTGCCAGTTAAGTGAGCTAATTAACCTGCTTTGGAGAGCAGCTGGAGATGGGTTTTCTGTCACTTGCTACTAAAGCCCACTTGAATGGGTCTGAGTTCCCTCAGAGCTCCCAAGAGACTCTGGACAAGTCATCATTAATGCATTCCCATAAGTGAATGAAATGATTGTGTGTTTTATTGCACAATACCGGATATAAGAAATGCCATGTTTATTTCTCTAAATGAAATGGAATCTGCTCCCAGCCGTCATTCCACAGCAAGATGGGAAATCCCTCTCCTTACCAACCTGGGTTGCAGGAAAAGTCCTGGGGTTCACACAGTGCTGAATATTGGGGAACAGCTTTTGTCGGTGCTAAAATGCCCACCTTCCTGGTCTAAACTTGCCCTGGGGTCCAGCCTCCTGGGTACACGCAGCCACAGCCCCCACCCCAGGTGCCATCACCTGCGCAGGCCCAACTTGGATATGGGGCGTGGAGACCTCTCTCCAGGACGTCCATCCGTTCGGGCGGTTTCCACCCCGCCCACGGCTGGCCCCGGGCCCACCGCACCAGCCGCTTCCTTCCTGCGGCTGCGTTCCTCCCCCCGGCATGGCATGTCCGCCCCCCCCGCCCCGGCCTGGGGCCCCGACGGTGTTGGGTCCCGGCTTTCTTCCGTGACGCCGGCAAAGGCGGGTGGGGGCGGCGGGCTCTAGTCACCCCGCCGGGCAGTGGGCCCCGTTCTCCGGGCGGGTCGCGCCGCCTCATCGGCAGCGCCGGCGGCCAAGGCCTCCGTCCCTGGCGTGGCCCGGGTTCAGCCGCCGGCGCGCAGGGCAGCGGGGGCGTCGGGGCGCCCAGGGAGGGCTGGGGCGGAGACGCCGGGAAAGGCCAGGCCGAGCCCGGAGAAGCGGCCGGTGCCTCGAGCTCCAGCGCGCCCCACGCAGGCCCTGGGCGCCCCGCGTTTCACGCCCCTCGGCTCCCGGCGGGGGCAGGGCGCCGCGGCCGAGGAAGAGGAGGCGCACGGGGGCCGGCGCACGCTTTATTGGGGCGGGGGGCGCCGGAGGAGGGGGGCGGCCCGGCGGGGCTCAGGCGGCCTCGCGGGCGCAGCTCCCCGGCTGCAGCGCCCGCAGCCTCCGCTCGCGGCTCCGCTCCAGCTCCAGCCAGTGCTGCGCCTCCAGCTGCGCCTG
>JAKSZT010054446.1:1204292-1228173 GCA_026826555.1 Tolypeutes matacus
GGCGGGCTCAGGAGAGGGCCGCGGCAGGTGGCCCAGGGGAAAGCCAGCTTTCCTAGGGAGTAATCTGCGCACAGAAGGCGGCCCCCCGGGAAGGGTGAGGGGCTGTGAATAGCCAAAACCGTCTTGAAAAAGAAGAAAGAAGCTGGAGGACTCAATTTCCCTATCTCAAAACTTATGACAAACCACAGCAATTAAAAAAATCACAGTAATCAAAACGTCCTGGACCTGGCACAGTGACAGACACATAGGCCAATGGAATCAAACTGAGAGCTCAGACATGAACCCTCACTTCTTTGGCCAGCTGGATTTTGACCGGGCTGCCAAGTCCAGTCTGTGGGGAAAGAACAGTCTCCAAGGAATAGGACAACTGGCTCTCTCTACGCAGAATGAAGGCGGGCCCTAGCTCACCCCATCTGAAGCAGCAACTCAAAATGGATCAAAGACCTGAATGTACTAGTCAGAGCCATAAAACTCCTAGAAGAAAACGTGGAGCATCTTCAGGACCTTAAAACAGGCTATGATTTCTTAGTCTTTACACCCAAAGCACAAGCAACAAAAGAAAAAAAATTGATAAATGAGACTTCCTCAAAAGTAAAAAAAAAAAGCTTTTGCACCTCAAAGGACTTTATCACAAAAGTAAAAGGACAGACTACACGATGGGGGAAAATATTTGGAAACCACATATCCAATAAAAGTTCAATATGCACAATACATAAAGGAACCCTTCAGCCTAACAACGGTGGCAGAAGACTTGAATAGACGTCTCTCCAAAGATATACAAACGGCCAGAAAGCATATGAAAAGATGCTAAAATCATTAGCCATCAGGGAAATGAAAATCAAAAACCACAATGAGATACCATCTCATTAGAATGCCTGCTATTTAAAAAAAAAACACGGAAATTTACAGGTGTTGGAGGGGGTGTGGAGAAACAGGAGCACGCATTCTTTGCTGGTGGGAATGTAAAATGGTGCAGCCGCTGTGGAGCACAGCTGGGCGGTTTCTCAGAAAGCTAAAGAGCTAGCATATGACCCAGCAATCCCACTACTGGGTATTTACCCCAAAGAATTGAAAGCAGGGGCTCAACCAGACACTTGTACACCGATTGTCATAGCAGCGTTATTCACAATTGCCGGGAGATGAGAGCAACCCAGGTATCCATCAACCGATGAATGAACAAACAAAATGTGGTATAGACACACAATGTAACATTATTCAGCCATAAAATGGAATGATGTTCTGCTACATGCACCAACTTGGATGAACCTTGAGGACATGTTGAAATAAGCCAGACACAAAAGGACAAATATTGTATTATCTCACTGATATAAAATAATCAAAGTAAGCAAACTAGTAGAAACTGCCCCAACAATGAAAGGTTTTTCTCTCAAGGTCAGTGAATTTGACCGTCCCTCTCCGCCCATCTACCTGTCATCCTGCCCCACCGCAGGCCACTCTGACACCATGTCACCTGTGTGCCAGAACCTGGACCAAGCTCAGCAGCCGGACCGGCTTCCCTAGGGCCGCTGCACTGCCCCGTGAGGTCAGCACCCAAAGGCCTGCCTGACCCAGGAGTGACCCCACCCGGTGCCTGACCACGCTGCTGCGGGACAAGCTCACGGGGCTGGAGAAAGCCATCGCAATGTGCCCAGAGCAAACAAAAAGGGGTGCCTGTGCGCGCACGCGCGCTCTAGATAAGACACTCGCGGGACTTGTCAATCAAATGCAGGGTGTGATTCGGCCGCGCCGGGTGCCGGGTGCTCTCGGCTTTGTGTGCATTTTCCTGCGTGGGTCACAGTGCGTGGTCCGCAGACGACGTCTTCCTCGCTGAAGGCTTTGGGAGTGGAGTGTCCCCCAGCCGCTTCGCAAGGCAGGACCGTTCGCGCGCGCCTGAAAACTGCTAAGGACCTAGTGGGGGTGGGAGGTGGCCCCCAGGCCGGGGCGGAGGGCCTCGCGCCACCCACCTCAGGGCGGCGGCCCTGCCCACGGCCGCGCGGCACAGCGTGATCTGCTCCATGGCGTCCCGCAGCCCCTGGCTCTTGGCGCGCTTGCCGCGGATGATCTGGTCCCGCTTCTCCTCCTCCTGGCGCTGCTGCGCCTCCTTGCGCAGGGCCAGCCGCTCGCGCAGCTCCACCACCGACATCTCCCCCTCCAGGCCGTGGCCGGGGATCTGCGGGCAGCGGGGGGCGCGGGGCTGGCAGCCGGGGCTGGGCCCGGGACGGCGGCGCAGGCCACCCCGCAGCCGGCTGAGGCCGCCGGGCACGGTCGCCACCAGCCCGGAGCCCCGGCCCTGGCGCCGTCTGCGCCTTCCTGGCTGTTGCCTGTAGGAGGCCCCCGCCGCCCCCGCCGCCCCCAGATTCTGCCGCCGCGGTCTTGCCCTTCAGCCCCTGACCCGGCCTGGGCTGAAGGGACACGTCCCGCGGGCTGGGGCCCAGGCTCGGGTGGCGAGCCCTCGCGGACCCCCCGCCTCCCCTGGACCTGGCCGGCCCCTCCCCCTCTCAGCTGCCAGCCTGGCCTCTGGCCCCGCCGTCTGTCCCACGCGGGCTTCCAGACACCAGCTGGCGCCTGGGCCTCGGGCTCTGTCCAGCCTGGGGCTCTCGGACGCCCACCCTCCCCCATACCGCCTGGGAGTTCCTGGACTTCCCTCAACATGCAGCTCCCAAGTGGACTCCACTCTCCAGCCCCCCTACCCCCAGGGGAGCCCGAGGTCAGGGTCTCTGTGACCCCCTGGGTGCTGAGGCTGCGGCCGGCAGTGAGCAGGCAGGTGGACCTCGGTGTGCAGCGAGCCCCCTTGGCTCTGGGGACTCTGGCCACGTCCTCCCAGGGCGGTGCCAGGAAGCCCGACTCCCGGGGGCTCTCAGGCTGCTGGATGGGAGTAGGCGCCAGGGACCGTCCCTTGTGCGGCAGCGATGGCCAGCGTCTGACCTGGGTCAGGTCCACCATCTTGCCCCTGCGCGTGGGCCGCGTCTCCAGCGCCCGCAGCTGGAAGATGGCCTCACAGCGCCGCCTCTGCTCCTCCTTGGTGGCCTCGGCGCTGCGCTGCAGCAGCTCCCGGCTCTCTTCCATCACCTCCTGAGCTTGGGGGCCAGACAGGGGACTGAGGGGTCGGTGAGCGGCCCCGCAGGCTGGGGCAGGGGGCAGCCCCCCTGGGCTCAGGCCCGGTGCAGCTCCCGGGGAGGGCACCCTGGTCCATACCCACCAGAGGGCCCACCCGGGGCAGGGCATCGGCCTCCGTGGCCCCTGGCCCACCGCGCGGCCCCTGGCCAGCCCAGTACCTGTCTGCCGCCGGCCCTTCAGGAGCTTCGTCTGTGCCGCCTTGACGTTCCTCTGCGTCTCCATCACCTGCCCCACTAGCTCCCTGGCGGCCCTCTCCTCCTGCAGGCGCCGCTGGGCACACTGCTGCATCAGCTCAGCTGTCTGCCCAGACAGGGGACGGTGGACGGTGGACAGGGCCGCCGTGGCCTGCCCACGCCCAGGGAGCAGCACGAGGTCTGGGGGAGAGCCCCGGGCTAAGGCAGCCAGCTCCTGCTTGCCCCACGAGGACGCTCCATTCCGCGGCTCGCCCCTTTGGCTCGGCCTTGTGTCTGTTGGACCCATTTGCCCTGTGGCCTGCACTTGCAGCCACTGCTCTCTGCGGCTGTGTGAGGTTTTCACGCACAGCCCTGGGATCCCCGTGCTGATAGGCCCTCAGTTTGTTTCGGGTTCGTGTGGAGCTGTGGGGCACTTCAGAGTAGGGCCTGTGCTCCTGCCACCGCCCAGCGTGGCCAGGGAGACACTGGCATCCTGGCTGGCCACGCGGGTCACCTGTTGTCGATGTCGGAAGCAGCGGCCTGTGGGAAGCTTGGAGCCCAGGTGGAGGCACTGTGCCTAACGCAATCCTTCCCCACCCCGTGCCAGGTCCGAGGATTGAACCCAGGACCTCCTGTGTGGGAAGCAGGCACTCAACCGCTTGAGCCACATCCACTCCCTGCAATCCTTTTGTAAAACAAAGAGCTGAGAAAAGGGCCTCGCTCTCCATACTGTGCAGAGTCATTCCAGGAAATCTGACATGTGTGACATACCTCCTGCCACAGGAATCTACTAAAGTTACTTTTGTACCATCCTCCAAGAAAAAGGAACCAGGGCACTTGAACAAATGGCTGTTTTAGGGATGGGGCACGGAAAATACCAGATGAGCCCGTAGCATCTTCTAGTGCTGGGAAGTGAGGACGTGCTCCGAAGACCATGTCAAGACATGGGAGTCACCCGAAGGAGCTGCCAGCGCCACAGCTGGAGCCATTTGAGCAACAGAAGAAGGGATGTGGTACTGCGTTATGACACAGAGTACAAAATAAACATCCAGGTGCTTGTAAGCAAGTGGCAGAATGAATTAATAAATGAGAAGGGACAAATCTCCATGCAGGAGGAATCCAAGTGACACGTAGCTGCCATGCCCTGTTCGGGTGTGGGTGGCGCTCTCCAACTCCCATGGACAGTGGGGGGCCCTGGTGGGCACCCCCTCGACCAGTGGTCAAAACTTATGGGATACAGCAAAGGCAGTCTTGAGAGGGAAATTTATAGCCCTAAATGCCTATATTAAGAAACAAGAAAGAGCTAAACTCAAAGATTTAACTGAACAACTTAAGAAACTAGAAAAAGAACAGCAAACCAATCCCAAAGCAAAAAGAAGGAAAGAAATAATAAAGATTAGAGCGGAAATAAATGAAAATGAGAACAGAAAAGCAATAGAGAAAATCAACAAAACCAAAAGCTGGTTCTTTGAGAAGATCAATAAAATTGACAACCCCCTCGCTAGACTAACAAAGAAAGAGAGAAGATGCAAATAAATACAATCAGAAATGAAAGGGGGGAAATTACAAATGACCTCACAGAAATAAAAAGAATCATAAGAGGATATTATGAGAAACTATATGCCAACAAACTAGACAACCTGGATGAAATGGACAAATTTCTAGAAACTCATAACCAACCTACACTGACACAATAAGAAATACAAGAACTTAACAAACCAATCACAATTAAGGAGATTGAAACCGTCATCAAAAATCTCCCAGCAAAGAAAAGTCCAGGACCAGATGGTTTCACAGGTGAATTCTACCAAGCATTTCTAAAAGAATTAACACCAATCCTGTTTAAACTCTACCAAAAAATTGAAGAGGAGGGAAAATTACCCAACACATTTTATGAAGCCAACATCACCCTAATACCAAAGCCAGATAAAGATTCCACAAGAAAAGAAAATTACAGACCAATCTCTCTCATGAACATTGATGCAAAAATTCTCAACAAAATACTTGCAAATCGAATCCAACAGCATATCAAAAGACTTATACATCACGACCAAGTGGGATTTATTCCTGGCATGCAAGGCTGGTTCAACATAAGAAAATCAATCAATGTAATACACCACATTAACAAGTTGAAGGAAAAAAAAACACATGATCATCTCAATAGATGCAGAAAAGGCATTTGACAAAATCCAACATCCTTTTTTGATAAAAATACTTCAAAAGATAGGAATAAAAGGAAAATTCCTCAATATGATAAAAGGCATATATGAAAAACCCACAGCCAACATCATACTCAATGGGGAAGGTTGAAAGCTTTCCCCCTAAGATCAGGAAGAAGACAAGGGTGCCCACTGTCACCATTGTTATTCAACATTGTACTAGAAGTTCTAGCGAGGGCAATTAGACAAGACAAAAAAATTAAAGGCGTCCAAATAGAAAAAGAGGAAGTAAAACTCTCACTGTTTGAGGATGACATGATCCTGTATTTAGAAAATCCTGAAGTATCCACAACAAAGCTACTTGAACTAATAAATGAGTTCAGCAAAGTGGCAGGATATAAGATCAACACGCAAAAATCAGTAATGTTTTTGTACACTAGTACTGAACAATCTGAGGAGGAAATCAGGAAGAAAATTCCATTTTCAATAGCAACAAAAAGACTCAAATACCTAGGAGTTAATTTAACCAAGGAAGTACAGGACCTATATGCAGAAAACTACAAAACAATGCTAAAAGAAATTTTAAAAGACCTAAACAAATGGAAAGACATTCTATGTTTATGGATTGGAAGAATAAATATCGTGAAGATGTCAATCTTGCCCAAACTGATTTATAAATTCAATGCAATTCCAATCAAAATCCCAACAGCCTACTTTACAGAATTAGAGAAGGCAATTACCAAATTCATCTGGAAGGGTAAGTGCACCCGAATAGCCAAAAGTATTCTAAAAAAGAAGAGCAATGTGGGAGGAATTTCACTGCCTGACCTTGAAACATATTACAAAGCTACAGTGGTCAAAACAGCATGGTACTGGCATAAAGATAGACACATCGATCAGTGGAATAGAATTGAGAACCCAGAAATAAACCCTCACCTATACAGTCAACTGGTTTTTGACAAACCTACCAAGCCCACGCTGATGGGAAAAAACAGTCTCTTCAAGAAATGGTGTTGGGAGAACTGGATATCTATAACCAAAAGAATGAAAGAGGACCCCTATCTCACCCCCTATACAAGAATCAGCTCAAAATGGATCAAAGATCTAAATATAAAAGCCAGTACCATAAAACTACTCAAAGAAAACGTAGGGAAACATCTTCAAGACCTTGTAGTAGGTGGTGGTTTCTTGGATCTCACACCCAAAGCACGTGCAACAAAAGAAAAAGTAGATAAATGGGACCTCCTTAAAATTAAACACTTTTGCACCTCACAGGACTTTGTCAGAAGGGTGAAAAGGCAGCCAACTCAATGGGAAAAAATATTTGGAAATCACATATTTGATAAGGGTTTAATATCCAGGATATATAAAGAGATGTTACAACTCAACAATAAAAAGACAAATGACCCAATTTAAAAATGGGCCAAAGACTTGAACAGACATTTCTCCAAAGAAGAAATACAAATGGCAAAAAGCACATGAAGAAATGCTCATCATCACTCATGATTAGGGAAATGCAAATCAAAACTACAAGGAGATATCATTTCACACCTATCAGAATGGCCACTATTAAAAAGACAGAGAACTACAAGTGTTGGAGAGGATGTGGAGAGATAGGAACACTTCTTCACTGTTGGTGGGAATGCAGGATGGTACAACCACTTTGGAGGACTGTTTGGCAGTTCCTAAAGAAGCTGAATATAGACTTGCCATGTGACCCTGCAATACCACTACTGGGTATATACCCAGGAGAACTGAGAGCAGTGACACGAACAGACATCTGCACACCGATATTCATAGCGACATTATTCACGATTGCCAAAAGTTGGAAACAACCCAGGTGTCCATCAACAGACGAATGGATAAGCAAACTGTGGTCTATTCACACGATGGAATATTATGCAGCTGTAAGAAGAAATGAAGTCATAAAGCATATGGCAACATGGATGAACCTGGAGGACATTATGTTGAGTGAAGCAAGCCAGACACAAAAGGACAAATACTGTATGAATGCATTACTATGAACCAAATATATTGTGTAATATATTGTTTGGGGAAACAGCTGTGGCTCAATCAGTAGGGCTCCCGTTTACCATATGGGAGGCCCCGGGTTCGGTTCCCGGGGCCTCCTGGTGAAGGCAAGCCCGCCCGCACGGCGTGGTTAGCTGACCCAGTGAGCACAAGCAGCAAGGGGGGGATAAATGAATAAATAAACAAAATCTTTAAAAAAAAAAAAAAATATATATATATATATATATATACACACACACATATATAGTTTGATTCAAAAAAAAATTTACATGTATCATTACAGTTAATTGAGAAATGTAAAAAAAAAAAAAGAGAGAGAGACACAGAAGAGATACAATGAGAGACGTAGCAGACCAGGGAGCTGAGGTGGCACAAGAGATTGAGTGTGTCTCTCCCACTACAGAAGGTCCCACAATCGGTTCCTGGTGATGCCTAAAGAGAAGACAAGCAGACACAGAAGAACACACAGAGCAGACAGTGAGCCCAAAAACAATGGGGGAAGGGGGGGGAGAAATAAATAAATCTTAAAAAAAATAAAAAATAAAATAATAAATAAATAAAAGAGATATAGCAGGGGGACAGATGTGGTGCAAAGTTTCGGTGTCTGTCTCCCATATGGAGGGACCTGGTCCGATCCCTGGGACCTCCCGGAAAATATATTAAAAAAAGAAAAATATAAAAGGCACGTGGGCCACTAGGCCCCGTGCATGGGTGAGCCGTCAGGCCCCACGAGCCACGCAGCAAGATGATGACATAACAGGAGAGTGACACAAGGCAGAGCCAAGACGAGACGCACCAAAAAACCAGGAGCTAAGGTGACACAGGTGGTAGAATGCCTCTCTCCCACATCAGAGTTTCCGAGGATCGAATCCCAGTGAAGACTGGAGGAGAAGGATGAGAAGAGAGGGCAGGAAACGGACACAGAGAGTTGCCCAGTGAATGGACACAAAAACAGCAAAAACGGGGGGGGGGGGGAATGGATAAATAAATCCTTAAAAATATGTATAGGGGATTAAGATAGGGATTAAGTTAGTAGTAATACATTGACAATGCTCTTTCATAATTTGTTAACAAATGTTTCACAATAATGCAAAGTATTTGTGGTGGGGTGATGTGTGGGAGCCCTGTATGATGTTATGCATGTTTGTTTTGTAAGTTCACAATCTTTACTGAACACTTATAATTTATGTATGTTCATGTATGAATTATATACTTCAATAAATTGTTTTTTTTAAAAAAAACTTATGGGATACAGCAAAGGCAGTTTTGTGAGGGAAATGTATAGCCCTAAATGCCTATATTAAAAAGAAGAAAGAGATAAACTCAAGGATATAACTGAACAACTAGAGAAACTAGAAAAAGAACCAATCCCAAAACAAGTAGAAGGAAAGAAACAATTAAGATTAGAGCAGAAATAAATGAAATTGAGAACAAAAACAAAACAAAACAAAAAACAATAGAGAAATCAGCAAAATCAAAAGCTGGTTCTTTGAGAAGATCAATAAAATTGACAAAACCCTAGCTAGACTAACAAAGAAAATAAGAGACAAGATGCAAATATATACATACAATCAGAAATGAAAGGGGGGAAGTTACGACAGACCCCACAGAAATAAAAAATATTTTAAGAGGATATTTTGAGAAACTCTATGCCAACTGTATTAGTCAGCCAAAGGGGTGCTGATGCAAAATACCAGAAATCGGTTGGTTTTTACAAAGGGTATTTATTTGGGGTAGAAGCTTACAGTTACTGGGCCATAAAGCATAAATTTCTTCCCTCACCAAAGTCTATTGCTTCATGTTGGAGCAAGACAGCTGCTGACGTTTGCCAGGGTTTAGGCTTCTTGGGTTCCTCTTCCCGGGGCTGTGTTTCTCTCCGGGCTTACCTCCTCTGTTTCCTCCACAAGGCCAGCTGTAGACTGTGAGGCTCCCTAGGCTCTGCCTCTCTCCACAAGGCCAGCTGTGAACTCTCAGGCAAATGGCTCGTCTCTATCCCAGGGCCTTCTCTCCTTCCTCACCAGAATTCCAACATCAAAACTGTTCCAACTCTGTCCTTTGCCTTGCCTTTTATGTTTGATTCCCCACCTACCAAGGGGTGGGGCTCAACACCCTACTGAAGTGGCCCAGCCAATGCCCCAATTATAACTTAATCATGCCCAGATAAACAGACCAGATTACAAGCATAATCCAATATCTACTTTTGGAATTCATAAATTCATCGAACTGCCAAACTGCTACACCAACAAACTAGACAACCTAGATGAAATGGACAAATTCCTAGAAATGCACAAACAACCTACACTGACACTACAAGAAATACAAGAACTGAACAAATCAATCACATTTAAAGAGATTGAATCTGTCATCATAAATCTCCCAACAAAGAAAAGTTCAGGACCAGATGGCTTCACAGGTGAATTTTACCAAGCACTTCGAAAAGAATTACACCAATTCTGTTTAAAATCTTCTAGAAGATTGAAGAGGAGGGAAAATGAGCCAACACATTTTATGAAACCAACATCCCCCTAATACCAAAACCAAATAAAGATATTACAAGAAAAGAAAATTACAGACTAATCTCTCTAATGAACATAGATGCAAAAATTCTCAAAAAAAACCCCAAAACAACAACAACAACAAAACTTGCAAAACGAATCCAACAGCCTATCAAAGACTTATACATCATGACCAAGGTGGATTTATTCCTGATATGAAGAGGGGCTCAACATAAGAAAATCAATCAACATAATACACCACATCAACAAATTGAAGGGAAAAAAACCACATGATCATCTCAATTGATGCAGAAAAGGCATTTGACAAAATCCAGCATCTTTTCTTGATAAAACCTCTTCAAAATATAGGAATAGAAGGAAAAGTCCTCAATATGATAAAAGGAATATATGAAAAACCCACAGCCAACATTGTACTCAATGGGCAAAGGTTGAAAGCTTTTCCTCTAAAATCAGGAACAAGGGAGGGATTCCCACTGTCACCATTGTTATTCAATATTGTACTAGAAGTTCTAGCTAGAGCAATTAGACAAGAAAAAAGAAATTAAAGGTATCCAAATGGGAAAAGAGGAGGTAAAATTCTCACTATTTGTAGATGACATGATCCTATATTTAGAAAATTCTGAAATGTCTACAACAAAGCTACTTGAGCTAATAAATGAGTTCAGCAAAGTGGCAGGATACAAGATCAACATGCAAAAATCAGTAATGTTTTTGCACACTAGTATTGAACAATCTGAGGAAGAAATCAGAGGAAAAAATCCATTTACAATTGCAATAAAAAGACTCAAATACCTAGGAATCAATTTAACCATATAGGACCTATGTGCAGAAAACTACAAAACAATGCTAAAAGAAATCAGTGAAGACCTAAACAAATGGAAAGATATTCTGTGTTCATGGATTGGAAGACTAATTACCGTGAAGACGTCAATCCTACCCAAACCAGTTTATAGATTCAATGCAATACCAATCAAAATTCCAACAGCCTACTTTACAGAAATAGAAAGGGCAATTACCAAATTCATTTGGAAGGGAAAGTGCACCCAAATAGCCAAAAGCATTCTGAGAAAGAAGAGCGACATGGGAGAAATTTCACTGCCTGACCTTGAAACATATTACAAAGCTACAGTGGTCAAAACAGCATGTACTGACATAAAGATAGACACACTGATCAGTGGAATAGAATTGAGAACCCAGAAATAAACCCTCACTTATACAGTCAGCTGGTTTTTGACAAACCTACCAAGTCCATGTTAATGGACAAAACAGTTTCTTCAGCAAATTGTGCTGGGAAAACTGTATATCTATAACCAAAAGAATGAAAGAGGACCCCTATCTCACGCCCTCTAGGAGAATCAACTTAAAATGGAACAAAGAACTAAATATAAAAGCCAGGAGCTTAAAACTACTAGAAGAAAATGTGGGGAAACATCTTAAAAACTTTGTGGTAGGTGGTGGTTTCTTGGACCTTACACCCAAAGCTCATGCAACCAAAGAAAAATGGATAAATGGTACAAAGTTAAACACTTTTGCACCTCACAGGACTTTGTCAAAAGAGTGAAAAGGCAGCTGACTCAATGGGAGAAAATATTTGGAAATCACAAATTCAGTAAAGGTTTAATATCTATGGTATATGAAGAGATGTTACTACTCAACAATAAAAAGACACACGACCCGATCAAAAAACTAGGCAAGAGAATTGAATAGATGAAAAAAATACAAATGGCAAAAAAAAAAAAAACACATGAAAATATGTGTTCAATATCACTAATGATTAGAGAAATGCAAATCAAAGCTACAATGACCTATCATTTCAAACTTATTAGATTGTCCACTCTTAAAAAGACAGAAAATTACAAATGTTGGAGACGATGTGGAGAGAGAGGAACAATGACTCGCTGTTGGTGGGAATGCAGGATGGTACAGCCACTGTAGAGGACTGTTTGGCAGTTGAATACAGACTTGCCACGTGACCCGGCAATACCACTACTGGGTGTATACCCAGAAGAACTGAGAGCAGTGACACGAACAGACATCTGCACACCGATGTTCATAGCCTCATTATTCACCATTGCCAAAAGTTGGAAACAACCCAGGTGTCCATCAATAGACGAATGGATAAACAAACTGTGGTCTAGTCACACGATTGAATATTATGCAGCTATAGGAAGAAATGAAGTTGTAAAGCATATGGCAACATGGATGAACCTGGAGGACATTATGTTGAGTGAAGCAGGCCAGACACAAAAGGACAAATACTTTATGAATGCATTACTATGATCCAAATATATTGTGTAACATATTGTGTGATTCTATTTATATAAAATGTAAATATAAATCAATTTATAAGATGAAATTTGATTAGTGGTTATGTAAGCTAGGGAAGGCATGCTAAGGCATGTGGACTTTTTCTTTTTGGAGTAATGAAATAATTCTAAAAATTTTTTGTGATGATGAATGCACAACATTGTGATTATACTAAAAGCCATTGATTATACACTTTATTTATTTATTTATTTATTTTTTTAAAGATTTTATTTTATTTATTCATTTATCCCCCCTCTGCTGCCCGTGCTCACTGAGTCAGCCAACCACGCCGCACGGGTGGGCCCGCCCCCACCAGGAGGCCCCGGGAACCGAACGGGAGTCCCACTGACCGAGCCACAGCCGCTTCCGATTATACACTTTAGATAGATCGTATGGTATGTGAATATATCTCAATAAAACTGCTGAAAAAATAAATAATTGTGCAAGAACAGCCAGAAGTAGCAGCTGTGTACAGCAAGGGAAACAGAGAGAGACTGAGAAGTAAAGAATTTTCTTGTTTGTTTTTTCTTTATTATTATCATTATTATTGAAATAATGAAAATTCTCTAATCGTGATTGAAGTGATGAATATATAACTATGTGATTATATCAAATACCATTGATTGTACACTTTGGATGAATTGTATGTTTTATTAATACGTATCAATAAAATTGATTGAAAAAAAAAAGAAAAAAAACAGGAGATACAATTATTCAAGTGAAAAAATATTCAAGAAGTTTGTTGTAAGACCGTTAGGGCTAACTTTTTCAGTGCTACACTCATGATTTTGGAAATACATCCTTGTTCACCCCCATTGCTGGAGCCTTCATGCCAGACACATGGAAGAAACCAGAAAAGGCCTCCAGCACCCAGATTTGGGCCTTGATCCTGGCCACGAGGGCCAGGACTGACGGGCCCTCGCTGCGCGGGCTTTCCTGCAAAGGCAGTCTGCAAGGCCAAGTGCACGGCAGCACAGCACCCGCCACTGCCTCTCTTGGGTGGCCCACGACTCCATCAGCCGCCTCCTGGGGTCTGCTCCTCACAAGGCCCTCAGGTGCCAGGAGGGGCTGTGCTGGGTGACCACAAGGCACTGGCGAAGGGCGTGCGCGCCCACCCCACGGTCAGGAAAATGCAGTGCGTGGGGGCTGCAGAGACCCCCTTCTCCCCACGAAGTGCACCCAGGAGGTCCTTCACTTCTGAGTTAGCGCCAAGGTGGACGAGCCGTGGAGTGAGAGTTGGTGTCGCTCAGTCTGTGTGGGATGATGCCCAGGATGGGGCAGGAGGCCAGCCGCTGAGACCCTCTCAGGGAGGGCTGGCCACGGGGGCGGGAGGGAACCTAGGCAGGCTCGTGTCTCATCACACGAACAGCCTCATTTCAGAAATACTGAAAGAGTCCCATGGAGTAGAATATAGACTCCTTCCAATCCCACTGCAGGGGGAAAGCCCATGTGGGGAGGGGCTGTGGGCACTGCTTTCTTCTCTGCACCTTTCCTCCCTGAGCTGAGCTGCTCTTTCTGCCCTGAAGGGCAGCTGTAGGAGAGGGCGCTGGGGGAAAGGCTCAGGCTTGGCGTGGGTTCTGCCGTCACCAGGCAGGGCACTGTGAAGGGCGACTGTTACAGCATTGGTGGTGGACGCACTGGTCAAGGAAAAGGAAAGTGCCTGGCCACTGTGACCTTCAAACTCCAGGAGAGACCACATGGGATTCCTTCCAGGAATGGAGGATGGTTCAATATTAGGAAATTATTAACATAACTCACCATATAAATATAGTTAAGGAAAAAAATAATATGATTATCTCCACAGATGCTGAAAAGCCTTTATCAAATTCAATACCAGGGACTTCTGCTTCTGGGAAGGTGGAGTGGACATACTTTTCCCTGTTCCTCCCACTGGGTACCACTAAAAACCCTGGACATTACGTATAAAACAAGCGTTAGAAGGCAAGCCAGCTGGGGATCTTGGAGCCTGAAGAACAGCACAGTGGCACCTTCCCTGAGTTTTCTTCTAGCCTCGCATGTCCCATGCAGGGTACGAGAGAAGCCTGCAACCCAGAGACAACAACAGGCACAGATAAAAAAAGCTCTTTCTAGCCAAAGGGTCAGGAAAGGGACAACCTAGCAAGACAAAATTTTTAGAACACAGCTGCTCTACTCCAGCCACACGTCAGAGAAAAAACTGTGGACACCACCTCACTGATGTCAGCAAAGGCTGAGTGGGGCACCTGGACTTCCAACCTAGCCAGGCTGCTAGGAGGCGTCCCGACCCCCTGCTGGGGGGGTGTCAGAGAAAGCAAGTAGGGAGCCGTCCATGACATCAGTGGAGAACCCTCAGGCTCCTGCACTTCCACCCCACCCACGAGTGGAGTCAGAGGAGCCTATTGGAACACCAGGATTTTCACCACCCCCTCATGTTAATGAGGCCACAAGGGGTGCAGGTACAAGGCCCTCGTCCTCTTCCAGCCAGGGAGGTATCACTGGAGGCCTAGCCAGAATTCTTACCTCTTCCCAGCAGTAATGAGGAGCCCCCACACTCCTCAGAGGTCAATGGAGGCCAAGTTGGGAACCTGAGCTTCTAAACCTGTGTGTCAATAACAAAGCAGCACCCTTCTTCCCCTGCCAGTGTGATGCCAGAGGAAGCCAGCTAAAACAGAAGGTTTAAATAAGACATAGAGTCTCATAATACCCCAAATGCCCAGATTTCAATAAAAATCACTCATCATACCCAGATATCAAACTGATTATAAAAGTGCCAACACTGAGATGAGATGTTAGCATATTTAGACAAAGATTTTAAAGGAACCATCATAATGATGCTTTAAGAAGCAATTATGAGCATGCTTGAAGCAAATGAAAAAATAAAGTCTCAGCAAAGAAACAGAAGACATAAAGAACCAAATGGAAAATTTAGAAATGAAAAACACAATAAATGAGAGTACCAAAAAAAATCTCAATGGATGGGTTCAACAGGAGAAAGGAGGGGATGGGGGCAGAGGAAAGGATCAGTGAACTTGAAGATAGAATAATAGAAATTACCCAATTTGAATACAGAGAGAAAACAGACTGAAATAAAAAGTGAACAGAGTCTCAGAGACCTGTGGGACTATAACAAAGGATCTGACATTCAGGTCATCAGAGTCCTAGAAGGAGAAAAGAAAGAGGGTAGAGCTGAAAAACTACTAAATAATTGCTAAGCCTTTCCAAATTTAGCAAAAGACGTAAACAAGACATACAAGAAGCTGACTGAACCCCATATAATATAAACCCAGAATAAGATATGCCAAGTCACATCATAATTAAATTTCTGAGAACCAAAGATAAAGAAATAAAATCTTGAAAGCACCCCGAGAAAAATGACACCTTATGTAATAGGGAAGAACAGTCAAATGCCAGTGTATTTCTCATCAGAAACCATGGAGGTCAGAAGAAATTGGCACAATATTTCTTAGCTGCTAAAAGAAAATAACTATAAACCCAGACTCCTATACCCAGAAACAAATATCTTTCAGGAAAGAAGGAGAAATAAAGATATTCTTAGATAAAGGAAAACTATGAGAATTTGTTGTCGGGAGACCTACCCTAAAACAATGGCTAAAGGAAATTCTCTAAACATAAAGGAAATAAGAAAAGGAATCTTGGAACATCAGGGAGGAAGAAAGAATATGATAGGCAAAAATATGTGTAAATAAAATAGACTCCCTGGGAGGCGGCTGTGGCTCAATCAGTGGGGCTCCCGTTTACCATGTGGGAGGCCCCGGGTTCGGTTCCCGGGGCCTCCTGGTGGGGGTGGGCCCGCCTGCGTGGCGTGGTTGGCTGACCCGGCGAGCGCAAGCAGGAGGGGGGGGGATAGATGAATAAATTTAAAAAATCTTAAAAAAAAAAAAAATAGACTTTCCTTCTCCTCTTGAGTCTTCTCAATTATGTTTGATGGTTGAAGCAAAAATTATAACAGTGACATGGCTCTAAATGAAGGTTACTATGCTTCATTTGAACTGGTAAAATGAATGATACCTGTAGATTGTGATGTTATATAATGCAATACCTAGAGCAAACACTAAAAAAGCTATATATAGAGATACACTACATCTAAATAAACATTAGAAGTAAATAAAAATGGAATTCTAAAAATGTTCAAGAAACTCACAGGAAGGCAGGAAAAAGAAAACAGCAAAAATATAGAGAGAACAAACAGAAAACAACAACAAAAATAAAGTGGCAGACAAGTCCTAACATATCAATAATTACATTAAATGTAAATGGACTAAACACAGCAATTAAGAAACAGAAATGGGCAGGGTGGATTAAAAACATGACCCAACTATACGTGGTCTACGAGAAACTCACGTTGAATATAGTGATATAGATACATTGATAGTAAAAGGGTGGAAAAATATATTGTGTAAATATTAATCAAAGGAAAGCATGACTGGCTGTATTATTATCAGATAAAGTAGACTTCAGAGCAATGAAAATTACCAGAGATAGAGAAGAACATTAGGTAATAATAAAAAGCAATTCTTGGGAAATGGATGTGGCTCAAGTGATTGGGCTCCCGTCTACCATATAGGAGGTCCAGGGTTCAATTCCCAGGGCCTCTTGGTGAAGGCAAGCTGGCTCGCACAGTGAGCTGGCCCACACAGAGTGCTGGCCCGCACAGGACTGCTGGCTCATGTGGAATGCTGGCCCGCACAGAGAGCTGGTGAAGCAAGATGATGCAACAAAAAGAGATACAGAGGAGAGACAATAAGAGACGCAGCAGGCCAGGGAGCTGAGGTGGCACAAGAGATTGAACACCTCTCTCCCACTCCAGAAGGTCTCAGGATTGGTTCTCGGTGCTGCCTAAAGAGAAGACAGGCAGATATAGAAGAACACAGAAAGCAGACAGCGAGTGCAAAACAACAAGGGGGCAGGGGGGCGGGAAGGAGAAATAAATAAATGAATCTTAAAAAAAAAAAAAAAGCAATTCTAAATGGGTATGCACCGAACAGTAGTGCTACAAAATTTTAAGCAAAAACTGATAAACCAGGAAGGAGAAATAGGCCAATCCACAATTATAGTTGGAGAGTTAACATCCTTCTCTCAAAAACTAACAGAAAAACTAAACAAAAAATCAGCAAGGATGTAGAAAAATTCAGTTACTCCATCAACTAATAGTATTGAATAAACATTTATAGAATTTTCCACCCAACAACAGCAGAATACACATTATTTTCAATTGCCCACAGAACATATACCAAGATAGACCACATTGTAGGCTAAACAAACAAACCTCACTGAATTTTAAAGAAATGAAATAATATTAAGAGCATATTCTTCAAATACAAATGAATCAAACTAGAAATCAATAACAGAAAGATAACAGACACATGTGTCAAAGAGGAAGTCTCAAGGGAAATGAAAAAAGACATGGAATTGAATGATAATGAAAATACAACATATCAAAATTTGTGGGACACAGCTAATGAAGTGCTGAGAGGGAAAGTTATAGCATTGAACTCTTAGGTTAGAAAAGAGGAAAAGTTTCAAATCAGTAATCTAAGCTCCCACTTCAAGAACCTATGAGAATTGCAAAATAAACTCAAAGCAAGCAGAAGAAAGGAAATAATAAAGAACAGATATCAATGAAATTGAAAACAAAAACAATAAAAAATTCAAGGAAACAAAAAACTGGTTCTTTGAAAAGGTAAATAAAAATGACAAACTCTAGCAAATCTGACAAGAGAAAAGAGAAAGACACAAATTACCAATCTCATGGATGTGACAGGGGATGTCACTATAGACCCACCAGAAATCAAGGCGATGGTGATGGAGTACTACGAACAACTCTACATATATAAATTTGACAACCTAGATGATATGGGCCAATTCCTCAAAAACATAAACTACCACAACTCACCCAACAGAAAATAGGTTTTTTGATTAGTCCCATAACTTTAAAGGAAGTTGAATTTGCAATTTAAAAAAAAAACCCATAAAATAAATCTCCAGGCTTAGACGGTGTCACTGGAGAATTCTACTGAACATTTAAAGAGTTAACACCAGTTCTCTACAATTTCTTCCAGGAAATAAAAAAGGAGAGAATTCTTGCAAATTTGTTTCTGAAGCTAGTATTACCCTGTGTAAGCAGTTTGATATTATTTATGAATTCCAAAAATAGATATTGGATTATGTTTGTGAACTGGTTTTTTCCTCTGGGCATATTAGATTATATTGGATTCAGAGGTTTCACTTTTACGAAATGATGATTAAGTCATTGATTGGGCCATTTCAGTAGGACGTTGAGTCCTCGCCCCCTTGGTGGGCTGGGACTCACAGAGAAACTGCTCCACACAGAAAGGAGGTAGGAGTTTTGAGCTGGAGCCCTGGGAAGGAAACACGCAGAGAAGCAGATACATCAGACATGGCAGAGGCCCTGGGGAGAGAGAAGACTACCAGTGGTAGCCTAGAGCTGGCCTTGTGGAGAGAAGAGAGCAGCTGAGCCTGGAGAAAAACGAGCCCTGGGAGGAAGACAAGACTTATCCCAGCCCACAGCTGATATTGGAAGAAGCTGGGACCACGGAGCCAAGAGAGGAAGAGGGAGGCTGGACCCTGGCAGGCATCGGCAGCCGTCCTGCTCCAACACACTGCAACAGACTTTGGTGAGGGAAGTAACGTATGCTTTAGGGCCTGGTAAGTGTAAGCTTCTACCCCAAACAAATACCCTTTATAAAAGCCAACTGATTTCTGGTACTGTGCATCAGCATGCCTTTGGCTGACTCATACACCCTGATATCAAAACCTGACAAAGACACACACACACACACACACACACACAAGGAAAACTGCAGACCAATAGCCCTTGTGAATGTAGATGCCATAATCCTTAATAAATTAAAAATATTAGCAAATGGAATTCAGCAATATGTGAAAGAATTTTATGCTATAATCAAATGGGGTTTATTCTAGAGATGCAAAGCTGGTATGATATTTTAAAATCAATCACTGTAACCCACCATATTAACAGGCTAAAGAAGAAAAATCACATGACCATATCAACTGATACGAAAATAGTATTTGGCAAAATTCAACACTCATTCATGATTTAAAAAATCTCAGAAAAACAGTAATAGAGGGCAAGTTCACTGACTTGATAAAGGGCACATCTACAAAAATCCCAAGTCTAACATGATACCTAATGGTGGAAGACTGCCTACTTTGCCTAAGATCAGGAACAAGGCGAGGATGTCTGCTCTCAGCACTCTTATTCAACAGAGTGCTGGAAGTTCTAGCCAGCACAATAAGGCAGGAAGAGCAAATAAAAGTGAGAAAGGAAGAAATAAAACAGTTCCTATTTTCAGGTGACATGATAGTCTATGTAGAAATCTACAAAACTAGAACAAGTGAGTTCAGCAAGGATGATACAAGATCAATTCACACAAATCAACTGCATTTTTATATAGTAGCAATGAACCATGGGCACTGAAATTAAAAATACATTTACAATTTGCTGGGAAAAAAAATGAAATTCTTAGGCACAAATCCAACAAAACATGTGCAGGACTTGTATGCTGGAAACTACACAACACAGATGAAAAAAATAAAAGATCTAAAAAACTGGACAGCCATTCTGTGTTCAGGGATTGGCCATTTGAAAAAGTAAAGTGGACCCAGGAGTTGCTCCGTGCACAAGTGGATTGGAGCTCCAGGTGTAGTAGTGACACCATGAAAGTACTGGAGAAAAACACGAGTGAATTTCTCTGTAACCTGGATGCTGTGGGCTGAACTGTGTCCCCCAGGACACATGCTCAGCCTAGGAGGAGAAGAGCCAGGCCTGATGCCAGTGCTTCTAAAGTGGTAAAGTGGACGTCCACCAGGCCTTCCGCCTTCTGGGAGTTCCTGCCAGAACCTCAGGTCTTCCCTCAGGGACGCCTGGAGGTGTGCGTGGACCGAAAGACCTGCCAGCGGGGGGCAGCAATGCGGGAGCTGGGGCTAGGAGTGCCGGCCAGAGGGGCCGCTTAGCCCAGCTGATCTCTGCTGGGGACAGAGAAAGCACCGCCACTCGGGGGTGGGAGGAAGCGACCCGGGCCAGCCTGCCAGCTCAACGGCCCGCTGCAGCCGCAGCCCCAGGGCTCCGAGGCCAGACGCTCTGCTGGCTGGCGCCCTCAGCCCTGCCCGGCGGGGACCCTCACCTCCTCCTTCTTCTGGTCCGCCTTCTGCTTCTTCTCCTGCATCAGGTTCTGTCGGGCCAGGACGGCCTCCTCGTGGCTGAGCTTCCCCTGCAGCCTCCGGCACTCGCCTGCAGCCAGCTGCTCCTCCCGGTCCTTCGCCTGCATCTTCTTCTGCCACTCGAGGAACTCGGAGAAGTCCCCGGCCCCGTCCACCAGCTTGTCAACCCTGGGGAGAGGTGGCCCAGGAAGCGGCTTGGGGTCTCTCCTGTGGGCGGGACCTGCGCTGCCTGCCGCTTCCCGAAACCCCTGGCCACCTCACCTACCGCCAGGCCCTCTCCACCCCTGACCGGCCACCTGTCCCCTCCTGTGCATCCACCCGTCAGCCACTCCTCTCCACCTTCTCTTCACCGATCTGTCTGTCCACCCACATCCTGCTGTCCACCCATCTGCCCATCCCTCTGCCCATCCAACCACTACCATCCCTCTGCCCACCTGTCTGTCCACCATTCCTCTGTGTACCCATCCATCCATCCACCATCCTGCTGTCCACCCATCTGTCCGTCCATCATCTGTCTACCCACCTCTCCGTCCTCTGGTCGGCCACCCAAGCTCCCACCCACAGCCCCACTCACAGGCACGGAAAGAGACATCTACATGCTGTGGGGTGAGCTCAGGGGCTTGTGCCCCTGGCGGTCTGGGGGCAGGGCATGGGAAGGGGCCGAGGAGCGGTGGGCCAGGGGTTGCTAAGTCTCCCACCCCCGCGCCATGATTTCTCATCCTGCTTGTCACCGATCCCCGGCAGGACCCTCCTTTCTGCTGAGACCCCAGCCACCAGGCCCCTCTTCTTGGGCTCTGAGCCCCCTCTTCCAGGGTGAGCAGGCCCTGCTGGTGGAAGGCGGGTAGGGGACCTAGCGTGCAGGGCTGGGGGGCGAGGAGCCCCCAGTGAGCAGCAGCCCCTCGGGGGTCCTGGCCTTGCCCGTTGCGGCCTCTTTACCTCTGCAGCTCCTTCTCCACCTCCCGCTGGTATAAGGCCCCTTCCCGGAGGATGGCCGCAGTGTTCAGCTTGACTGGCGCGTTGTCAGGCTGCGGGGAGGGGGCTGTGATGGGGGGAGCGGCAGCAGCAGCAAGCGCCCCTTCCTGCCTCCTGCCCCGCTACACCTGCCCCCCAGGTACTTCCCCCTGCTCCACCTCAAGGGGCAGCCCAGGGTGGGGCTGGTGCCCGGTCCCCCACAGCTGCCCTGCCCGGCCGGGGCACCCCTCACCCTGTAGAAGGTCAGCTTCGGGGTTCTGCGGATTCGGGGTGGGGCTCGCAGCTGCAGCTTCGTCTTGGAGCCCTGCAGGAGTCAGAGCAGGGCCTTGGCCTGGCACCTGGGCCCACTGGGCGCCCCCACAGGCCCGGCACCCCGGGGCCGGCTCCCTCCCCCTGCCACCAGCTGCCTGTCCTCGTGCCCCCACCTGGCCTGCATCCCGCGGCCCCGGGCGGGCGCCCCTGACCCCGATGGCCTCCACGGCTTGCTGGGGCCTTGGGCGGCCTGGCCTCAGGACGGTGTCCACCTCCCCAGGGCGAGGGGCACGTTCCCACCCGGCACTTGCTCCTCGCCGCCCGCTGTGGGAAGCCATGGTGAAGCCGCCAGGCGGCCTTTACCACCTGGAAAGGTGAGGCCAGCACAGGGCCCAGGGCTGGTACCTGCCTCGGGGGCTCCCTGCGGGCCCGCGGCATGGCGCAGCGCAGCTCTTCCACGTTAGTCCGCAGCAGCAGCTCCTGCAGGCAGAGGCAGGGGCTCAGCCAGTGCCACCCCACCCCCTCCTCCTCCTCCTGCCCCTTCCTTCTTCTACAGCCCCACGAAACCCTCAGCGAAGAGTCACACTGATCTTTGACGTTTGGGGGTTCAAGGGCTTAGGAGGTGACAATCGCTGAGACTGGCCCTGGGGGGGAGGCGGACACTCTCGGGACAGCCATCCTGGGAGCATCTCCCCTTGGCGCCCCCTGCCAACGTTCTCTAGGAGTCAGGGTCGCGCCTGGCTACCTCGGCCTTCCAGCGGTTATATCTCTTGACTATCTCCAGATGCTGCTGCTCCTTGGGCGTCTGGTAGGTGCTCTCTGGGACCTGGAGGGGTGGTGGGAGGAAGAGCTGTAGGGGGTGGCTGCAGTCCGGACGGGGGTCTGGAAATGCTGGGGTGCAGGGCATGGGACGCGGGCAGAAGGAGGCCACGCCTGCCCAGAGGAGCCCTCAACTGCGACTGACCATGCTGGGTGTTGGGCAGCTGGTCACCTGGGGCAGGGGAGGGCCAGACAAGGGGCCAGCAGGGGTGTGGGGGTGCGGCTCGGTGGGGGGCCATGCAGAGGGAGCTGTGAGGCTGGCAGTGCAGAGGGGTCATGGGCCTGGACGGAATGACCCAGGGTGGCAAGCAGGGACAGGCCGGTGGTCAAGCCTGGGACCCTTGGCTCACAGTTGCACAAGGGGTGGGCTCAGGATGGCTGGAGGAGGAAGGGGGCGGGGGGGGAGGGGCGGAGCTAACACCGCCGGGACCAGGTGGCCGACATGCACCTGCTGTCCAGCCCTCAGTGGCCTTGAGAGCAGTGCCCGTTGGGGGGCTGGTGGAAGCCAGCCTGGACACCCCTGAGCCCAGACCCCTATATCCATCCTCCAAGGTCCACGCCTTCTCTGCCAGCAAGTAACGGGCATTGCAAACTCTACACATCCAAACCTGAAGCCCTTGTCTGCAGCCTGCCGGCCCCCTCCTGCCCCTCCTGCCCACGCCAAGGCTTCAGAGTCCTTCTGGATGCCTCCCTGTTGCTCACACCCACACCCGTCTGCAAATCCTGCCCACCACTTCCAACAGCTCATGAACCAGCCTTTGCTGCACTCCTCTGCTGCTGCAGCCGAGGGCCCCAGGAACCTGTGTCGGCACGTGCCCTGTCTCTGACCAGTCCCCTCCACTGGCTCTGTGGTGGGACCCCGGATCTCCCCTCCTCTTCTTCCCATTCTCACTCCACTCCAGCCACTCTGGTCTCCTGACTGCCCTCAACACTCAGGGGAGCTCCTGCCCCAGGGCCTTGGTACATGCTCTGCCCTCTGCCTGGAATACTCTTCACCCAGATGGCCTATGGCTCACTCACTTGCCTCTTCCAGCTCTTGACTCCCCAGCATTTCTCAGCAAGGCTTTGCTTAGTTAGCCTATCCAAAAATATAGCCCCTCCAATGCTTCTTATCCCCATTCCACGTACTATTTTTTTTCCTCAGCATTTATCACCAACAAGCACCCTACACATTTTACTTATCCTGTTTATTGTCTGCATCTCCCACTGGAAGGCATTCCACAAAGGGAGACATTCTGTAAATATCTGTTGAGTGAATGAATGAGTGATTGTAGCAGGCCCTGAACCAAGGAGGGGGTAGGGGTGTTAGATGGAGCTGGGCAGGGAGAGTCAA
>JAKSZT010054446.1:1228183-1244819 GCA_026826555.1 Tolypeutes matacus
ATCCATCCATCCATCCATCCATCCATCCATCCATCCATCCATCCATCTATCCACCTACCCACCCAATCATCTACCCATCTGTCTGTCTGTCTATCTATATATCTATCCATCCATCCACCCATCCATCCATCCACTCATCTACTCATCCATCCGTCTGTCCATCCATTTATCCATCCATACAATTATCCACCCATCCACACATTCACCCTTCCATCCAATCATCTGTCCACCTGTCCATCTATTCATTCATCCATCTATCCATCCATCCATCCATCCATTTCTCCATCCAATCATCCATCCAATTATCCCTCAATCTGGCCATCCATCATCCATCCATCCATTTACTGAGGGTGTGCTCTAAGCCAGTACTGTGCCAGGCATTGGGAATACAAGGCAAATAAGCTGGACGAGGACTGGTGGTGTAGACAGACAATAAACAGACCCACAAATAAGTAAACCACTATAAACTCTAATTGATGGTGTAGAGAAAAGGAGCTGGGATTGATGACAAGGAAAATAAGTGAGGGACCTGATTCAGCTGAGGGGTTCATGGAAAGTCTCTCTAGGAAGAGAGATTGTAATGAGATGAAGGGTGGTGGGAGTGGGGTGGGCCCTGTGGGACTTCCCTGCACAACCACCTGACTCTTCTGTACTGCCCTTAGTTCTGTTGGGGAACCAGATTGGTTCTGGGCAGCTGACCGCCACAGGCACTCAGGGTAGAGTCCACGACCAGCTGGGACATTGTGCTATAGTCACAATGATCCAATAAGACTTTACCAAAATATTCTTGGCCCTAGATGTCTTCATATCTTGGATGTTATACAGTGTGGGTGTGAGGCTTGGATTTTTTGCTACAATAGGAGAAGTTACCCAAAAGATGAAGTTCACCTATAGAGGGGTGGAGAGAACCTCAGAGAAGCAGAACTGGAACCCTGATCAAAGTGCGTCTGAAGCCTATCCTACTTCAGCCAGTAAGCCAGTAAGTCTCCTACTGCTTAAGTCATTTGATTTGCATTTTTTGTTACTTGCAATATAAAGCATCCTGACTGATACATGAAGTCAGTAAGGCAGAGAGAGGGAGGGAGAGGAAGGGGCTCCAGGCAGAGGGGACAGAGGAGCAGAGTGTCTGAGGTGGGGACAGGCTCACATAGACAGGTGTTATTGCCTGCCCATGGCCTGAAGAGTAAGTTGGTGATCCACACAAGTATATTTAATGGGGGGTGGGGTGGCGAAGGAGGGGGTGATGATGGTGCTTTGCCACAGGGTTACAAATGGGCTCCAAGCTCCAACTCCAGGCAGGTCTGAGCCCTGTGGCACACCTTCCCTCGACATCAGCGGTAAGACCCTGGTGGAAGGAATCTACTGGGCAGGTCCTGGTCAGCTGGGCTGCCCTCCCCATGGGGTGCATGGGTGGGGTGGGGTGGGGTCAGCATACGAGGCTGGGTCTGGTCCAGCCCACCCCTGGCCCTGGGGGGAGCCCAGACCCCACTGGCCCACACAGTCAGTTCTCCTGGCCTGGACATGGCGAAGGCTGTGGGGCTGTGGGGCGGCACTTACCGGTCTGGGCTTGGCTAAGCCGGGGATGGGCTCAGGCATGGGGATGGCACGGGGCTTGGCCACGGTCAGGCTGAACTCCTGGGGCTCTGTGGCCTTGGCCTTCGGGAGCAGGCGCTGGCTGGACAACGTCTCCTGCAGTTGGTTGATGAGCTCCTGGATCTCCGGCTGCCATCTTGAAGCCAAAAGTGGGGGAAGCTGACTAGAGTCTCTTCCTAAGCAGGGCAACAAGGGGTCTGGGCCTTTGGGATCCAAAAGACCCCCAGCACTTGGGACCTGCCTCCGGGTGGGTGTTGGTGTAACCGGCAGCCCTTCTCACTGAGGGCCACCGGTAGGCAGGCCCCACGGCACCCTACACCAGCATGCGCCTTCTACAGAGCACGCTCCTGCCAGGCTGCACTGCCAGGGGCGGCAGGGATGGGGCTCTGAGGAGGAGCTAAGCTGGGCCTGCAGGTGACCCCGGAGGGAAGTGGGGAGCGGGGAGGATGCCAACGATGCCCAGGAGTGTCCCCAGAGCTCTGGGTTGGGGATGGTGGCAGCAGAGCTGCAGGGGTGGCAGTGGAGAGGCTCCAGCCCTTCGCCTCCCTGAGGGGCTCAGCTGTACTCAGGTGGAGCCTTGGGGTAGAGCCTGACACAAGGGACGGCCTTGCTGGGCCAACCCAAGCTCGGGGCTCCCCTCCCGTGGGTTCCCCGGGGCAGACCACATGGCTTGGAACGGCTCCTGCCGCGTCTTGAGCTCTGCAGCCCAGGAGGGAGGGAGGGCTTGGATGAGCCAACAGCAGTTGGGCCTCAGGAGGAGATTCCAGGTGCACAGAGAGGCAGGGGTCGCCCACCCCCGGGGCTGGCAGGGTGGGGAGGCAGCGAGTCCAACTGGGGTGAGGGGCCGCAGGACTGTCCACCTTGTTCCCCAATTGCCGGCAGTGAGCCGGCTGGGACCAGGGAGGCTCCCCAGGAAAGGGGCAGGGCAGGGCCACTCGGCCTCCCAGGGACCGGGGCTTTCTTGCCCCACGGGTGGCGGCTGTGCTGATCCTCTGACTGTGCCCCAGCCTGCACCCAGCGAACTTGCGGGGTCTGCCAGAGCCTGTAGTGTAAGGCAGGGGAAGGTCAGGGCAGCTGCAGGGCCGCTCGCCTGGGGGCAGTGCCTTGAGGACGCGGAGAGGGACGTGTCCTCAGGAGCAGAGACGTCGGCTTCTGCAGGCTCCCCCATAACCCCACGCTCTCGGGGTGCGCAGACGCCAGGGGCAGGGCCAGAGCCTGCAGGGCCCCACGGGGCTGGAGGCTGCCTTGGCCCAGGGCACACACGTCATCTCCTGCCAGAGGCCAGCGGCGGCCCCTGCTCGGAGGGGCTCCAGAGCGAAGGGGCCAGCCCAGGGCTGGCTTTCCTGAGCTCCCAGCTCCTTGCCTCGGCCATGTGCAAGCGCCCACCCCTCCTGGAGCTCTGGGTGCAAGAAAGGGGACAACAGGAGGCTCCTCCGACGGCGGCTGCCCTTCGCCCTTCTGCCTCCTCTGCCCCCTGGGCCGGCCTGACCCACCTCATCAGCGGGTTGATCCAGCTCTCCTTCACGTGGGACTTCTCGTAGATGAGGCTCCACTCGTCCTCGATCCATGAGCACAGGTTCAAGGGGTTGAAGAAGAACCGGAGGAACTAAGGGAGGGACGGGGCCTCAGGGGGGCTCGAGGCCAGACCCCTTCCCCCATGAAGAAGAGCTTGAGGAACTGAGGGAGGGGCAGGGACCCCAGGGGCTCAGGGCCAGGGCCCACCTGGTGAAGCCTCTCCTGCCCCCTCCTCTCACCAGGGCGAGAGTCAGGCAGTGGGAGGCCAGCAGGGGTCACAGCCGCACTGCAGGTGGGTGAAGGCTGGTGGGAAGAGACCACCCACCTGCACACCTGAGAGTGGCGTTGGGAAGGCAGGGGGTCCCTTGGGACAGAGAGCAGGGCAGGCGGGTCCTCGGGTGGGAAGGGTGCCGTCCCTCCCAGCAGGGGCTCCTGGGGTGTCCACACTCGGCCCAGCCTGCCCTGTCCTGGAGCGGACCCCACCCAGCAGGGCACGTCCTCGCTAGGGGGTGGGGGGAGCCGGCCTGGGCCACCAACCCTGTGCCCCAGGCCTGGAGAGCTCCCACGCCCAATGAACTGTTGGCAGATGGATGCCCCTTCCTCCTACCTGCCCCACAGGCTCTGCAGCTTCTGCAGTCCACCCCCTCTGCCCAGGGCATGGCACATTACTACCAAATTCCTTGAAAGAGCCAAATCACCTAATTTGAGAAATAGAATATCTCAACAGACCTATAATAGGTAGAGATTGGATCAGTAATCAAAACCCTCCCAAAAAAGAAAGGTTGAGGACCAGGTGGTTTTCCTGCTGTATTCCTCTGAACATTTAAAGATTTACCACAAATCCTTCTCAAACTCTTCCAAAAAATAGGAGAGGAGGGATTACTTCCTAATCCATTCTATGAGGTCAGCATTACCCTGATACCAAAGCCAGATAAAAACACAGAAGAAAATTACAAACCAATTTCCTTTATGAAGATACATGCAAAATCCTCAACAAATTACTGGCAAACTGAATCCAACAGTATATTGAAATGATCATATACCATGATCTAGTAGGAGTTATTCCAGGTCACAAGGGTAATTCAACATAAGAAAATCAATCAATGAAATACGCCACAATTAATAGAATGAAGGAAAAACACACGATCATCTCAATTGCTGCATCAAAGGCATTTGACAAAATCCAACATCGTTTCATGATAAAAACACACAAAAAAACTGGGAATAGAAGGGAACTTTCTCAACATGATAAAGGGCATTTATGAAATACCCACAGCAAATATCATACTCAATGGTGAAAGACTGAAAGCTTTCCCCCAAGACCAGGAACAAGACCAGGATGCTGCTGTCACCACTGTTATTCAACATTGTACTGGAAGTTCTAGCCAGAGCAATCAGGCAAGAAAAAGAATTAAAAGGTATCTAAATTGAACAGGAAGAAGTCAAATTATCCCTATTCACAGACGACATGATCCTATATGTAGAAAATTCCCAAAACTCCATAAGAAAGCTACTAGAACTAACAAATGAATTCAGTAAAGTTGTAGGATATAAGATAAACTCGCACAAGTCAGTTTGGTTTCTATACAGCAGTGATGAACAATCTGAAGAGGAAATCAAGAAAACAATTCCATTTATAACAGCATTTAAAAGAAAAAAAAACCACCTTGGAATAAATTTAACCAAGAAGTTAAAAACTTGTACACTAAAAACTACAAAACATTGCTGAAAGAAATTAAAGAACTAAATAATACACCCCATGTTCACGGATTGGAAGACTTAATATTGTTAAGAAATCAATTCTGCTTAATGCAATCTACAAAGTCAATGCAATCCCTATACAAATTCTAGCACCTTTTTATTTTTTTGCAGAACTAGAAAAGCTTAATTTCAAATTCAAATGGAATTGCAAGGGGCCCCAAAGAGCCAAAACAATTTTGAAAAAGAACAGAGTTGGAGGACTTATACTTCCTGATTTCAAAACTTACTCTAAAGCTACAGTAATTAAAGTAGTGTTGTACTGACATAAAGACAGAAATATAGACCAATTCAAGAATTGAATTGAAAGGCCAGAGATAAAGCCACACATCCATGGCCAGTTGATTTTTTTTTTTTAAGATTTATTTTATTTATTTATTCCCTCCCTCTTTGTTGTTTGTGCTCACTGTCTGCTCTCTGTGTCCGTTTGCTGTGTGCTTTCTGTGTCTGCTCATCTTCTCTTTAGGAGGCCCTGGGAGCCGAACCTGGGACCTCCCATGTAGGAGAGAGGCGCTCAATCACTTGAGCCACCTCTGCTCCTGCTTCATTATGTCTCTAATTGTCTTTCCTCTTTGTGTCTCTCGTTGCGTCATCTTGTTGTGTCAGCTCATTACATCTGCCCATCGCACCAGCTTGCTGTCTTGCTCATCTTCTCCAGGAGGCACTGGGAACCGAACCTGGACCTCCTGTGTGGTAGGCGGGAGCTCAATGGCTTGAGCCACATCCATTTCCCTGATTTTTGATAAGAATATCAAGTCCATTCAATGGGGAAATATGGTCTTTTCAACAAATGGTGCTGGAAAGACTGGAAATCCACTTGCGAAAGAATGAATGTGAACCTCTGTTGTCACTATATATAAAAATTATATCAAAATGCATCAGTGACCTAAAGATAAAAGCTCATAATATAAAACTCTAACAAACAAACCTAAGGAAATATCTTTACGACATTGCAGTAGGTAATGGGTTTTTAGATTTTATACCAAAAGTATGAACAACTAAAGAAAAAAATAGTATGGACTTCATTAAAATTAAAAACCTTTGTGTATCAAAGGACATTATCAAGAACGTTTAAAACAACCTATAGAATGGGAGAATATATTTGTAAACTATATATCTGATAAGGTTTAATATCCAGAATATATAAAGAACTCCTGCAACGAAACAACAAAAAGATAAACAACCCAATTTCAATGGGCCAGTGATTTGAATACACATTCCTCCCAAGAAGATATTCAAATGGCCAATAAGTATATGAAGAGAGGGTCAACATCACTAGACATTAGAGAATGGCAAATTAAAACCACAGTGGGATACCACTACACACCCTTCAGGATGGCCACTATGAAAAAAATTTTACTGAGAAAAAAAAAGGGTTTGAGAGGACGTGGAGGAATAGGAACTCTTGTACACTGGCGGTGGGAACTTAAAATGGTATAGCTGCTGTGGGAAAAAGTTTGGTGGTTCCTCAGAAACTTAAATATAGAATTTAAGTGTCCATCAGCAGATGAATGGATAAACAAAATGTGGTATATCCATAAAATGGAATATTATTCACCCAGAAAAAGAAGTGAAACTCTGATACATGCAATAACATGCATATACCTTGAAGACATCATATTGAGTGAAATAAGCACATACTAAAGGACAAATTTGCATGACTTATCTTATGAAATAATCAGAAGAAGCAAATTCATAGAGTCAGAAAGTAGAATAGTTGCTACCAGGGGTGGGAAGGGAATATTGGGGAGTTATGCTAAATGAGTATGAGCTTTGGTTTAGGACGAGGAAAATAGTCTGAAAATAGATAGTGGTGAAAGTTACACAGTATTGTCAATGTACGTAATGTCGAAGAATCGTCCACTTAAAATGGATGATTTCTATCTTGGGCATATTTTAGCACATTTTAAAATAAAACATGTAAAGGACTTGTACACAAACAACTACAAAACATTGCTAAAAGAAATCAAAGAAGACCTAAATAAAAGGAAGGACATTCTGTGTTCATGGAATGAGAAGATGTCAATTCTACCAAAAGTGATTTACAGATTCAACACAATCCCAATCAAAATTCCAACAGCCTTCTTTGCAGAAATGGAAAAGCCAATCATCACATTTACAAGGAAAGGTAAGGGGCCCAAAAGAACCAAAACCATCTTGAGGAAGAACAAAGTTGGATTTTAAAACTTATTGCACAAAAAAAAAAGAAAAAAAAGAAAAAAGAAAAAAAAAAAAAAAAAACTTATTGCACAGCCAAAGTAATCAAAACAGCATGGTGGTATGAATACTCTTGCTGTCCTGCTTTTGTGATAATCAGGGCAGGCTAAACATTTGCTATATTAGAAACCACGCATGTGTCCCCAGACCTAGTTTTTCTCTCTAGGTCTGGTTTTTGGAATCCTGGTGATAAACTAAGCCTGATTTATTATGTGACCATCCTGTATGGGAAAAGACTGTAACTTTGGGTATCTTTGGTCAACCTTAAGAGATACAGCAGGAGGATGGATGTGGCTCGGGTGGTTGGGCGTCCGTCTCCCTTATGGAGGGACCTGGGTTCAATCCCTGGGACCTCCTGGTAAAAATCAGAAAAAAGAAAAAGTACTGAAGGCATGTGGGCCACCAGGCCCCGTGTGCAGATGAGCTGCCAGGCCCCACACGCGGGTGAGCTGCCAGGCCCCGCGAGCCATGGAGCAAGATGATGACATAACAGGAGAGTGACACAAGGAAGAGCCAAGACGAGACGCACCGAAAAACCAGGATCTAAAGTGGCACAGGCCTTAGGACGCCTCTCTCCCACATCAGAGTTTCCAAAGATCGAATCCCAGTGAAGACAGGAGAAGGATGAGAAGAGAGAGCAGGAAATGGACACAGAGAGTTGCCCAGTGAATGGACACAGAAATAGCAAAAATGGGAGGCAAAAATGGATAAAAGTAAATAAATAAATAAATCCTTAAAAATGTATAGGGGAGGAAGATATGGACTATAGTTAGTTGTAATACTTTGACGATGCTCTTTCATGATTTAACAAATGTTTGACAACAATGCAGGGTGTTTGTGGGGGGTGATGTGGGGGAGCCCTGTATGATGTTATGCTTGTTTGTTTTGTGGGTTCACCATGTTTACTGAACACTTATAGTTTATGTATGTTCATGTATGAATGATATACTTCAATAAATGGTTTAAAAAATAAATGAATAAAAATAAATAAATAAAACAACATGGTGGGAAGTGGGTGTGGCTCAAGCAATTTAGCTCCTGCCTACATGTAAATGGTATTTGTGAAAAACCTGGAAGGTCCCAGGTTTGGTTCCTGGTGCCTCTTAAAGAGAAGACGAGCAGACACAGAGCACACACAGCAAATGGACACAGAGAGCAGACAGTGAGCACAAACAATGGGGGTGGGGGGATAAATAAACAAAATAAATCTTTTATAAAAAATAGCATGGTAATGGCACAAGAACAGACACATAGACAAATGGAATAGAATTGAGAGTTCAAAAATAAACATCCATGGCCAACTGATTTTTAAATTAGAGAAGCTGTGAGCTTACAAAACAGTCATGTATAATGTGCAGACTTCTCCTCACCCCCCCACACCTTGCATTGTTGTGGAACATCTGTCACAGATTATGAAAGAACACCATCAGACTATTACTGCTAACTGTGGTCCATAGCGCACACTTGGTGTGTTTTTTCCATACACCACCTATTACCACCACGTGTGAGTACTGTACATTTGTTACAGTTCATGAGAGAACACTCGCACATTTGTCCTGTTAACCACAGTCCATCGTCCACCACATGGTTCGCTGTGTTACACAGTCCCACGCCTTGTACAATCCAGCCAAAGTGTGCACTCAGTGCCTCTCACTTTCATGACAGAGCTGTGCAGTCATTGCCTCAATAAATTTTATAACATTTTCCTTAGTCCCATAGAAAAAATCCCATACCCTATTACTGACCCTTAGCATGGATATAGTACCTTCTTTGACATTGATGCAAGAAAATCACAATATTGCTGTTAACTATAGTCCATAAATTACATTAATTGTATTTTTCCCTTGTATCACCATATTCTACCTTGTAAAAATGACGTACATTTGTTCTAGTTCATAGAACATTCTTGTATTGTACTATTAACCACAATCCCATCCACCACCAAGTTCACTGTGCTATACAGTCCCTAGATTATTCTCTAGCTTTCTTTCAATTGACATTTACATCCCTTGACTACCTCTTTCAGCCACAATCACATTTATAAACCAGCTGTGTTAGTTTTACTCACTATAATGTGTTACCATCAACTCTATCCATTTCTACACTTTTACCATCAGTCTAATTAAAAATGCTACATACATTAAGCATCAGTACCCCTTCTCAGCCCTCATCCTATCTCCTAATAACCTATACTCTAGATTTTAACTCCATGTATTTATTCTTCATATTTAATTCATATTAATGAGATCATACAATATCTGTCCTTTTGTGTCTGGCTTACTTCACTTAATACAATGTCTTCAAGATTCATCCATGTTATCACATGTGCCCCAATTTCATTTCTTCTTACTGCAGCATAGTAGTCCATTGTACATATATACCACCTTTGTTTATGCATTCATTGGTTGATGGACATTTGGGTTGTTTCCATCTTTTGGCAATTGTGAATAACGCTGCGATGAACATCAGTGTGCAAATCTGTTTTTCTGCTCACGTCCCTGTTTTCAGGGGCCCTGGATATATTCCTAGTAGAGGGATTGCGGATCATTTGGCAGTTCTATGTTTAGCTTTGAGGAACCATATGGCGAACTGATTTTTGACAAGCCTGCCAAGTCCACTCAATTGAAAAAGAGTAGTTTCTTCAACAAATGGTGCCTGGAAAGCTGGGTCTCCATATGCGAAGGCATGAAGGTGGACCCCTACCTCATTCCATATACAAAAGTTAACTAAAAATCTATAAAAGATGAGAGCCAAAAAAAAAACCTCTTAGAAGAAAACATAGGGAAGCATATTCGGTACCTTGTGTTGAGCAATGGTTTCTTAGACTTTACCCCAAAAGCACGGGCAGCAAAAGGAAAAATTAGATAAGTGGGACCTCATCAAAGTTTAAAACTTGCACCCAGAGGGGCTTTATCATGAAAGTAAAGCAACAACCTACACAGTGGGAGAAAATGTTTGGAACCATATGTCTAACAAGAGTTTAATATGCAGAATTAAAAAAATCCTTCAACTCAATAGCAAAAAGACAAAAAACCCAATTAAAAAATGGGCAGAAAACTTGAATAGACATTTCGCCAAAGAAGAGGTACAAATGGCCAATAAGCACATGAAGAGATGCTCAGCATCACTAGCTATAAGGCAAATTAAAACCACAATGGCCATAGAATGGCCACTATTAAAAAACAGAAGATTGCAAATTTTAGAGAGGATGTGGGGAAAAAGGAACTCTCCTTTATTGCTGGTGGGAATGTAAAATGGTGCCGCCACTGTGGAAGACAGTTTGGTGGTTCCTCAGAAAGTACAGAATTATCATATGACTCAGCAATCCCACTTCTAGGTATATATCCAAAAGAATTGAAAGCAGGGACTCAAACAGATATTTCACACCGATGTTCATAGCGACATTATTCACAATTGCCAAAAGATGGAAGGAAACCCCGTGTCCATCAGCCAAAGAATAGATAAACAAATGGTACCTACATAAGATGGAATATTATTCACCATTAAAAAGGAATGAAGTTGGGGAGTGAGGGGTGTAGCTCAGTGGTTGAGTGCCTGCTTCACATGTACGAGGTCCCAGGTTCAATTCCTGGTACCTCGTAAAAAAAAAAAAAAAGGAATGAGGCTCTGATTCATGTGACAACATGGATGAACCTTGAAGACATCATGTTGAGTGAAACAAGCCAGGCACAAGAGGACAAATATTGTCTGATCTCACTGATAGGAAACAATTAGAATAAGTGAGCTCCTGGAGTCAGAACCTAGAACACTGGTTACCAAGGAATGGAGTGGGGGCAGGGAATAGGGCTTAAAACGTTCAGAATTTCTATTTGGAACAATGGAAAAGTTTTGGTACTGGCTGGTGGTGATGGTATCACAACATTGTGAAGGTAATTAACACACTGAATCATAGGTTTGAATGTGGTTAAAAAGGGAAATTTTAGGTTGCATATATGGTAGTAGAATAAATTTTAAAAAATATGGAACTCTTCTACACAGTGAACCCTATGTTAAATCATGGACTACATATATATATATTTTGCGTTTGCTTACATAAATGTAATTTTTTTATATATATATATTTTAAAAGGTGCTTAGATTACCTAAATGTTACACAGAAATTACAGGGATTCCCACGTTCCCCACCTCCCACACCTCCCACAACATCCCAAACATCATTCATGCGTGTGGCTCATCACCTGCAATGGACATACACATCCTGGGGCCTTGTCACCAAGCATAGACCACAGTTCACATCGTAGTCCACACTCTCTCCCACACAGATCTGCATGGTCTATGCTGATGTAAAATGGCCTATATCTGTCACCACGTCACTCAGGACAACCCCCAAGTCCTGAAAAAGCCCCTGTATTACAACTGCCTTTCCCCTCCCTGCCCTGAAAGCTTCTAGGGGCCACTGGCTCCACCTCACTGCTATAATTTCTTCCATTGCTTGAACCACACTGTATCTACAACAGAATATCATTAAGTCCACTTTAGTCCATAGCTCATCCCGCAATCCTGAGGGAACTGGGATGGTGATGTCCACTCTACCTCCAAGTGATACGGTGGATGGGATTATCCTTCCTGCAGCTGCAGGCCCTCTCCATTCCCTGGGATGGCCATTGTCCATCATTGTCTCCTCACCATGTGACTTGGGTGAGTCCATTGAGCTGTAGAGTAGGAGTTGCAGCTCCACCGAGATTCCAGGCACAGCTGGCACATAGGCAGGCCAGAGGCTCCAGTCTCTGGAAGGAAACCTACAAACCCTAGCCTCACATATAGGTTTGAATAGAAGGGACTGATGGGACCATGTGCAGGGAGGACTTATTTGAGTCCAACTCTGTCACTCTCAGGAGCACAGATTCCAAAGTAGAGCCCACTGATAAGGCATCAATCTCTGGGGCTATCCCCCCTTATATAGGACCTGGGTGTCTCCAGAGCTCTCAGGAGTCCCTCTGTGTGGGGTGATAGGCACTTAGATGTTCTATGAGCTCCTACTGAGGTGTGCGTAAGAGTTACCTCTGGGATGACCTCCCAACTCTCTTTGAAGTCTCTTAGCCACTTGAACTCATTTGTCTTTACCTTTTTCCCCTTTTATTCAAGGTCTTTTTCCAGTTGTGTTGCCAGTTGGCACTCGGTATTAATCCCTCATTGCCAGGGAGGCTCATCCCCGGGAGTCATGTCCCACGTTGCGGGGGAAGGTAATGCAATCATATGCTGAGTTTGGCTTAGAGAGAGGCCACATTTGAGCAACAAGGAGACTCTCAGATGGCAACCCTTAGGCACCCCAAAACAGTAGGCCAAGTTTCAATTACAAGAGCAAAGACTCATAAGGCTAGTCTTCAATAACAAGAACCCATCAGTGGGCCATCCTCTTTTGCCAGACACTGCCTCTGCACTCAGGGGACTAATTATTAAAATGTGCTTTCCTCCGTTCTAACAAATTATCACACCAATGCAAGGTGTAATTAATTAATAGGGTGGCTATGGGAATCCTGTATTTTGTGCATGATTGTTCTGTAAACCCACAACTACTTTATTTATTTATTTATTTATTTATTTATCTATTTATTTATTTATTTAAGATTTTATTTACTTTATCCATTTTAACCACCCCCTTCCCCATTTGCTGTTTCGTGTCCATTCGCTGGGCAATTCTCTGTGTCTGTTTCCTGTCATCTCTTCTCATCCTCCTCCTCCAGTCTTTACCAGGATTCGATCCTGGAGACTTCTGATGTAGGAGAAAGGTGTTCTGCCATCTGTGCCACCTCAGTTCCTGGTTTTCAGAGCTTTCTGAGCATCTTGTCTTGTCTCTCTCCTGTTACGTCATCATCTTGCTGCATGGCTCCCGGGGCCTGGCGGCTCACCGGCACACAGAGCCTGGCAGCCCATGCGCCTTCCATATATATATTTTTTATTTTACCGGGAGGTCCCAGGGATCGAACCCAGGTCCCTCCATATGGCAGACGGACACCCAGCCATTTGAGCCACATCTGCCCCACCCCAACTACTTTAATTAAAAAAAAAAATGACATCTGTGTAACAAACTATTTCCCTACTGTTAAAAAAAAACCACAAACAACAATTTATTGAAAAACCAGAAAAGAAGACACAGGCCCAGCTTAGCCTCCCTCCTGGAGCCCGGCCACCTCGGAGGCTGGAGACGCCCTCTCAGGGGACGGGAAGGTCAGGCAGGGGGGTGCCTGCGGCCCGGGAGGTGCGCTCTGCACCGCTGGAAGAGCGTGGGTCAGAAGCCCAGGTAAGCAGCCCTGAGACCCCTACCCAGAAGGCAGCCAAGCCAGGGTCCTCCTGGGTGGGCTGCTCTGGGGAGGGAGCCCCTGGTAATTGTGCAGCAGCCGCAGGAGTGCTCAGAGGGGCCTGTGTGAGGGGGTAGCGGGTGGGCACCAGGCAGAGACACTGGTCACAACTGTGCCCCTCCCTCCACTGCAGCCACCTTCACCTGCAGCCGCCGTCTCCCTGGCTCTCCACACACCGAGTAGAGGGTCCTGCGGAGCCCCACCCCCCCAGAGGCTTGCCGCCTTGGGCTGCCAAGTCTGGCGCCTGGCCTCCCTCCCCTGCCCCACCCCAGGCATCCCACCTGCAGCCACTCTGCTACCCCCTGCTGCCTAATGGGGACAGCTGCTCCCTCCTGCTGGGCACCCCGGGGAGTCCACTCCCCTTCCCCTGGGCGGCCCTGATTGTCACACCCCATTAGCTCTTCCTGGTGTCCCAGGAGGGGGCCTTCTGACTCGGCTGCGTCCCGGGTGGGGGAGGGCTCCTGCCCCCCCCCCCCCCCCCCCCCCGTCCCATTGGGGCCTCCTGGGGACGCAGCCACGTCCTGCAGTGGACAGGGCTCTCCCGAGGGCTGCCGCGCCTCTTGGGGGTGCGGCAGCAGTAGCGCCACCAGGGAACATTCTGGAACAGGGGTGGGGTTAGGGGCCAGCCCTTCCGTGTGGCGGATCCCGTCAGCGGGTGAAGGAGTGGGTCCTTGGGGACCGGCAGGACCGCTATCCCCTCCAGGGGCGCCCAGAGTGTCGGCCAAGGCCAAGAGGCCACCCGTGGTGGGCGTCCCCGGGTGGGCTGGCCCCGGCCTCTGGGCTCGGCTGTGAGGGGGGGGTGGTGGCTCGGGGTCCCATGAGGAAGGCCCTGCCGGGCCAGCGCCCCGTCGGCAGCCTGTCGGGTGGGCTGGGGTCCGTCGAGTGAGGACACCTCCAGGGGGAGTGCAGGGGGGCGGCGGCCCAGCATGCCCGAGGCGGCAGCCCCCGGGCGCCTGCGTGGAACCCGCTTCCCCTCCAGACCCCGCGGGCTGATGGGGCCACAACTGGGCTTCAGGGCACACAGCAGGGCCTGGAGCCGGCCCCTCTGGGCGGGACCCTGTGGGCGGGTCCCTGTGTGGCCCTAAGGTTTGGGGGTCCAGGAAGCCAGTCCTGGGCCTCTGTTAATGCATCTCTCAGAAAATGTTCATTTGCTTTTTTCATAAAAACGAAGCCTTTGCTTAAGATTATACAAATATTAATCATGAATTTCTTATGTTTATATGTAGATTAAAAAGTCATGAAAGAACAAAATGCTGGCCTAGGTTAGGTTTTCTTTTATCCCCCTTGCCAGGTGGCCCAGGTGCTGAGACAGCCGTGTCCAGGCTCTTTGGGGCTGAGTCCTGGCGGGCGTTGCTGCTGCAGGTTCCCCCTTCTGGGGGGTGGGGGGTGGGATGCTCCCTGACCCTGGACGGCCACAGTGGAGCTTGTGGCTCCCCCGGCGAGGGCCCCTGTCTTCTCCACGTTGTTCTCCTGGCTGGTGCTTGGCCCTTCCCAGCCCAGTGAGGCAGAGCCAGCTGGTGATATAGCCCACCCCGCATACTTGCTGTGTGACCGTAGGCAAGCTACTGAACTTCTCTGTGCCTAGGGGCAACCTCAGCAGGCACCCAGCCAACATACAGGGGGCAGGTGAGGCGGGTGGGGGCCAGGGTCGCATCCTGCCATGTTGCAGGACCTGCTCCATCAGGCCCCGGAGAGAAGGGAGACCAGACAGGGCCGGGGGTGGGTCAGGGGTCAGAGGGGCAGTGACAAACAGGCCTTCTAACTGAACTCCGCAGTCCACCCCTGGCCGGAAGGGAATGGCAGCCAGAGCACAGCACGGCGGCCATCGCCTTCTTTAGAATGAGCTGGAAAGTTGGCAGGCAGAGACCTTTGCCCTTGGGGCCGGGGGGCGGAGCTCACCTTGAGCATCTTGTCCAAGGGCTGGGACTTGATGACTTTACAGAAGAGCTGGAAGCCGAGCTCCTCCAGCTGGAAAGTGGCCAGGTAGCAGATCACTGAGGAGGGAGGGCCACGCCGGTGAGGGAGGCCCAGGCGCCGGCTTTGGGGCCCCGCGGCTCGGGTCCGGGGGCCGGGGCGGGCGCTTACCCTGGAAGAGGCTGTAGTCAGACCCCAGGCAGAGCCGCCCGTCCCGCACGTAGAAGGCGTCCACCACCACCTTCAGCAGCTTCTGGTACTCCAGGCACCCGGACAGCACCTCCAGAACGAACGCCTGCTTCGGGGGGCTCAGAGTCTGGAGGGAAACAGCCAGAGGAGGGGGCGTTACTTCACGGGGCTGAGGCCAGGTGACCTTGCCCGGCCCCCTCCTCAAGCAGCGCAGCGTCCAGGGCTACTCTGGCCCCACCCCAGGATGGCCCCGCAGGTTCTCGGCCCTGGTGACTGTGAGGCGGGTGCAGAGATGGAAATAAGCACGGACAATGCTGGAAGCCAAGAAAAACTCTGGGTGAAGAAAGCAAGGTGCAGATTAACAGGGGGAGGGAATTGGGTTGGGACGGGGTGGGCTTTTCCCTGTTTACCCTTTGGGATATTTTTGGGTTTGTATCCTGGGCATGTCACATGTTACCTTTACAAAAATGTCTGAGAACAGAAGAAAGATTGAGGGTAACTGATGTTGCCACAAAGCAACGACAAAGGCTGACTGGGATGGGGGCTGTAGAGTCTTCCCAGTTTTAAGAACCCTTTAAGCCAGTAATTACACTTCTGGGAATCCAAATGAATCATCCAAAGCATCAGGAAATGCTTTGTTTTGGAAAATGCCCACATGCAAGCAGCTTCAGGGCGACGGTGTGTACGGTCACGAAATGGAAACAACCTAACTACACAACAGGAGGGGGACGGTTGGATCAATTAGAGGACTTCGTGCCACGGCGAGTACTGTGCAGCCACTGAAATGATGTTTCTGGAAATCCTTTGAGGTGACAAAATAGTCAAAACACTGTGAAACAGAGTACAGACCAAGGACCCGAGGATGGGGAGTGAAGACCAGGGCCTGAGGGTGGGGAGTGTAGACCAGGGCCTGAGGGTGGGGAGTGTAGACCAGGGCCTGAGGGTGGGGAGTGTAGACCAGTGACCCGAGGGTGGGAAATGTAGACCAGGGACCCGAGGGAGGAGAGTGTAGACCAGGGCCCTAAGGGGTCTAAAGTGTAGACCAGGGACCTGAGGGTGGGAGGTGTAGACCTGAGACCCAAGGGTGGGAGGTATAGCAGGGACCCAAGGGTGGGGAGTGTAGACCAGGG
>JAKSZT010054446.1:1244829-1257278 GCA_026826555.1 Tolypeutes matacus
GGGATGCGGTGGCTCTCCTCTCTGTTCTGCCCATTTCTGCACGAACAGATTTCCTGACAGTGGGCCTGCTCTGCTGTAATATCTACAGTTACTAATATTTCTCCTTCAGCCAGCTGCTCCCTTTTAAAACTTCCTGGATGTGTCAAGCTGCCTCCTTGCAGCTGGTGTGCAATGCTGCAGAGCACATTCTGGACTCTCGCCAGCAGTGTCATTAAAACATTTTTTTTTCTATTCTGATAAGTAAATATTCGTATTGCATCATTTTATTTTGAATTTTTTTATTGGCAGTGAAACTTTCATATATTTCCTGGCCACTTGCATTTCCTCTTCTGGAGGAAGAATTGTCTTTTTTTTTATTGGGACCATATTTTTCTTAGTCACATCTATGAGCTCTTTATATATTAAGCCCGTTGACATGGTCATTAACATGATGGTCGTAATGAGTTTGTAATTTGCCTTTAATTTTGTGTAAAATATTTTTTTGGCATAGACAGAATAGAATCCCATTCTGCTATACCATTTTTTGAGGCCAAATCGATGGATCTTTTCCATTGTGACTTTGAACGTTTTAAAGCTTAGAACACGACTGAGTGATGACATCACTCGAGTGTCCTGTGCAAACCCCATGACCCCATGGAGCCTCGGTCTCTGCTTTGTGAGCTGGAATGTTCCGGATATTGCTTTGGGAAACGGCAGCATCCCATTCCCTTCCCACGCCTCCCCAGGCCCCGGGGGGCTGGCAGCCTGAGGACCTGCGGTTCTGCTGATGCGAAGTGGGGAGGCGGGTCCAAGGTCGCGTCCCTGCCACCTCGTGGGCCCGAGCCAGGGGTGCCTATGCCAAGCCCCATGACAGCGAAACAGAACCCTAAGCTCCTCTCTAGTTCCTGTAAGGCCCGGCTGGCCCAGGAAAGCCCGTTTCAACAATCTTGGCCAGCTGGCATCCTCGTTGCTAAGCAGCAGCTGCTCCCCTCTCTGTAAGACCCCCCAGGTAGCATGAGGCCTCGTGCCAGCCAGCCGGAACCTTGCCTTGCTGGCTTCCACATGGCCCCCGGCGTGCTGGGTCGCCCAGGCCTCCTGGCCCTGCACATGCGGGCTGGGCTCGCCGCCTGCCTGCACAGCTCGTGGCCGCTGGCTCACTTTGGTCACAGGCCAGGACTCGGTGGCCCCGGGGGCCTCGGCCTGTGCAGGCCCCTCTGCCTGTGGCCCTTCCTCGGCAGAGCCAGATGCTTCTCTTAGGCCCCGCTCAGCACTCACGGCCTACCTGGAACCCCAAGCTGCCCACTGGGCCCACTGTCCCCTCGGTGCCCGGCCCCAGCCCATTGGCTCCGAGCTGCGGGGATTGGGGCTCTGGAAGCGTGGGGTGGGGGAAGGAGCTCCTGGGGATCCCAAGGAAAGTACATTGTCTGGAAGCGACACCAACTGACCAGGAGGGGACAGTGTGGAGATGCGGAGGCATGCTCACACCTGCCCCGGCCTGGTCAGGGGAGGGGTGTGTCCCGCGGGCACCTTCGAGGGCCTGGCCAAGGTCTCCTTAAAGTGACCTTGGCCCAAACTTCTCCCAGAGACTGGCATCTCGAAACCTCAACTTCCCAAGTGCACAGAGTCGTAGTGGAAAAGTTTCTCTCAATAGCCACTGCGTCCTTTTCTGATCGATAGACCAAAATCTGCACAGCGAGCTCTGTTCCCAGACACCCACGTTCTCACTGCACAGGTGTCACCTGGAGACCTGCTACCGTGGGAAGTGCCATGGGGGGGCAGATTTAAATCTGGAGTGGGAAAGCTGCACCCCTGCCCCAAATCCACACCTCCTGGGGCCCAAGCGAGCCCCAGGTGCCATCCTCTCCACCTGGTCCCCCAGGCCCCAGCCTTTCTGCAGGAACTCTGGGTGCAGCCAGGGCCCCCAGCTCCAACTGGCCCGACGCCCCTCCCTGCAGCCTCCCGTGCAGGCTCTTCCGGCTCACGTGCGAGTCTTGGAGTCGTGAGCCTGGGCCTGCTGCAACCGTTCTGGACAGCCGGAGGGACCCACACCAGCGCAGTGCCCTGCTCTGAGCCGTGAAGGGCGGCGAAGGCCGCGTGCACCTCGCAACGCCCGCAGCCAGCAGGGCATCAAGCAAGGAGCTGCCGCCCGAGCGGCGGGCCTCCCGGTGCCCAGCTCAGTGAGGCCAGCTTCCCCTGCCACGCACCGGAGCCCACGTGGGTGGCCGCTGGCCGGCAGAGCCGGGTGACAGACCCGCCGAGTGATGGAGACGCAGGCACTGATAACAGTCAGTGCTGAAAAAAGTCCCAAACTCTTTGCTTTAACAAACCCAATTTTCTGCAGCGATTATTACAGAGAAATAGAAATGTTAACTTTACAGTTTTTTTGCTCGAGGAAGGGGCCCCGTGAGCAGCTGGGGATGGTGGTGGTGGGGACCTCCCAGGAGAGGTCCTGGGGGGAGCACGCAGCATGTTCCAGAAACAGGAGGAAGCCAGAGCAAGGAGGAAGGATGGGGCTGGCACCCGGGTGAGCCCGTCAGCTCTTGGTCCAGCGCGTCTACCCTCAGGATTCCAATGGTCCATGGGAAGGATGTGCACCCCAAGGCCTCGGGGCAGGACCCCACAACCACAGCCTGCTGCCCCGGGCCTGTGCTTGGTAGGGCCATGGTCAGACTTGGCGGCAGTGACCGGTCACAGGGAGGCCCGTGCCCTGGAAAGCTGGCGGACTGGGCGCCACCTGGCTGCTCCCTCGGCTCGGGACTGGGTCCCTGCTGACCACCAGGCCCTCTGCACCCGCTTCAGTTGCAGCAGTGTGAGAAGCATCGGCCAGGGACCACCCGAAGGGCAGGGGCGTGGCGAGCGGCCGGAGGACTGAGCAGGCTCCCGGGGGCACTCGCTCTGGGCCGGCCCCTGCGGAGGCCCTGGGCCCTGGGCCTGCCCGGCCCGCGGAAGCGCCTGGCGCGGTGAGAGGTGTGGGAGACAGCCCTGCCCTGTCCCCAGGGCTGCCCGTGGGGCTGGCCAGCACCACCCTCCAGGGCCCGCTGTCCAGCAGCTCCCTGGGGAGGCAGCACCGGCATGGCCGTCGCCAGCAGGACCTGCCCTTTTGGGGGTCACCGCCCTCCAGGCGCGTGATCCTGAGTGGATGAGGCTGCTCAATGACCCCCAGGTCGATACACAAATGCAGCGTGAATTGGGGCCAAGCTCTGGGCCCTGGGAGGAGGTGCCGTAGGGTGGAGGATGGAGGCCGGGGGCAGGGGGCGGGGGCAGAGACGAGCAACCTCTGGGGCCAGGAGCTGCCCGTGGAGCCGGGCAGCGCCCCTCGGCCCTCTGCTCTTTCAGGAAGGAGAACGGTTGTTGGGAGTGAGCTGCTCGGCCGCGGTCCTACCTGAAGGGCGGCGGACGCAGCCTCCAGGAACTGGTCGGGACTGTCCCTTTCGGGCCTGAATTTGTTGAGCTGCTCAATGGCAATTTCAAGGCATTTCCCATAGTAGGCCATCTTTCCCGGGTGGGACCCTAAAAGCAAATGGTGACGAGGTTAGGCCTCTGCGCTCGAGTCCTGCCAGGCCGAGTCTGCGGGCGGCCAGCTCAGCTGGCAGCAGCAGTGGCCGAGGCCTGTTGCCCGCACTGTTGGGGAGAGCCCCAGTCAGCCGTGGATCTTGGGGGATGAGGAGGGGGACCCCAGCTCGGTGCAACACCAGGCCTACCTCCTGGACTGGGTCCCACAGGCCTCTGCTGCTCCAGGGCCAGCCCGGTGAGCCCCCAGACCCCATCAGGGGCCCCCAGCCCGTCCCACGCCTCCCTGAGCCCTGCAGCCAACCCTACACCTCCTCACCCCAGTCCTGCCCCAGGGAGAGAACCACAGAGGGCTGGGCTGTGGGTTCAACACCCCGTTTTAAGGACGAGGAGTAGAGCCCTAGACCGGGCACAGCCGACTAGCAGCCAGGCCTCGGACAGAGACCGAACATCCCCAACCCAGCAGCTCAAGTGCACCAGCTGTGATGACAAGAGGGGCCACCAAACGGCCCTTGGGGGGGCCTTGAGCCACTGCGGTGGGCACGTCTGGGGCTGCAGCTGGGCCCCCTTCCCACCCCAGCCCCTCGCCCCAACCCGACTGGGCAGCAAAGCTGGGGGCAGTCCTTCACCCCTCCCTCCGACCACCCAGTAAGCTGGAACAGCCAAGGAGGGCGGCCTTTAGGCACGGACCTCCAGGCTCTGGGAAAAATGGGAAAAACGGGAAAAATAACCAAGAAAATCTCTCATGTGCTGCATTGGAGGGTCCCCGCAAGATGGCCAGGTGTGGCCAGTCACTGCCCAGTCCCCTGCGCCAAGGCCACTGGTCGCCAAGCCCCCTTGGACAATTTAGAGATGCCTCTAACCCAAACATGGAAACAAAGAACACACAGGAACCTGGAGAAAAAGGCAGTGTGCGAAGCAGGGGACACCTGGAGGCCACCAGCTGTGCCGCCTCCAAGACACAGGGACGAGCGACACTTGGAGGACAAGACGAGGCCGTGGGAGCTAAAATGCGCTGGTAGAACTAAAAGTATAAACTGGAGAGACGGAAGACCCAGTGGAGGAAATCTCCCAGAAAGTGGAAGAAGATGAAGATGGAGAAACTGGGAGGAAAAAAGCTAAGAAAATTAGGAAATCATTCCAAAAGCTCCAAATTCCAGTAACAGGAGGTCCAGAAACACAGAAGAGAAAAAAGAGGGACGAAGATTAGCAAAGACATAATACAAGAGACGTCCCCGAGTTGAAGGACCCACGCCCACAGCAAACGGAGGGGGCGGATCTCCTCGGGGAGCTTCAGAGGGGACGTGGGCCTGCCCTGGCAGCTGGGAGGCCGGATGCGCGCTGGCTGTGCCAGGTGCCGGCACCACGCGGGGCCAAGGTCCGAGTCGGGGTGCCCACCCAGGGGCTGCGCCTGGCCGGCCCTGGCTCCAGCGCTGGCACCAAGCCGGCGGGCGCCTCTCCTTTCCGAGGCAAAGGCGCAGAAACTGCTGTAAGGTCTGGTGCCGAGATGGCCCCGGGCACCATCCCCGACAAGCGCTCCCTGGAAACAGGCCACGCGGAGAACCACGCAGACGACAGGGCCCAGGAGTTGCTATTTCCACAGAAGCCCCGGCCACCAGCGTGTGGTCTGCGGCCACGGTGCTGGCCCCACTGTGGCTGGCGAGCAGCAGGGCAGCCGCACCAGGGACTCCGGGGGGCCAGTGGCCACGACGACAGCAGGACCACAGGACGGAGGGGCTCACGCTGGCCGGGAGGACACTGCACCAGAGCCAGCAGGCCAAGGGCCCAGACCAATGCTGATTCCCAGGCACTGCACGTCTCGACAGCTCAACGCCCGAGGTGGGCTCTGAAGCCAGGCTCAGCCCTGACAAAACAAGGGACATGTGTGGGGGGCTCCCTGTCCTCCATGGCCAGCCTCCTGGGACCTCCCATGGCGCTGCACCCCCACCCCCCACCGGCCCCCTCTCCCGCCCAGGCCCTGTCACCCAGCCCACACTCCCAGCACCACCCTGGGCTCTTGCCTGCTGACCAGCGGCGGCCAGCAGCGCCACACGGGCCCTTCTCACGCCTGGGGGACACCCAGGCCTTGCGCCCTGCAGCTGGTTTGGCCTTTTCCTGCAGGCCGGCTCTCTCCGCAGGCCCCCAGCTGAGGAGAGCTGGGGAGGGGCCGCTGGTTGGCTGTGCTGTCCTGGGGCTCTGCCCTGTGGCTTCTGTTCCAGGCATTGCCGGGAGGACGTCCCCTCCCATTGCAGGCACAGAAAAGAGGTGACCCGGAGGCTCGCTTCGTGGGCCCCCTCTTCGTCAAGGAGCTTCTTGAGACTCTCCACACTGACAGCGGACGTCAGGTGCCGTGATTGGGGGGGTGGGGGGTGGGCGACCAGCACCCGTTGGAGCCGGCAGGGCCTGGGTGCTGCCAGCACGGCTGCCACGCGGCGGGCTGACCCCAGGGCTGCTTGGTGTACACGCCCTGTGGCCTCTTCCAGGTGTAGCCTCAGGAGGGGGCAGCCACAGGGAGAGAAGCCCCCCATTGTCTGCAGCAGGAATGGCCCGTCGTCTGTGGCTTGGGGGGTTCAGCCCCCACTCTGCTCCCTGCCAGGCCCTGACAGGCTGAGTCCGTGGACACCTGGAGCAGGTGGGGGCCGGCAGGGGCATGGGGGGCACCTGTGGCTGGGGGGTGAACAGGGCGCGGGGCAGGGGCTGCAGTGTGGGGCACACAGTGTCATCCTGGGTCTGCTGGGCGGCCGAGGGCCAGTTGCTTAACCTCTCTGTGCCCTGGGTCCCTGCAGCATGGGGAGGGAATGTGGTGGTGTGGGGGGAGATGCAGTGGAGGGAGACCCTGTGGGGCTGAGGTCAGCAAGGAGCCTGGAGGGCTGGATCCCGGGGTGCAAGAGGGACATGGGCAGCATGGGCAGGTGGCAGGGAGGGGACAGCCTTGGTGGTGGGCGAGGCGGCCACAGACATCGCCAGGGGCCGGAGCCCAGGATCCCTCCCTGAGACCAGCAGTGGCTGCAAGTCCCAGCCCACTGGGACCCCTGCGCCTGGCCTGAGCCTGTGCCTGGAGAGGGGTCCCTTCTGCGGCCCGCGGCCTGTGGCCCAGCCAGGCCCTGCTCCTCTCAGCCCCAGCAGCTGAGAGGTGGGAGGAAAGGCCGCCAGGGGGCGGTGGTGTCCAGGACCAGCTGGACGGGGTCAGAGCTTGCTGAGGCCGCCGGGTGGGCTGCTCTGAGCTGCAACCCCCACACCCGATGACCGTGAGGTCCTGGGCCAGTGCTAGCCCAGGCTCACGCAGTCAGACCGCACAATGTCAGCAGTGCCAGCCCTGGGCAGCCAGAACCCTCTGCTGGCCGTGCCGGCTCTCCCTGGCCCCTTCCAGTCCATCCCCAAGGCAAGAAGAACCTAAACGCGGCAGAGGCACGTAACCCCCGAGAGCTTCACCCCCGGCACACAGGGGGCTCCATGCAGCCCTCGCCTTTAACAAATCCACCCATGTCCCCTGTGGGTGGCTGGAGCCAGGGCCTGGGCACTGCGGTGACTGGACGGACAAGACTCACAGGGAAGCCCCGGATGCTGAGCATGAGGGGGCGCATTAGAGCCTGCGTGTGACAGAGCGACCACAAGGCTGGGTGGTGGCCGTGGGGCAGAGCGGGTGGGCGGGGACTGGCCAGATGGAGGCGGCTGCTGGGCGCGGGGGCAGGCAGGGGACCCAGTGGGGCCACCGCAGCACAGGCTGACCCCTCACAGCCCGACCACCAGTCTCTGGAGCCCTCCTCCTCCCTCATCTCTCCTGCACCCCAGCTCCATCCCCTTGGGCTTGTCATGAGTCTCCTGAACAGAGAATATTCTTCTTTCTCCTCCCCTGGTGAGCTCCTAAGCAACCCTCAATGCCCTTTTCAGACACCACCAACTCTGAAGCCTTTCTCACAAGGCAACCCCCCTCCTCCCTTAGCTCGCCTGGCCCTGACCTCACTGAAACCTCCCCTAAACCACTTCTCGCGGCCGGGAGTGACCCGGGCGCAGCCCTGCTTTATCATCGCCGAGTTCCTGGCCCTTAGCCCAGAGCTGGCACCAGCCAGTGCCACAGGAATGTCTGTGGAGGGAATGACGAATGTGAAACTGTAAACAAGGACCAAGGGTCCTAAACCGCGCTCTGACACCCAGGGACAGGCCTCCAGGAAGGCCGTGTGAGCTGCTTTTCTGAACCTTCAGTCACGCGGATCCTGCAGTGCAGCCGAGCTCAGGTTTACTGTCTCATGCCGTCTGCACAATAATAGACGCTGCGATAACGTTTACGAAGCAAATAAATGCGGGGCAGAGCCAAAGCCGTGCTGAGCTGGGAGGAGGGGGGGCGCTGGGGCCATGGGGAGGGGGCCTGGCTCCTGTCTCCAAGGAGGACTTTCTACCTGTGCGGACCCCTGAGCCTCTCCCCTGCCTTTTGGAAAACGTTCCTTCGGCCACACACATGCGGACCTGTAGATGTGACTGTGGACATCAGGGCATGTTCAGAGCGGCGCCCACAGGCAGGTGAGGCTCAGTGGCACAGCGCCTGCCTCCCGCGTACAAGGTCCTGGGCTCATTCCCTGGCACTGCCCAATAAAAATAAAGAAATTAACCACATTCTGGGGAGCGGATGTAGCTCATGTGGTTGAGCGCCTGCTTCCCATATACGAAGTCCTGGGTTCATTCCCTGGTACCTCCTAAAAACAAACAAACAAACAAACAAAAAACCAACTCTCATTGGGGAGTGGGCGTAGCTCAGTGGTTGAGCACCTACTTCGCGTGTCTGAGGTCCTGGGTTCAGTCTCTGGTACCTCCTCAAAAAAAAAAAAAAAAAAAGAGCACCCCACAAATGTGACCCCGCAAAACTGGAAAAGTCTACAGCGTTTCCCACAGTGAAGGGCAGTAAACACTGAGCACTCTGAAAGCAGAGGGCGCCCCAAGACGCATAAAGGCAACAGATCAGAGAAAGATCTGTGGGTGCCCTGCGGCAGCAGCCTGCCCAGCTGAGCAGCACACGCTGTGAGAGCGGCGAGAGGAGCGGGCTGCTGCGGGACGTGTGGGCAGACCCCCTGCCCTCCCCTCCTGTCCTGGAGCCCGGAGCAAATGAAGGAGGGGCAGGAGCCCACCATGCCAAACTCAGCTGCAGTCCAGAGTGGACCAGGATGGAAGGAACTGGAAGGAAGGGACGATTTAGGGGAGCCAGAGTTGAAGACAGGAGAGCGGACCCGTGGGGACCCATGGGGCCGGGCAGGAGGGAGAGGGGCCCAGCCTGGCTCCCAGCACCCTGGGCTGCAATTCCATTCACTGTCTCCTCTGAGGACCCCGGGGTCGGGGAGGAGCGGGGTGCACACGTCTCGTGGGCTATGTGAACCCCTGTCCTGGCACAGGGTAGACGCCTTTCCTGGGCTAGGTCCAAAATCAGATCTTTGGGAAGGAAGTTTAAAGTCCGTCCAGTTCCGATGCGTGCCTTTAACACTCAGCTTTGTTTTAATGTTGAGAAGTCATCTACGTGACTCCGTGGGAGGTGGGGTTTAATTCCTAACCATATGGATCTCTTTTTTATACGGATTTTAAATCCACTAAGCAGGACTCAGCTCTTCTTGTATTTAAGGCAACCCTGACAACCGGCAGCACTGCAGCTTCCCTTTTCTGAGCAAATCCTTTGTTGACAGGAATGAGATTAAAAGCCAGGTTTAGATTCCGTCAGAGACTCATCAGTTCAACACTCAACCTCTTGAGAGGCTTGGTGTACACAGGATCCCCAGTGTGTGCTAAGTAAAACACGTTCTCTCCCGGGTGAAGGCTGCGCTCTGCAGGCTTTCTGCCAAGTCATGCTCCAGTGCTTTGAGCACAGCCTCCCACGCCACGCTGTGCTCGAGGCTTTTTTTTTTTTTTTTTTTTTTTAAAGATTTATTTTATTTATTTGTCATCCCCCTCACCCCCCGCCGCCAGTTGTTTTGTGCTCGCTTTATGTGTTCTTCCGTGTCTGCTTGTCTTTTCTTTAGGCGGCACCGGGAACCGATCCTGGGACCTTTCAGAATGGAGAGAGGTGCTCAATCTCTTGTGCCACCTCAGCTCCCTGATCTGCTATATCTGTCATTGTCTCTCTACTGCGTCATCTTGCCGCGCCAGCTCTCCACGTGGGCCAGCTTGCCTTTCACCAGGAGGCCCCGGAATCGAACCCTGGACCTCCCTCCTATATGGTAGATGGTAGATCACTTGAACCACATCCGCTTCCCTGCTCGTTGCTTTTCAGTCTTCGTTTTCCCTTTCTTCCTGAGCAAGGAAACTTATTTGTAGCTGGGTCTACTGCTGTCCAACTGGAAGATGCCATTTCCCAGCCTCTGTGGCAGCTGAGTGTGCTCAGGTGGTGAAGTTCCTCCACCACCAAGAAGTGGCAGGGTGGGAGAATTCTAGAAAGTCTCCCTGAAAGGGAAGGGCACACCCTTCTCCTTGTTTCCACCCTGCTGCCTGGACTCAGGAGGTAATGGCAAGAACTCAGGCAGCCATACTGACCACGAAGAAACATGTTCAGAATGGCAGAAGAACAAGCTAGAAGAACCTTGGTACCTGATGACCTTGGGGCTGTCATATCCTCCCGGGTTGCCTCCCTCTGGACCTCTTTTATGGAGACACCAAGAATCTTGTTTGGGGTTTTCTATGACTAGCTGAACCTAGTCCTAAGTGACCCACCCAATTCCCAGAGATCAACCTTCATCCTGAACTAGGAAGCACAGGGAGGGAGCCCCTGCACAATACTAACACCCGCAGGCCTTGGAGTTGGCCAAAGACAGACCCGCAGAGACAAGCCCACCAAATGCCTACCCTGAGTCTGGCTGAGGAAATAGCAGCGGGGGGCAGGAGCAGGTTTTATAGGGGAAGATTTGACAGTGCAGTTTTGGATGCCTGAGTTCGAGGGCTCCTGTTAGACATCCAGGTAGCACTGAACACACAAATGAGTCTGGAGTTCTGGGGCCAGGCTCAGGCTGGAGATTTAAGTTTTGGGTAGGTTCGGGAGGAAAAGACTGTTTATAAACTCTATGACTGCAGGAAATTGCCTAGGGAGAGGGGTGGGTAGAGAAGCTTCCCAGACTGGCTTTCGGGCCTCCAGGGTTAAGAGGTTGGGAGGAGAGGAGACTCCAGGCGAGGAGAGTGAGAGCGAGCAGCCGGGGGTGGAGGAGAAGCAGAGAGGGTGATCCGTGGCCAGGCAGAGGAGTCAGTGCGCAGGCGGGGACGCGGCCAGCCGAGTCACCTGTGGCTGACAGGTCACGTAGGAGGTAGCGCTGAGACCAGAGCATTGGATTGTGCAATGTCCAGGGCAGAGAGCCTCAGAGGTAGTGGATAGGTGGAAATCTGACCAGAGGGATTCAGGAGGGAACAGGCAGAAAGCCACTGGAGAGAGGCAGCTCTGGAGGCGTCTCGCTTTTAAGTGGTAGCTTGAGGGGTCGTGGGCAAGACCAATCAGGCATTCAGAAAAGAACACGAGGGAATCCCAGAATGTGGCCATGCCCGGACTCACACCAAATCGTACGGAATAGAGGGGCCTGAGAGCCCCCAGAGCCATCAGTGCCCCAGGACCTTGGGCCAGCGATCACACGCAGGAGTGGGGAACGCTTTGGAATTCTGTATCAAGAGAGTGGTGTCACCTCCCTCTCCTGCCTTGGCTTTTATTTATTTTTAAATTTTATTTATTTATATTTTTTTGTGGCAAGATACATACAACCTGAAATTTCCATTTTTTACCACTTGCAGTGTGCAGTTTGTTGGCGTTAAATACATTTGCAATTCTGTGCTGCCATCACCACCATCCATCACTAAGCCTCTTCCATCACTGCAGACAGAAACTGCATCATTGACAGGTAACCCCCCATTGGTCCTCCCCTCTGCGGTGGGAGCCTGTGGCCACTTTCTGTCTCTAGGAACTTGCGTGTTCTAGTCATTTCATACAAGGGAGATCACACAGTATCTGGGCTTCTGCCTCTGGCTTATTTCACTCAACACGACGTGTTCAAGGTTCATCCACCGTGTCCCGTGTCCCTGCCTCGTCTTGAATCTCTACATGTCGGTTCCTTGGAGGAAGAAGAGGTGCGAGGTGGCGGCAGGTGTGGGGGCAGCGAAGCCTCTTGGGGGTCCACCTCCTGGGGCCAGGGCACCTCAGCCGTTTTGTGCCTCGCTTTCTTCCCCTGTGGGGGAACTTTAAGCGAGACAATGTGTCCGTGCAGCTCTGTGCTGGGCACATGCTAGGGACTCAGATTTTGGCGACGGCCTTTATGGGTCCCAGTGAGGGCGCCCTTGGGGGAAGCAGTGGATAAGGGGGAGTAGCTTTCCAGAAACCACCGTTGGCTGTGGCGATTAAACAACAGCAAGGCCGTTAACGTTAATGGAGGAGCAGAGGAAAAGAGCAGAAAGGTGGCAGCAGAAGCAAGGCGAGGAGAAGCAGCAGGAGGGCGACGGGAGGTAGCCCAGCGCGGGCCGCGGCGGGCAGCAGCGCTCGCCCCCGGCGCGCCCCCCGCCCCGCGCCGCCCCGCGCCCCTCGCCCCGTACCTCCGGCGGGCCCGGCGGGCGCTCGCCTCGCTGGCTGCGGGGGCCGTGGGGGTCGCCCCCCGCCCCCACCGCACTTCTGGTCGCCCAGGACCTCGGCCACTGCGGCGCCGTTGGGGCTTCGTCACCTAGCAACCGGCCGCCCGCCGGCCCAGCGCGGGAAGACTACAGCCCCCAGAATGCACAGCGCCGGCCCGCCGCCTGCCGCAAGGCCCGTCGGGACGTGTAGTTGCTCGGCCCCGCGGGAGCGCCCTGGTTGGCCGCCCCGGGGCCCCACGCCCCACGGCGAGCGGCCGGTTGGGCGCTCGCGGCGCGCTCGGCGCATGTGCGGCGCGGGGTGGCGGAGACGGGCCGAGGCGCGGGTGTCGCGGAGCGGCGAGGAGCCGCGCGCCCCCGGCCCGCGTCAGTCGGTCCGTGCGCCCCCG
>JAKSZT010054446.1:1257678-1268964 GCA_026826555.1 Tolypeutes matacus
GGGCGAGGGCCGCCCGCAGCCGGGCCGGGGCGGCGCGGCGATGATGAACAGGTTCCGAAAGTGGCTGTACAAGCCCAAGGTGAGCGCCCCCCGGCCCGCGCCGTCACCCCGGGGCCACCCGCGTGCGCGGCCCCTCGCAGAGACCCAGCCCCGCTCTGTGGGTCCCGGCCTGTGCCTCATCCCCCGCACCCCTGCGCTCCGCGCTGCGACTTGCCAGCCCCCAGGTTCGGGGCCGCCCGCCCCCTCCTCTTGAGCCCCGACCCTGTGCTCGTCCCCTCGGGCCTGGACGGGCTTTCCCGGCCCCTCTGCTCCCTCCTCGTCGCCCCAGGCCTGGCGGGCCCGGGGGGGGCCGTATCTCGCTCCCCTGGTCCCCGTCCCGGCACAGGGACCCCTCGCCATTCCCCCTGGGCCCCTGCGTCGGGGTCGGGCTCCGCCTTCCCTCCTGGCCCTGCCCGGTTATCCTGGGCCGGGAATGGGCCCCCACCCTCTCTCCTCCTCCTCACTTCTCCTAGGTTCCAGGGCAAACCCCGTTCCCTGCTCCTGGTTCCCGATGGGCCGCTCCTTCCCTGCGTCCCGAGCGGAGCGCCCTCCCGCTGTCCCGCCCGTCCCCATCCCCACCCGCACCCTCCCGAATCCGGGACAGACCCACGCCCGGGAGGCGGCGCGGCTCCCTCCCTGCCCTCGGCGCCCCTGCTCGCGCCGCGGGGTCGGGGTCTGGGTGGCGCGGCTGCGCCAGTCGCACTGCGGGCGCTGCGTCCCCTCCGCCCGCCCGGGCTCGTGGCTACCGCGGCCGGAGCGGCGCTGCGGGGCCGGGATGGGGGCGCGCTGGCCGAAGCGCACCCTCCGCGTCCGGGGGCGGCCCGCTGGGGGCCGGTGCCGCGGGAAGGCCCCGACGCGGGGCACCTGGGGACGCCGCGGCTCGGGTGGGGTCCTCGGGGCGGAGCCCGGCCAGACAGCGCGCTCGGACGCCGCCGGCGCCTCCGATCTCCGAGGCAGCCGCGTTGGCCGCGGACCCGGGGAACCGACCCCCTCCCGCGGCGACCGCTGCTCCGGCGCCCCCCACTCCAGGGGTGCCCCGTTCATTCTGTCCCGGGCCGTCCTGGGCCGCGTTTCGGGGAGCAGTAGGTGGGTTTGGAAGTCCGAGACCCGCGCTTCCTGGGGCGAGTGCAGGGACCCTCAGGGCCGTGCTTGGTGGCCCTGGCAGGCCCAGGTGGGCGTTCTCGGGCTGGGGGACTGGGGCTGACCGCCCAGGCGGCCCTGGCCTTGCCGGGTAGGACCCAGGGCCCCTCGAGCTGGCGGCCGGCACTCCCAGTCCTGATGTCCCCGTGCCGGAGCTGCAGCGGGACCTCGGCACCCCGCACCCGGAGCAGCCGGCCACCCTGGCGCTCGCCGCGCTGGGTGTGGTCCCGAGCTCTGCGGGCCCTGGGAGGCGCCGCTGCCCCTGCAGCCGCTGTGCGGGTCGCCGGCGGGGTGTAGCCCCTGTGCTGGTCTTCTGTGCGAGGGTGCCTTTTTTGTGCGTGACTCTTGATCACCAGTTAAGGAAGAACCAAGGCTACTTGTCAGAAGGTTATTTGAGTGGGCGGTGGCATTTCCCCCCTGACAGTGTCACGGTGGCAGTGGGATTGTCCCAGATCAAGCACTATTCCAGTCTCTCCCGGCAAACACTCTAGCGGGGGGTTCCCAGCAGCCAGCGAGGGGTGGGAGAGGCTGCCTGAGGGGCCTGTTTCCAGGGTCTCCCCTTCACTGACTGGAAGGGAGGGAAAAGGAACGGTGCATCGTTCACTACATGAGCTCAGAGTGCCCTGTGTCAGTTCAGGTAAATGGCTTTGCATATGGAAACATCCTGCCCTGGCCCCTGGCCGCGGAATCTGAAATTGGGACTGATTTTCCCTCTGCAGTGGCTGCTGCCCTGAGGCGCTCCAGGGCTGCAGAGCTGTGTGCTGCGGGAGAGGGAGAGGTGACCAGGTGGACCCCTCCTTTCCTTCCCTGTCCCAGCTCTGGATCAGCATGATTTTGCCCCTGCCCTGGCTGCACCTGGGCCCCCACTTCTGCCCTGTTTCTGGCCTCCCTGTTCTCTGGGGGGCACCCTGCCGTCCGCCCCAGCCCGGTGCCTCTGGTTCAAGATCCGTCTTTGGAATTAAATATCGTGATCGTCTGAAGGGTTGGCGGATGTTAGGTCACCCAGGTAGCTTTATATTCTTCAAACCAAAGCTCAGTGTTTTGCCTCGAATTATGAATTGAATTGAGAGGAGATTGTCGCCTGCAGATTGTTTTTGTTTGTTTTTTTGGATTTAGATATTCAAATTGCATCTTTGATGTAATCCTTGCTTTGGTTTAAAACTGAACTCTGAGCTTCTTGTTCAGTACACTGTCGTGGAAAACAATCTGAAACAAAAATATTATCCATGGTTCCCAAAGTTCTAAAAAGGGATTGGAGATGCTTAAAAAAGTCTTCTGTGACGTTTAGAAGGTCTGATATGTGAATCATTAATAACTACCTAAGTTGGTTAAAAAATATCTGCTGTATAATGCAATGCTGTATAATGCATTTTAGTGTTAAAATGACATTTGAAAATTACTATATTTTTATTCGTTTCTTATAAGTCAGTCTTTTAAATCCCAGTATGAGTTTTCTCAGTGGAAAGTGCTCAGGTCTTGTTAAATATTTTCCTTGTTAAATGGTGCAAAGAAAGGGTGAGAACTGGGCAGCCCCCAGTTCTTCATGGAGGCTGCTGAAATCGATTTTTGCTTTTCTTCAATGTAAAGCCTATCCAAGAAAAGAGTTGCTGCTTTGACAATGATGAAATGTTTAGGAATAGTGGCTTTTTAGTTTGAAACTAAGTATCAATGTTTGCATTTCTTGTTTGGTTACAGCTGTCCTCATTTGATTGACTGGGAAGAAGCTCGCTGATGGCTGGGCAGGAGGGGGTGAAGTCCCAGGCCAGGGGTTCCTTGTCCATTATCAAAGGGCATTTTAAGGACAGTCCAGGATGAATTTGCATTTTCCATCCTGGAGGCGGAAGTGACCCGTGGGTGGGCAATGCTGCCAGTGGCTCAGACTGGCCTTGGTCCTGTGCTGCACGAAGCACCCCGTCTTCTGGACCCCAAGCATTCCCAGGTCCCCCCCGTGGGGGAACCTTTCTTATAAATAAGGTGCTCAGGACACTTTCTGTAAGTATTCTGGGTTCAAGTCAGAGATGAAGTGGCCTTTAGCCTGCCAGGGTCCCCCAGCTCTGGGAGGCGGTCTGGGTGCAGGCTGAGACACGGGGTTCTGTGGTGCCCTGGCCGTGCTAAGGGGGTACTTCCTGCTCCTTGACTCTTGCTGGCCCAGCCTGCGGGGGGCCGGGGCGATGCTCAGGGTCCCCTGTTAGTTGGGTCCCAGCCGACTGCTGCCGGCCCTTGGCGTGGAGCTGCCTGTCTCGACCCTGCTGGCTTGGGGGACAGCGGCCTGGAAGGGCAGGGGCTGGGGCAGGTGGGGCCGTTACGCATTCACCCAGCAGGCGCCGGGACGGTACCCATGTGCCTAGGTGATGTGCAGCTGTGGTCATCCTCTCAGGGCCTCCTGATGGCTGGGGGTGACGGGTGACGACAGAGAACAGAGACTTCTGGAAACACAGCCATGAGTCGGCAAAACCCCGAGGCCAGACCGCTGCGAGAGGGGTGGGGGTGGCGGTGGCTGCGAGACGTGGTCTTCCCGGCACCTGGGTGGCGCCGGCCCCCGGGACCTGGACGGGAGTGTGACCTTGAGCAGGCGGCACCCCCGGCGTCCCCACTCTGCTTTGGGGCCTGCTCGGGGGACGAGCTGCTGTCCCCCACGGCACTCTGTGCCAGGGATGGACGCTGTGCCTGCAGCTTGGGATTTGAGGCTGACTTCTGGCTGGTTCGCCAGTGCCCATGGGCAGAGCCCCAAGTGCCAAGACGCAGCCTGCTCCTCTCCGCGGCCAGCACCCACTGCCCCGGGCCGGCCAGGGTGGGCTCCCTCGCCTCCTGGTGCCCGGCTCGGAGCGGGGCTCTGGAAGGCCTGGGGGGCCGCTTGGCCAGCGCCGACTCCCAGCAGGGTGGCGCCCGCCTCAGGCCCTCACAGGCACCTCTCGCCGGGTTCCCTGAGCCAGGAGGGCCCATTCCCAGCAGGGCCACCCTGCCCGGCGCCTTCCCGTGGTCCTCAGTGTCCGGGGCCCAGCCGCCCTAGTCGTGAGGGCGGCACTGCAGCACCTGCTCGGGGGCCGCCGCTGACGTCCGAGGCTTGTTTTGATTTTGATTTGTGGCTCCAGTTTAAGTGGGGCGCGGTTCCGTCATTTCTGCCACTCTGAGGAGGAGAGCAATTTAAGGACACCTCAGTGCCTGGCTCGAGCTGCTGTGATCCCACCCGAGGACCCACCCCAGGACGCTGGCCTTGGACATGGGTGGACACACTGGGAGGCCCTTCAGAGGCTTAATGGCCTTGCCCAGTTTTAGGCGCGTAACTCGCGGTTTCATTTGGTTTGGGGTGACAGTGCCCTGTTGTCGCACTTCCAGGCGGCGCGCTGTGTGCCGGGCAAAGCTGAATAACGGGGCTGTACCCCAGTTCAGATAAAAACACACACCTAGAAGGTGTTCCCCAGCCTTCATTGCCCTGGTCCTTGCCGCCTGCTGTGGCTCACGCATATAAGTCCTGTCGGAGCCAGAGTGTCTCATTTCCTTGGGCCACTGTCATGACTGGCCACAAGCTGGGGGGCTTCAAACAGCAGGTGTTTTCCAGAAGTCCCCCCAGGCATGGGCTGGGCAGCCCCCTCTGGAGGCCCTTCCTGGCCTCTCCTGGCTCCGTGGCTCGTGGCTACAGGGCTCCAAGCTCTGCCGCCAGCACCATGTGCACCCCGCCCCCCAAGGACACAGCCATAGGCTCTGGTCCCCACCTGATCGAGGATGACCTCGTCTCAACTGACCACAGCTGCCAAGAACCTTTTCCTTCCAAACAAATGTCAAACACGCTCACATTCAGCGTCTTGGTTGATGTGAATTTTGGGGGGGGACACGGCTCACCCCCCACACTAAGCCAGGGCAGCAGGGTCTTCCGCGTGGGGACCTGGGAGGGTCTCCTTGCACTGCCCCTCCCCGGCCCTGTGCCTCAGTTTCCTCCTCTGTCAAGTGGCGGTGGTGGGATGTGCCTCGTGGAATTGTTGGGAGCCTCTCGGGACCAGCTCTGTAACATTTCCATAGCGGCGGAGGCTCGAATGACAGCTTGCCAGAGGGGATGGGAGGGCTCCAGAAGCAAGCACTTGGCTGTTTAAGGTTCCGCAGCAGCATTTCCTGGAGCCCCAGAGGCATCGTGGCTTCTGGGTCAACAGACTCATCCAGCCCCCCACCCTGTTTTTGACGGCATGTAAGGAGCCAGGTCCAGGGCCCCTCAGGCCTCCATCCATCTTTCTTGGCTGATGCCTGGGACCCAGTGCAGGTCTCCAGGGCCACGGGGTTGGGGGGACCAGGGGGAAGGGGCCGGGGCCTGAATGGCAGCTTGGGGTGCGGCCCCCGCCCCCACCAACCTGCCCTGTGCAGTGATGTGGGGGTGGGGGTAAGCCTGTGTCTCCCGACGCCCTGGGGCTTCACAGGGGCTCAGGGACGCCACATCTGGTCACAGCAGGAAGAGGCAGTGCTGGGGTTTGAACTCAGGTCTGTCCAGCCGCAGAGCTGGACGCTGTCAGCCCGGACATCCTGAGTGAGCAGGTCGGCCATTGCCTGGCTCCTGAGGACGAGCCACAGCTGGCACCAGTTTTCACTGCTGTACTTTTCACAGTGGAATTGCAAAGCTGCTTAGATGGCGATGGGCAGTTCAGGCGTTTGAAGGAGAGAAATCGAAACAAACGTTTTTTTTTTTAACTGATCTGAATAGATTTAGCGGAAGAAGAAAGGAACATTTTATGTTATGGTAATTTATGTGCAGTCGGATGAATGGGAAGCCTTTTCCTTCCTGCAGCACGCGCTCCCAAGCGCCTCCATTCCTCGTTGCTTTCCTGCTGGGGGAGGCGGGGGGCTCCCTAAGGGGGGCCCTCAGAGTCTGCCCACAGCGGGTTTCGTGTGCCGACATCCCCCACGCCGGCTGGGGGTGGTCCTTCCCTTAGGTTCTCGCAGAGTGGGGCCAGCACGCCCGATTCGGGGATAGCGCTTTGGGGCAGTCGTTTTTCCCTTTGGGTTTCAGTTTTTGAGAATGTTTCCAACTATTTTGAGGGATCCTGCAATTATTTTAAAAAGCTCTCAAAGCGGGATCAATCTTACTTACCTTTTAGGTACAGTTCAGAATTGTAGCGACTTTTGGGGAGGCTGTTAGATCATCAGGTGGAAGGTGTTTTGCAGCGGGCACAGAGCTCCCCCAGGGCGGGGTTTCTCGAGGCCTGTGGTGGTCTGCAGGCCGGCCCTGCTTCCAGGCTTTCGGAAGCCCCTCTAGCCTGGCCGTTTTGCTCGCCTCTGAAGAGGATTCCAGAAGCTCCTCTCTCCAGGAAGCCCCTTGCTGGCCCTCGCACCCCTGCTCTCGGCCTCCGCCCATCCCACCATGTCGCTGCCAGGACCTTCCTCTTAGGCGCCTGGAAGGGAGCTGAAGCAATCCTGCGTGTCTGGGATTTGGTTGTGAAAGGCTAATTCTGCCTGAAGCCCAGCCTCAGCCCACGGCTCCTGGTCCACTCGAGCCGGTGCACCCTGCCGCCAGCACCTTGGTCAGCCCGGTCACTGCGTCCTGACAGCCCAGTTGTGGCCGCAGCAGGGGCTGCAGGAGCTGGTGGGCGTGAGCCGGGGCTGGGTGTGGGGCCTCCCAGGAGGTGGGCACGGAGAGCTCCCAGCAGGGCGAGGGTGGGGAGGGCCACGAGCACCGCGGCAGGGGAGCCCACAGAGCTGCAGGTGTGCCGGAGGCTGGGGCCCAGGGCCGGGCCGGGAACTGGGCCCAGGCGGGGTGGAGGGACTTTCCTGCCGGGCTGTCTGTGCAGTGGGGCACGCGGTGGGGTCAACTCTGCTGTTTGGGGGCTCCCTCCAGGCCTGCTGGGAGGCCGATTGGAGGGGTGAGGCCAGAGGCTGGGGCCAGTGAGAACGCCGTGGCTGTGGCTCAGGCGAGAGGGTGGTGGCCAGTGGCGATGCGGTAGAAGGGGTCCGGGCCCAGTGTGGGAGGAGACCTGGACGGAATTTGCTGGGACCCCGATGGTGGAGAGGAGAGGAGTGCGGTACTGGTTGCTATTGGGAGGCTGGGGGTCCAGCTTTGAACTGTTGCATTTAAGGCGTCTGTGGAATGTCCATGGGAGGTTGGGGAAATGGACAGTGGACTGGGGACCCTAATTCTGGCCACGTGGAGAGCCGAGTGAAGGTGACACCCCACTTCACTTACCCAAAAATGCTGGGAGAAAACGTACAAAAAAGTCTTTAAATACCCGAGCTGGCAAGAGAGAAGGGGGTATCCCCAAGTGCCAGAAGCAGAGGGGGACTGAAACCTGGAGCTGGGAGTGCGTTCCCTCCGGCTGCGAGGAGCCCCGATTCTGGGGTGGGTGTGCTGGCTGGCGCTGGCTGGGCGGGGGCTTGTGCAGCCATCGGCCGAGATGCTCTCCCCACTGTCCCCCGTCCGCCAGGAGGCTGAATCGAGGGTTTTGCGCGAGGGTCTCCGGACAGGCCCAGCTCAGATGTCACGCAGTGTCGTTTCTCCCGTATCCCGAGGGGCCCACATCCAGGGCAGGGGGGAGCAGTAAAGTCAGGCTGCATAGGACGCGCCGGGGGAGGGGGCCTGGCGGCCCAGGGGGAGGCACGGGGAGGTGGGTGAGTGCTGGGGGTATGGGGGTCCAGGGCTGGAGGAGGGGCTTTCCGCTGTGCCTTGGGGGGCGTGTCCAAGGCGAGCCCGTCCAGTTCAGCGCGGGCTGGAGCGAGAGTCGCGGGCGGCAGAGTGGTGTGCGCCGGTCCTGCAGGACCGTGAGTGCTGCAGGGCCCTTCACCGGAGAAAGTCACGAAGCCCTGAGAACGGGACTTCCACAAGCAAGACCCCGCAAACAGGACAGGCGCTGGCTCGGGCACTGCGCGTGGAGACGCAGAGGCTCTAGCATGCGTCAGTTTAAAGCGGAAACCACAAGGAAAAGCCGAGGTCCTTCAGAACCAGCCAAGGAGCCGCGCTGGGAACATGCTCCCGTGCTCCCGGCACCGCCGCTCGGCCCGGCCGTGCAGCCGTGTGGAATAGAGAAATTGGGAGAGACAGTCCGAGACCTGGAGGACGGACGAGAGGGCTCAAGTGTGCCTGATGGGCTTTCCGGAAAGTGAGACCCGGGAGAGGGGGAGGCGGTTTTCAGAGCCGGTGGCCGAGGATTTTCCTGCGACCGTGAATGTTCAGTAACTGCAAGCCCCGAGCAGAACACGTGCTCCTCGGCACGCAGCCGGACAGGGCAGGGGACAGAGGCCCGCGTCTCAGAGGCCCCTGGGGAAGGGCCAGGCACTGCGCAGGGGCGGCTGGACGGGCCACAGACCGCGGCGGGCGCCCAGGGGCCGGGGGCTGGCTCTCCAGGCAGGCTTCTGGGCTTGGCGACGTGTCACCAGGGAGAGTGGGATGGAAGACGGTTCGGATGGAGACAAAAGCAGCCACCCCCAAACCCTTGCTAAAGAAGTGCTGGAAAATGTACTCCCAAGGGAGCGTGCAGGCGGAGGGAGGGAGTGGGAGGCGAGCAGCCAGCAGCGGCGCAGTCGGCACGGAGGGAGGGGACGGGAGGCGAGGCGGTCAGTTGGCGGGAGTGGCCTCGGGAGCTGGTGGATGGAAATGCTGGACAGTAGTGGGCGCGGATGGTGGGGGTGTTGGTTTAGCCCACAGCTGGGAAGGTGAATTCACACAGGATGAGCAGGAGCACAAGACACAGAAGGGAAGAGGGGACTAAGGGAATAATGAGCTGTGCTCAACCCTTCGAAAGCAGGAAAGCGGATGGGGGAAGAGGCACAGAGCCAAATGCATAAGCATTTTTTAAAAAGGGAGCCACTGGAGCTCAGCGGTTGAGTGCTGGCTTCCCACATACAAGGTCCCGGTTCAATCCCCAGCTCTGGTACTTCCAAATAAAGAATCTTTTTAAAGCAAAAAGTAAAGCTGTAGAAATAGTTGTGAATGTATCTGTAGCTGCAATAAATGCAAATGGAATGGGCTGCCTGTTTAGAGGCGGACGCTCTGGGGTTGGGTTTAAAAGTCCAGCTGTGTCCTGTTGACGGGCGCTGGCCACGAAACAGCGTCTGTGGAGTGGTTGCAAGGACCAGAAAGAGGGCGGCCAAGAGATCACCAGCCCAGGGCAAAGAATCGCATCTGTCCTCACGTTGGGTTCGTGGACTGCCTGTCGGGGAGCTCGGAAGCACGTGTGAAAACGCCCTGTCCCTGCGACTCCATGGGGAGAGGACGGCTGGAGGCGCACGCCTGGCGCCTCCTGGACGCCTGTCACCTTCGCTCACCTTGACCTCTGCCCTGCTGCAGTAAGCCGTAACCATGGAGATAGTTTCCAGAGTTCCATGATTGAACCTAGCAAGCCGCCGACTCTGAGGGTGGTCTCGGGGGCCCCTGCCCTCAGACTGCGTGTGTGGTGTGTCGGCATGACCTGGGCTCAGAGCCCGGCTCGCCCTACCGGCTGCAGGGCCCTCATCGGGGGTGGTGGCGGACCCCCCCGTGGACTGTTGTGGGCTGACCCCACGGTGCTGGGGCCCTGGTGGCCAGGGCCCTCGTCCCCCGCCTCGGCCGCCCGGCCCGGTGCGCGTTCCTGCCGTGTCGCTGGTTAGAGTGTGTTCTGGGCAGAGTCTCCCAGCCGGGCCAGGAGCCGCTGTCCACGCCTTGCCCGTTCGGCCCTTGGGGTAGGGGAGCCTCTCCCAGCAAGGCCTCTCCTGGTGCTGACAGGTGCCGGGTGTGCGCTGGCCGTGGGGGACCCTGGGCTGCTGGGTGGCCGTGCATCTCGGCCCAGGGCCCCTGGGGTCCGACGAAGCTATCGTCACGAAGAGCGGTCTCCTCAGTGCCGACTCATGGGACTCGCGGGTGGGGAAGCCGGAGCGGGAGGTGCCTGGAATGCAAAGGCCGCGTGGCCGCCCACTGCCCGCGCCCGCCATCCCACCTCCCTAGCTGGGTCCCAGCCCGCAGCCGCGCGCTCTGGCTGCCCGTTCCAGCAGCTGTCGTGAAACTGGGGAAAGAACTGCGAGAACCCCAATGGTGCACGGTGGAGTGACTGACGCTGGGTGTGCTGGGCTGGACTGTGTCCCCAGATTCACGTCCGGCCAGAACTGCGTGACCTCACCTGGAAACAGGGTCTCTGCAGATGGGATGAATTGAGGTGTCGCCGCCTGCACTAGCGTACCCCAAATCTTTACGGAGGGGAGACCTGACACAGACACACTGGGGCGATGTGGCCACCAGCCCAGGCATGCCAGGATCCCCTGGAAGTCGGGAGGGGCAGGAAGCTGCCCCCCACAGGTTTTAGAGGAGCGCCGCCCCACTCAGACCTTGAATCTGGGCTTCCGGACGCCAGCGCTGGGAGGGAAGACATTGCTGCTGCTTTAAGCCCCGGTGGTGGGCTCTGACGGTGGCTCCGGAGACGGGAATGGGCTGGCCCCGGTTGGGACGCGGCTACACTGCCAGCCGCCCCTCCTGACCTCTCGAAGCACGGCCGGGCCTCGGACGACTGGCACCGAGCCCACCCTGCTGCCGCCAGCCTCTGCCCTCTGCCTGTGCCCCATGGGTCTGCCCTGCCGCCCCAGGGGAGGCTGCAGGGGGCCCGGCTGCAGCAAGGGGGCTGCGGGTCGCACCTCAGACCCCACTGCCCTGCCTGCTTGGGGTCACAGCCGAGGTAGTGAGTGAAGGAAGGGGAGGCAGCGAGGATCCCGTGGTTGATGTGCCACACCTCACAGAGCGGCACTCCTGGGAAAGTCTGACTGTTGCAAACCGAGTCCAGCTGGTTTGCTCCACATTATGTGAAAAGTGGCCGAGGACGGCTGCGTTGGGAACCCTGTCTTGACAGCGTCGCCGGGACAGCCTGCTAAGGTAGGTGGCCCTGGGCGTGTGTGACTTCATTCATCCACCGCCCAGTGTAGCCCCTGGGTGAGGGGTGGCGAGATGGCTCCTTCCAGGAGGACCTGGCCCTGCCCCAGGCCAGCTGCCATCTGGGGCCCCCGGAGCTTTTGGAGGATGTGTTCTGGCACAAATCCAGCTCGTTGATGAGGCTGCTTTGATTTTTTTTTTTTAATGCACGTTTGTATGTATTTTTTAATTGAGGTGGAAGTCACAGGACGGACAATTAACCTTTGTAGACTGCAGTTTGATGGAGTTCACTTAGTGCGTTC
>JAKSZT010054446.1:1276754-1294098 GCA_026826555.1 Tolypeutes matacus
GTGGTCACTCCCTGGCCTCGGGGATGTGGGGACACACGTCCACCATGAGCTCCAGCTCTGTGGTGGTCACTCCCTGGCCTCGGGCCTGGAGCGCATACCTGCCCCTACAGGAAATCCAAGGCCACCACCTGCCTTCCACTTTGTCAGGCTCTGGGGTCAAGTGCACAGGGAGGCAGCCTCGCCCGTCCTCTGCGGCCGCGCCCCTGTCCTGGGCAGCCCTTCTGGGCTCTGACTGGCCAGTGGGTGGGAGCTCAGGTCCTCATCTGTCTGGGTGGAGGGAGAAGCAGAAACAGTGTTATGCCATGGGGTCTCCTCTGGGGCGGGGGCTGCAGCCTGAGGATGGCGGCGGGGGCGGAGGGGCAGGTCCGGGAGGTCCGCCCTGGCAAGGGGGAGAGCCTTGCTCGCCGCGCCCGCTGGGTTGGGGCTTCTTGGCAGCTGCGGGGCCCCTGGCTGGCCTCCCGCAGGGCTCCTTCCCCTGGCGCCTGGGGACGCCTGAGGCAAGGGGCCGGCAAGCAGCAGGTGCCCTGGGCCCATGGGCTGCCCAGCTCTGCCTGGACTTCCAGAAACTTCTGCAAGAGAAGGCGCAGCCTTCTGTGAAACGGCTCTCGGTCGTCAGGTGTCGCCGCAGAAGAATGTGGGTGTTTGGACCCGGCGGCCCTGCCTGAGGGCAGGATGGGGCGAGCAGAGATGGGCCTCGTTTCTTACACAACGAAAATAACTTTTTCCCCTGATCGCAGTCGTAACAGCTGAGAAAGTAGTACACGCTCCTCACAGAACAAATCCCAAGGCCAGGCAACGAGAGGGCCCAGCGGGAGCCTGTGCCGACACTGCTGATCTTTCCAGATGCTTCTCTTGACCCACCCGTCCCGGTGTGTGATGAGTGAAAGCGAGTGCCCTGGGACTGTTTCTGGACCGCGTCTGTCAGGCCCCTGCGCGTCACCTCCCGCCAGCCTGAGGAGAGCTGTGGGGACTCCCACTCTGGGTCGCCCCCTCCTGGCTGAGGCACAGCTGCCCCCTGACAGCAGGGGGCTCCTGGGCTGGCCGTGGCTGTTGGGGTCCCCCTCACACTGGGCAGCTCTAGACAGCGGAACTGCGCTGCCTCGGTTCTGGGTCCAGAAGCCGAAAATCAAGGTGTCAGCAGAGTCAGCTCCTTCTGGGGGTTCCCACCCTCCCTGGTGCCGCTGGGCCCGTGGCTCGTTGCTCTGCTCGGCTGCTGCCTCCCCGTGGCCTCCCTCTCCCCATGGCCGCCGCCTCCCCGTGGCCTCCCTCTCCCCGTGGCCGCCCTCTCCCCGTGGCCGCCTCCTTCCTGTGGCCTCTCTCTCTCCCCGTGGCTGCGCTTCCCTGTGGCCTCCCTCTCCTGTGGCCGCTGCCTCCCCGTGGCCTCCCTCTCCCTGTGGCTGCCGCCTCCCCGTGGCCGTCTCTGTGTCCCTCTTCCTGTGCCTTTTCTGAGGACTCATTGCTGGGTTTAGGCCCCCCCGGTCATCGGGATCATCCCCTCATCTCAGTCCTTAATGCCACAAAGCAGCAAAGACCCTCTTTCCAAATAAAGTCCCAGCTGCAGGTTCCAGGTGGACACTTTGAGGGGCCGTGGGAGGGGGTGGGGGAGGTGGCCTCGGCGCAGGTGGGGTCTGAGGCCTGAGGGGCTGAGTGCCCAAGTGTGCGCCCCGCGGACGGCCCACGGTGGTCAGCGGGGTGTGTACTTGCACGCGTGTGTGTACGTACGTGTGTGCACGCACGTACATGTATGTACAATGTGCACGTGGCATGGGGTGCCTGTGTGTGCACATGCGTGTCGTGTGCGTTCTTGCCAGCAGTGCACAGGGGCTTTAGAGGCCAGCGGGTCCCTCACGTCCCGCCCGGTGCCTGGGGCTCCTCTGACGCCGCCTCTCCTGGAGGCTTTTGTCCCCTGCTGTGATCCCAGGAGCTGGGACTCCCCCCAGCACAGCTGGGTCCTGCATGAGAGGGCCAGGGGCCAGGTGTGTCCTCGCAGGGCTCCCCTGCCTGGAGCCTGGGGGCTCGGGAAGCCTCCCGGCCTTGAGCCAGGCTCCCAGGGGAGCGCCGAGCCCTCCGCCCCATCCTTGGCCGCGCCTGCTGCTTTCCCCAGAGAAACTGAGACGGGCAGGCAAGGCGGGCTTCCCAGCGCACTGCGCTCCCGGGAGGACGGGACTCCGGGAAGGCACGGAGCCCCCGTCGCTTCCTTGATGGCCGAGCCCGGGCCTCTGGGGCCCCCACCGTGGCCCTGCGGCAGTGGCTATTCAACAGGACCGGAGCCCTCGTGGCTGCCTCCCCGGTCCGTGGTCAGCGTGCTGGTGAGCGCCCTGTTTTAGGGCTTGGTGGCCACGGTCAGTGCTCAGACTCGGGGGGGTAGTTCATGGGGTCAGCCCGGGCTGAGCCGCGTCCTTGAGGAGCCTCAGGCTGTGCTGTGTGGGGGTGAGTCGGGGGGCTTTCCTTCCCTGGTCAGGGGCCGCCTCTCTGGGAGCCCAAGCCCCCGACCCCGCTTCTGGGCGTCCTCCTGGAGATGGGCAGGGGCGGCCTGCGCGCCCCTCACCTGGCCCTCGCGGTTACATTTCAGCCTCTGGCTTCCCGGCCTAAAGGCTCCTTGTTCATTTCGTCTCTCTTTGTAGGGTCCTATTTTCCGGCATTCAGCCTGCCTCGGTGGCTCTTCTTTCTTTAAAAGTCCCTCACACCTGGAGGAAGGCTCTGCGGCGACTTGGCGGGGTCTCGGGCCGCCGCAGGCCTGTTGCACCTGCTCCAGACCCAGACTCTTCGAGTGCTGCGCCCCGCGTCATCTGGTGGGCTCTGTGTGGCCCTGGGCGCCTGCAGCCCCCTTTTCTCTGCACACCTTCCCGTCCTTACCGCAGCCAGGCCCATGCAGGTCCCCCTGCCACCGTCCCCCCTAGTCACACGGTTCGCCTTTCTGTGCTGCCCCCACCCTGAGGCACTCATTAGCATAAACCCCAGGTGTGGGCCCCCCCCAGAGTAAAGCCAGTTTTTCACTGTACTGACGTTATGGCAAGACCCCAAGAAACCCCCTTTGCGAGCCTGAGACCCACTGACAGCGTCCACCATGACTTTCCTTCCCAGAGAGCCAGCCCCTGGGTCATGAGCAAAGACCTGGGCGCATGGGGGGCCGAGAGGGTGTCAGCCTCCCGGGTGGGCTGGGCCCTGGTCAGGCCGAGCCCTTCGACATCAGAGAAGCCCCTCGAGGCCGCACGACTCATCCGGGTGCCGCTGGGCCCTGTGCAGTTGTGGAAGCAACCCGGGGCCCTCCCCCCCTGCTCTGGGAGACACTGAGTCGAGGGGAGGTCTGGAGCTGAGACCAGGCAGGCCCCAGGACGGTGGCAGATTCGGGGACTCTTAACTGGGTGCGCTGTACTGACGCCCAGACGGTGGGAGCTTTTATTTCCAGGGGAGCTCTGGGGGTAGCCATCACATCAATACTTACCTGTTAGGCAAAGAAATAAAGGCAACTCACTGCCCTGGTCTTTAATGGAAAATAAACTCTGGGCTGGTTAAGCATTGTCCTGAAAGAAAGGAGCCCATAAAGGAAACGTGGGCAGTGAGGGAGATGTTTCTAAGTGTGGCAGGCAGAGAAAGCAGCAGAAGTGAGAGATTTAGCAACAAACAAATTCTTCCCCGTAGCGGAAAACCACCACAAAGTTAAAAGCCAGGTGACCAAAGGGGAAAAAATGGCAGTGCATATTCATATATTAAAGTTCTCATGGATCAGTTAGAAAAAGAGAAGTGCCCTGAGGAAATATGGGCAAAGGACAAGGCATCCCTGATGATTAGGTTCAGAGGCATGCCGTGGAAAACACAGCCCCAGGGCAGTTGGGGCAGGTGTGGCCCCTGTGGCCTTGGAGGCTCTGACATCTTCATTCTATGGCTTACATTTCTGGGACCAAGATGACTGCTAAGGGCCAGTCATCACATCTACATTCCAGCTGTCAGGAAGGAGGAGCATGGAACTCAGGCTTTTCTCCACCTTCATGTGTCCCATTGGCCAGAACCTAAATCATATGGCATGCCTAGCTGCAAGAGAGGCTGGGAAAGATAGTTTTATTCCAGGGAACCGGGGAGCAGCTGAGAATTGGGTTGCTGTGGCTCCAGGGGGGAAGAATAATGGGGGCAGAGATACGGGGTCAAGTCTCCCAAAGGGAAAACGACTGATAAGCAAATGAGGACCATGTTTGCCGTCAAGCAGCAACCGTTTTCACGTGGGCCCTCGGACCGTGTCTGGCCCTTCCGTGGCTGGGTCGGGGTGGGGGGTGCTGGTCCTCACCTGCTGCACTTCTCAGGTCCTCTGGTGGTGGGCTTCTGGCCGGGCCTGCCGGTGGGGACACAGGTGGGCAAGGGGCGGGGGGAAGGGAGGGGCCTGCGTGTTTCTGCCCCTCGTGGCACGGCCTCTAGCAGCAGCGGTGCCCGCCCTGGGTCCTGGCGATGCCGCGCTGCCATCCCGTCGGCGCCGCTGCTCTTCCCCGGCCCGTTGTAGACACTGGGGAGATTGGTTTCCTGCACGCGACCCTGCTTGGCACAAGCGCTAACTGTGGGGCTGCGTGGCCTGGAGGGAAAGGCCCTGTCAACATGGCCACGGAGGGCCTTCCGGAAGGAAAATCTGACCACGCGTACAAAAAGACAAAACGCACAGCCACGCTTGCCTTCTGATTCCGCGGCTCGGGCTGCCTCTGAGGAATTGCCCACGCGGGGATGGCGGGCGGGCCCACGGCTGCTTGGCGCCTGAGCTGACCTTTGACAGCTGACCCAGCGGCCTGGCGGGGTCGTCGGCCGCACAGTGGGCGCCGTGAGCCGTGGCCGAGCTGCGCTGGCCCGACTCGATGGGGAAGCCAGTGCGGGGAGCATCCGCAGGCAGGTGCTGGAGAAAGGGGGCGCAGGCTGGGGGCGGCGTGCGGCCGCTGGCACCTCCGCTGGGGTCTTTGCACTTGGCTTTCAGTGAGGTCCACGGAGGACTTAATGGAGGTGTCACCGGAAAGGGAGTCTGATTTCCTCTTCCTGTACGGCCCTGGTCCTGGGGATGGGGCCACCCTCGCCCTTGACTCATCTCACCTGGTTTCATCTGTAAAGACTCTATTTCCGATCCACGGGTCCTGGGTTTAGGGCTTGAATACGTCTTTTTGGGGGACGCAGTCCACCCCACGATAGCGTGTAACTCGGAAGGCGTTCACGGAGTAGAGAGATGTTTTCCAGCCCATTCCCCACACCTGCCGACTTAGCATGAGGACACGGTTTCTTGGCGCTCGTGTAAAATCAAAGCAGTAATATTCTTGAAGCTGAATCCAGTTTACTCTGGTAACGAGCAATTTATCCATAGATACATTAAACCAGGAAAACCCGTTAATAAACACACTTCCAATATAACCTTGCTGTGAAAGAATTATTCGTCAGGACTTCCCTTAGATGGACGCGGTTTTGCTCCGTTGTGTTCTAATACTTATTACCGTGGTAACTCCATCTAGAACAGTTTTATGCTTGGAGCCTCACAGTGGTGAGATGTTAAAAATTTTTAAATTCAATTTATATATTTGTCATTGCTGGGAAGCTTGATAGATGGATAAGGACTTTCAGACGTAAAAATGTATTACCTGAAGATAGAGTTGCGCAGGGGGCGTGGGGAGGAAGCGCAGGTGCCAGAAGGCGCGGAGCCCGGTGCAAGTCCCGCCACGCTCACTGGTGAGAGGCAGCGAACCCGTTTGTCACTGAACTGTTTGGAGTCCAGGAGTGATGGGTCAGTTTTATTGTTAAATGTCAATAACTGTGAGGTGCTGGCAAGTCCAGCGCCTGCAGTTCTGGAAACTTCTGCTGAGCACTGTGGCTGTCAGCGTCTTTCCTGACTCTGAAGAGCTGGGTGCTGCAGATTCGGGGCCCCCACTGGAGTTTTGGTAGCTGAGGAAACTTGTCCCGCCCTTTGCTGTTCTTGGGTTTTGGAGGGCCCTGCCTCCCCCCCTTCTCTGGTGTAGGTTCTTCCGTAAGGAATGTGCATTTGGGGTCTCTGCCACCCTAACGTGTTCTCTGTTCCTCATGGGATGGCTGGGCAGCCCCCTCACCCCGGGCCAGGCCCTGCGGCCAGCCAGGCAGCTGGGACTTTGCGCCTTCCAGGGGACCCACCTGCCCTCGCGGAGCTCCCAGACATCAGGTGCAGACCTGCCACAGGGCAGGAGTCCCTGCTCCAAGCCTCCAAACCTCCAGTGCCTGCTTGGGGCTCCCACCCAAGCACCCTTGGGGCGCAGTCTAGGAGTGGCCTGGGAGGGGGATTGTACCCCGTAATCTGACTTGGCGTCAACTTGCCCCTCCCTTTTCTTTTGGAATAATCAAGATCCACGACAAACCTTGGGGAAGGAAAACGCTGGGCATAAACACTGAGGCGTGGTTTCAGCTCGCTCTGGAGGTGTGGTCGGGGGACGGGTGGGCAGAGGGTGGAGACGCGGCTGCGGGCGTGTTGGGTGTGGATGGAGGTTTCACGCAGCAGGTGCTTCCCCATCTCCTGCTGCGCCGTGCCCGGGGGGGGAGTGAGGAGTGTCCGTGGACACGGTCCCTGCCTCCTCCTGCAGTCAACCGTGCAGGAACCCGGGACCCATTCTAGCTACAAACCAGGAAAGCCGCACAAAGGACACGTGCAAGGTGCTTCTTGAGAACACGCCAGGGGACGCGCTCAGTTTGGGAGTCTGGGGAGGCTTCCCTGGGATAGAAACAAATGAAAGCACCAAGGAGCAGTTGAGAGCCTCCAGTCAGTGCCCCACAGGAGCTCCAGGACTGCTGAGAGGAGGGAAAGCAACGTTTAGAAATTATAGCAGAGGGTCCCTGAATTGAAGAAAGACATGAGTCCTCAAATAAAAACATGCTGCACATGCCAAGAAGGATAAAGAAACCGCGACACGTTGTCGTGAAACTGCAAGACATCAAGGATGAAGAGAAAAACTTTAAAAGTTAACAGAAGACTTCCGGGAAGATGGCGGACTACTAAGACACGGGAATCTCTTCTCCAGAAAAATAGCTAGAGGACAAGCTGAAACAGCCCCAAAAAAGATCTTCTAGGGTTTAGGACAGCAGGTGAAGGCTGCACACCACCCAGAGGAGAGAGGGACAGAAGAGGGAAATCGCGACAATAGAACCGTGAGTTGCAAGTAGCAGCTTCTGCTGCTGCCGGCACCCTCCCCCACACTCTTCAGAATTCTCGGGCCCCTGGGCCTGCGACCGCAGACAAAGGGGGCTTCAGGGATCTGCCACTCCCGGAAAGGGGAGAGAGAGGGACACAGCCTTAGGCTGACTCAGGTTCTGACCTGAAATTAGGGCTGCGGAGCCCCATGGACCCTTCCACACTGCGGTTTGCCCTGGGAGCCTGGAAAGGACTGGAGAAATCCGACCCTCACAACCTCCCTCTCTTCTAGCCTGGACTAATTGTTGAGGACTCCACGGGAGAGGGGGGAGAGAGCCTGGGGCTGACCCTGCTTTAGACTCCCAGGTTTGGTCTGCCTTGTCCCGAGAGCCCTTCCAGGCTGGGTGGGGCTGTGCCATTGTTTGCCTTGGAGCCTGCAAGGGGCTAAAGATACACAAACCTCCCAATCTCCTCCTCTACTAACAGGGACTGATTGTTGAGGACTCAGAGGGGAGTGGAAATATTTCCTAGCTGGGAAAAGGGGGGCGCTATGAGAGAAGTCTGGAGAACTGGCTCAGAAAGTTTGAATCACAGGGCTCCTAGCCCCCAGACAGGAAGCTCCATCACATTGATCTGGTCTGTGTCACAACAAATACACTCCGACCAGGCATTGAATTGAGAGCTGCCAACAAGCGCCATCTCCTGGCAGTCAAAGGAAGTGCACATAAGAAAATTAATAAGTAAGAGAGTCTTTTCTTGGCCTCTATAGCCTTCCTGCCCAAGGCCTTAGGAAACGACTCTACAACCAATTACTGGGTCCAGTGCCCAGTTTTGAGCAACCAGCAGAGCAATCCTAACAATCAAGGTTGAGCCAAAAATCAAAGAGGGGTGGTAACTCACAGCCTCCTGCCACTAAAAGACCATAAAAGAGAAAGAGATAGAGCATCTAAGTAAAATACAAACTAACCAGATGCCTAAGCACCAACAAAAAATTACGGGCCATACTAAGAAAACAGAAGACATGGCCCAAGAAAAGGAATACAGCAAAGTCTCAGAAGAGATGCAGAATTTGAGAGAACTAATCAGTGAGATGAGCACACATTTCCAAAATAAAATTAATGAGATGAAAGAGAATATAGTTAAAGAGATCAATGACATAAAGAAGTCATTGTGCAAACGAAAAGAAGAATTTGAAATCATGAACAGAAAAGTAACGGAGTTCATGGGAATGAAAGACATAATAGGTGAAGTAAAAAATACATTTGAAGCATACTACAGCAGACTCGAAATGATAGAAGAAAGAATAAGTGATACCGAAGACAGAGCAGCTAAAATTGAAGAGAGAAAAGAACAGAGAGAGAAAAGAATGGAAAAAATTGAGCAGGGGCTCAGAGAGTTGAATGACAACACAAAACGCAAGAACATACGTGTGATGGGGGTTCCAGAAGGAGAAGAGAAAGGAAAAGGGGCAGAAAGAGTATTTGAGGAAATAATAGCTGAAAATTTCCCAACTCTCATGAAAGAAATGAACTTACATGTCCAAGAAGCACACCGTACCCCAATAAGAATAAATCCAAATAGACCTACGCCAAGACACATATTATTCAGAATGTCAAATGTGAAAGATAAAGAGAAAATTCTCAGAGCAGCAAGAGAGAAGCAAACGATCACGTACAAAGGACGTCCAGTAAGACTTTGCGCAGATTTCTCTTCAGAAACCATGGAGGCGAGAAGACAGTGGTATGATACAATTAGGAAACTGAAAGAGAAAAACTGCCAGCCGAGAATTCTTTACACAGCAAAACTGTCCTTCAAATATGAAGGTGAATATAAAGTATTCACAAACAAACAGAAACTAAGAGAGTTTGCAAAAAAGAATCCACCTTTGCAGGAAATATTAAAGGAAGCCTCAGAACCTGAAAGAAAAAGACAGGAGAGAGAGGCTTGGAGGAGAGTATAGAAGAAAGAAAAGCAGAAAGGATAACCAAAAGAGTAAAAAGAGACAAAAATAAGATGACATATGAAAACCAAAGAATAAAATGGAGGAAATAAATAGTGCATTTTCAGTAATATCATTGAATGTGAATGGATTAAATTCCCCAATCAAAAGAAACAGGCTGACAGAATGGATAAAAAAACATGAGCCATCCATATGCTGCTTATAAGAAACTCACCTCAGACACAAGGATACAAGCCGGCTGAAAGTAAAAGGTTGAAAAAAGATACTCCATGCGAACAGTAAACAGAAAAGAGCAGGGGTAGCTATACTAATATCAGACAAAACAGACTTCAAATGCAAAAAAGTGATAAGAGATGCGGAAGGCCATTATATATTAATAAAAGGGACGATCCTCCAGGAAGATATAACAGTCATAAATATCTACGCACCTAACCAGGGTGCCCCAAAATACATGAGACAAACTCTGGCAAAACTGAAGGGAGAAATAGACATTTCTACAATAATCGTTGGAGACTTCAACACCCCTCTCACATCATTAGATAGAATAACTAGACAGAAGATCAACAAGGAAACAGAGAACTTGAACAATATGACAAACAAGTTAGACCTAACAGACATATACAGAACACTGCATCCAAACTCAGCGGGTTATACATTCTTCTCAAGTGCCCATGGATCTTTCTCCAGGATAGACCATATGTTAGGTCACAATACAGCTCTCAATAAATATAAAAAGATTGAAATTATACAAAGCACCTTCTCAGATCATAATAGAATGAAACTAGAAATCAATAACAGACAGGAAAAAAGGAAATTTGCAAATGTGTGGAGACTGAACAACACACTCCTAAATATTCAGTGGGTCAAAGAAGAAATTGACGGCCAGGAGGGAGGGCGCGGTGAAGTCGCTTTCCAGGCAGACATCATAAAAGATTGATTGTTTACAGGACGCTCGCGGGGAGCTCGGGGGGACGATGATGGGATGAAAGAAACGGCAGTGAGGGCGGAAATTGGAAAAATGTCAGCAACCTTAATTAGCTATTGATTGTTTAATAAATTATGTGTCTAAAAAAGAGATAAAACTGAAGCTGTGGACCAGTGCTGTCCAATAGAAATTCGACAGTGTCTCAGCTACAAGCAACAAATGTAATTTTAAACTTTCCAAGAGCCACGTAAAAAAAAAAAAAAAAAAAAGGTAAGACGTAGGTGAAATTAATTGTAATAATCGAGTGTACTTAACCCAATCCATCCGGATTATTATTTTCTCACTCTGTGTAAGAGTTCTGAGCTTATAGTACCTTCTTTTTCTCGTATTCTAAAGCCCGGCTTGGATTTCATGCTGTCAGTCCCCCTCATTTTGGACCGGTCCGTGCGGCTGCAGTAGCCACGGCTGGAGGGGCGTGGGCTGTTGGGGGCGCCCTCCAGGTGGGGCCTGGGCCCCCCAGCCTGGGCTGGGGTGGGGGCAGCCCCATGTCTGGGGTGCACGCTGCTTTCCTTGCTTACCCTCACCTTTGCCCCAGACCTGGGCGCTTGGGTTTGGGGAGCGCGCCCTCGGCCGCTGTAAGCCCAGGCTGAAGCCGCAGGATTTGGAGACGAGGAGCCCAAAGGCCAAGTGCGCGCCCCTCTCCCTCCAAAGCCGGTGGCGCACTGGCTGGACGGCCCCCCATGTCCGTGGCCGCCCCTCCGCGCCTCCTCCTGGGTCCACGCTCCCCGCTTACGCGGGCTCCAGGTGTAGCGGACCCGGGCTTGGCCTCGCCTCGGCCATCGGTCGTCACGGGTCCTCCCCACGGGTGGGTCGCCCGCCCGGGCCTGTGGGGAGCGGCCCGGTCGCTGCGGGGTGCTGCGCCTTCAGCGGGAGGCAGCTCGACAGCAGGCTCGGGCGGCCACGACGCGGCCAACGCCGACTCGCTGAGCTCAGTGGGCCTGGGCTGGGGGGCGGCGGAGGCTTCTGGGGTCCCCCGACCCCGCTGCGGGGCTGCTGGGCCTGGCCTGGGGGCAGCTCCCCGACCGAGCAGGCTTTGTTCAGTGTGGCCGCGAGGCCATGTCTCCCCCTGCGGACCGGGGGTGAGTCACCTGCGCCCGCGGGGCGAGGTGCGTGCCCGGGCGCCGCCCTCGCCTGACCCTGGTTGACCGGGGGCTCGGAACGCAGCCCCCCATGCGGCACCAAGTTGCCCCAAGAGAGCAGGAACGGCTTCAGGGTAGCGAAAAGGGGAGGGGGTGTTGGGACCACACGGGTGCCCCCGGGCCAGCGCGGAGGGGAGGGGCTCTCAGACACACCACCCGCTTGGCGGGCGCCCTCAGAGCCCCCCACTGGGCCCCCACGCCGACCGTCACCGTGGGAGGCACGTTTTCACCGGCAGTTTGGAGAAAGGCCCGGCGGCAGGAAGCCGAGGCCTCCTGTGGGGGAACTGGCCCAGCCCGTCCTGCCCGAGTGGGAAGCTGCTTCTCTCCTGGCCGAGGGCCGAGGCTGCCGGACGCTCCCATGCCAGGGCCACGCTGCGGCCCTCCGGCCTGCCTGTGCCCGTGGCGGTCAGTGTTGAGCCCCTGGCGGCCACTGCAGGGCTGGCAGGGGTGACGCAGATGCAGCTCGGGGCTGCGCGGAAGCAGAGCTTCCAGGGGTCTCGCCCCACGTCCCGCCGTGTGTGGGGGCGGGAGGCGGACGGGGGTGGCTGGATGCTGATGCCCAAGTGCATGTGGAGACTTTTTAAACTTCAGGTTTGTTGAACAGGTAGTTCGGCCGCCTTTCCGTCTCAGCACACGAAGACCTTGTAAACACTGCACTCCTGCCGGACGTCTGTCCTCTCGACAGGTGCCTTCGCCTGCTGGGTTTTGGTCGGTGAATCACACTCTTGTTGTCACGTCTTGGGGAATGGAGAGCTGTGCCCTGGGGCAGCACCGGCTCCGAGTGGCCATCTGGGCAAATGTCATCATTTCAGAGTCAAAAATGTGGTGCCAGCTGAGGACAGTGTGCAGGGACCCGGAGCACCAGGTGGCCCTGGTGGGGGCGGGGTGGGAAACTGGAGGCAGCGGCTGGGGGAACTGGGCTGGACCTGAAGGTTGGGAGGGTGGGGAAGACCAGGCTTCGCAGTGCACCAGGGAGCACTGGGTGTCGCGGCAGCCCTCCTCGGTGAACCCCTTTCCCGCCCATGTCCCCTCCTCCAGGCCGGCCACCAGGGTGCCCACCTCTCCATCCACTTAACCCCTTCATGCCACACCCACTGGGCCCAGGCACTGCCATGGGTTCTGTAGACTCTTTGCCAAGTGAGACCCACTCCCTCTTGTCTGGGGCTGACATTCCCGATAATTCCAAAAGCAAACAAACAAACAAGAAAATACCTGAAAGAGGCGAGTATGAGGTTGAGAACCAAGACAACTGTTGCCAGAGAGGATGCGGTGGTTGCTGCAGAGGCTGGTTTGGGAGGGCTTCTCGGAGGAGGTGACCTTGAGCTGAGACCTGAATGGGAGAGAACACCTTTCCAGGTGCAGGAGATGCAGGGACCCGGGTCTGAGCTGGGGTGAGCTTGGGATGTTAGAGCCCATGGAAGCCAGCAAGGTGGAACAGGACCACTGCAGGGAGGGCAGGAGGCCAGTCCCAAGGGAGGGCAGGGGGTGGGGTGGGGGTGTGAACAGAGTGGTAGCCCGGGGCTATGCCATAGCCTCAAAATGCAGCAGTACCTGCAGCAGTGCTTCAGGGACCGAAACAGCACTTGAGAACTTTGTTGCAAAAATGAATGTTGTGCCAATTAAATGTTCCAAATGGAAAGAAAGGAAGTTACTTCCTCTTGCTCCCTTTCCTGTTGAACAGCCTCTGGGCTCTCTTCCTTGCCTGCTTGGGCCTGGAGGAGCCTTGGGGTCAGGGCTGGAAGCAGGGGAATGGGCTTTCTCTGGAAAAAGACCAGTTGATGCTAGGGTTTTTGAAACCTGACATTTTCCCTGTATTGTATTTTATTACCTAATTACAGATGATAAAGAAAGGGATGGACATCAACAGTCAGCTCAGAGCTGGCCTTCCAGCTGAGCTGCCCACATGCTTTTGCTTCTCAAAGGCGGGAGTGCCTGGGCTCGCTCTGCCCTTTTATTTTACGTGATTTCCTTAAAGCCGTGCTCTGTGTTTTCAGCGTTGCCTCTAGCTTTTACAAGGACTTGAACCCCCAGTGTGTCTGAGGGGCGCGGTGGAGAACACGGCACAGTGGCGTGGTTCACCCTGCGGGGCCCATGGAGAAGTGGTCTGTGTGTTCCCAGGGCCCCAGGCTGAGGCCAGGATGAAGAGTGTTGTAGCTCGGGGAGAGCCTTGTGTTCTCTGTACATTTTCCAAAAGAGCGCTACTCTTCACACTTAAGAAGGCTTGGGCGTAAGTTGAAATGGAACCTTCTAGCTCACCTTCGGGTACCTGGAGAGTGCTGTTGCCAGCCACCCAGCTCCTGAGCCTTCTGTTGTGGTGGCGGTTCTGAGTTCCTGCTGGGGGGCACGCAGACCCCAGGGCATCCCCTGCAGGTGCCCAGAGTCCTGGGGGCGCCTTGGAGTGGGGTAGGAGTCCAGGAGGGCCGCCGGGGGGGCTGCAGCTGGGGGCTGTTCGGCCGCCCTCCCCGCCTCCTGGCTTGGGATGCTCAGCCCACCAAGATCAAAGCAGCCCTGAAATAAAAAGCACCCCCCTTGTCCTTGACAGAGAGTGACCCTGAGGCACTCCAGTTGCCTTGTGCCACCCACCCCTGGTCCCCACCAGAGCCCCTCAGTTGGGCTCGCTTTGTGGACGGGGCTGAGCTCTACCCCAGACCAGCAGGTGGGCTGCCCTGCAGGGTCCCCGGCCCAGACCTTCCCGGGGTGGCCAGGAGGTGGTAGCCGCTGACGGGCAGCCCTGCCTGCAGCAGCCCCTGGCTCCAGCCGGGCGGCCACGGTCCCCTGTGGGGAGGCACAGGGGCACAGGAAGGCCTTCACTTGTTGCAGGAATTCGTGGGAAAAGTTTTAGTTACTTGCCCACTATTTTGAAGGAAGGTGTTTGTTTGTTTGTTTTTAAGACTTATTTTTTTATTTATTTACTTTAACCATTTTAACCCCCCCACCCCCACCCCATTTGCTGTTTTGTGCCCATTTGTGGGCAGTTCTCTGTGTCTGTTTCCTGCCCTCTCTTCTCCTCCAGTCTTCACCAGGATTCGGTCCTGGGGACCTCCAGTGTGGGAGAGAGGCGTCCTACCACCTGCGCCGCCTCAGTTCCTGGCTTTTGGCGTGTCTCGTCTTTTCTCTCCCGTGTCTCTCTCCTGTTACATCATCATCTTGCTGCGTGGCTCGGCGGGGCCTGAGCCTGCGCCTTCTAGATATATATTTTTATTTTACCGGGAGGTCCCGGGGGTCGAACCCAGGTCTCTCCATGTGGCAGATGGACGCACAACCACCCGAGCCACATCCGCCCCCCTTGAAGGGAGTCTTTTATTCCATCTTCTGTGTGTGTTTTAAAACCCTGATTTGAGAATGTGCGTCTGAATTCTTTCCCTCGTCCTTTTCTGAGCGCACGCCTGCTCGGCTGGGTGGCCTTGAGGGTGGCGGGAGCCGGCCGACCCCTGTGCCCACTTCCTTCCCGACTCCAACCCCAGACCAGCGCCACCCTCTCCGTCCCTCTGCCCTCGGCTCCCCGCCTTGTGCTGCCCAGCTACAAGGAGTGGGATTCTGAACCATTTCAGTGCCAAGAGGAGCCAGACACATCCAGCTCGAGCAGAAGATGATACAAGTCTCCTCGTCCTGCGTCTCACATCGAGACCCCGAGGCAGCGCCTCTGCAGGCCACTCTGGCGGCCTCTGGCGGGCACCGGATCCTCGTGGCAGAACCACGTGGCCACGTGGGATAGAACGACGGGAGATGCCAGCGCTGGCCTGCAGGGTGCGGGTGCCTTGTCCCGACTCGTGGTGGGCATGGCGGCTCGGAGCCGAGCCCGGTCAGGGCCCTGGCCAGGCACACTGAGCGGTCTCTGAGTTTCCTGAGGCCACTGGGTCTCTTAAGGTGGCAGCAGTGCCTTCTCTCTCAATCCTGGAGGCCAGAAGCTGGACGCCCAGACATGGGCAGGGCCGTGCTGCCTCCAGAGGTGCTAGGGCGGCTCCTGCCCTGTGGCCTCCAGCTCCGGGTGGTGGCCGGCCAGTGGTGGTGTTCCGTGGCCTGCAGCCACCTCGCTCCACGCTCGGCCTTTGCGCATGCCCCCTGTGCCTGCCTGAGGTCCTCTCTCCTTCATGTAAAGACGAAGGTCGTACCGAGGGTCCACCCGAACCCAGCAGGGCCTCACCCTAAACCTAGCACATCTTCAGGGACCCCTTTCTAAGCAAGGGCATGTTCGCAGGGACCGGGCTTAGTGCTTTAGCAGATCTTGTCGAGGGACACCCTGCGACCGACAGCCCTGTCCTTGCAGTGCCCACGGCCTGGGAAGAGCTGAGAAATGGGGGTGGGTAGCAATGGGGGATGAGGACATGGCACAGGAAACCATGTCCAGCTGCAGCATTTGAACAAATAAGGAGCTGCCACCGCCTTGACGAATGCAGAGCAGAACCGCTTCCCTATGTGAGTGCTTTGGGGGAGCTTCCATTCAGTTCCCTCCCTGCATCTAAAGGTGGGCTCGGATCCTGGGCTCTGGCTCTGCGTCCTTGGCTCTGGGCTCTGACCGTGGGCACGGGCTCTAGACTGGGTTCTGGGTGTGGGTTCTAGACGATGGGATCTGGCTGTGGTTTTTGGCTCTGGGCTCTGCTCTGGGTTCTAGACTCTGGGTTGTGGTTTCTAGATGCTGGGATCTGGCTGTGGTTTTTGGTTCTGGGCTCCGCTCTGGGTTCTAGACTCTGGGCTGTGGGTTCTTGGGTCCTGTCTCTGGGTTCTAGACTCTGGGATCTGGCTCTGGTTTTGGTCCTGGGCTCTCAGTTCTGGGCTCCACTCTAGGTTCTAGACTCTGGGCTCTGGCTCCTGGCTCTGGCTGTAGGTTCTAGACTCTGAGTTCTGGCTCTGGGTTCTGATCTCTGGTTCTGAGCGAACAGAATTCTAGTGGGACTGTGTCTTGTCCTCTGTGTTTCCCCTCAGTAACACACGATTTGTCTAAAGAACACCTGGAATGTGGGCTGATGCCTGTTCTTGGACAGGCTGGAGACACAAAGGGAACCCCATGGCCCCCCACATGTGACCTGGGCAGATGTGAGCCCAGGGACTCCCCTGTCCCCATGGCCTGACGCAGCCAGGATCCTGTGCAGGAACCAGGGCAGGGTCCTCCTCAACCTGGCGTGTCTGGTGGGGCCGTAAACTAGACTGATGTTCAGGCAAGTTCGTAGACAAACAGACTGAATGCTGGAAAATGAAGGGACTTTTCAGTCCCCCCAAAACAGCACAGTACAGGGCAGCCTCCCCACCAGCCTGTGCTGTGGTGCATTCTGGTAACCATGGAACCCCACTTTCTCGTGTCCCAATGACCATGGCAAATCAGGTCCTAATAACAAGGATGGTGCTGGGGAGCCAAGTCCAGCCCCTTCCCCCACTGTGGCTTGGGGAGGCCGTGTGGCTGCAGCAGGGGCCCGGGGCCCATCCCAGCAGACGGAGGGGTGCCGTCTGGACTAGGCACGTAGTGCTTTTGGGGTCCGTGAGGGAAAGCAAACCAGCCAGAGCAGAGAACGTGGCAGCTCCAGATGCCTGGCTCCATGTGGGCCCGTGGCCCTAGAGGACAGATGCCAGGCCCACTGCTCAGAGAAGACTTTCTCCAGGGAGGGTCTGCACGTGGCCAGCAAGCGCAGGGGATGTGTGGTGTCCTCGGTCACTGAGGAAGTGCCCGTCAAAGCACGACGAGGTCCCACTCCTCCCCAGCTAGGATGGCTAGACTCAGAAGATGGAAAACAGCGGGTGCCGGCCAGGATGCGGGACGGACCCTTCAGCAGCGCTGGTGGAGTGCAAAACAGGGCACGTCCTCAAACCACTAAACCCTGGGTTCTGTTTGGGTCCCTCCCCTAAAAACTCTGTGGGGTCTCCACTTCCTGGGCATGGAGGCCACGCCTGAGAGCTCTAGGCCTGCCCGAGCCCCTCATCTGCACTCGTGCCAGCACCCCACGTCTGCTTCCCACGCCCTGCATCAGCGCCCCCCATTAGCTTCCCACGCCCCGCATCAGTGCCCCCCATTAGCTTCCCACGCCTCGCATCAGTGCCCCCCATTAGCTTCCCACGCCCCTCATCAGTGCCCCCCATTAGCTTCCCACGCCCCGCATCAGTGGCCCCCATTAGCTGTCAGCGCCCCACATTAGCTTCCCACATACTGCATCAGCGCC
>JAKSZT010054446.1:1297900-1312191 GCA_026826555.1 Tolypeutes matacus
AGGGGGCTGGCGGAGGAGCAGGGGGCTGGCGGGGGAGCAGGGGGCCGGCGGCAAGGTGCTGGCGGGGGAGCAGGGGGCTGGCGGGGAGCAGGGACTGCGGGGGAGCAGGGGGCTGGCGGGGGAGCAGGGGGCTGCCCGGGGAGCAGGGGGCTGCGGCCGGGCCTGGGGTGCTGCGGGGGAGCAGGGGGCTGCGACCGGGCCTGGGGTCCTGCGGGGGGCGGGGGGCGGGCCGTGCGCCCGCGGCGCCTCCCGCTCACGCCCGCCCTGCCCCGCAGAGGTCAGACCCGCAGCCGCTCGCGCAGTTCTACTACGCGGACGAGGAGCTGAGCCAGGTGGCGGCGGAGCTGGACAGCCTGGACGGGCGCAAGGACCCGCAGAGGTGCGCGTTGCTGCTCAGCCAGTTCCGCGCCTGCCAGGTGAGTGGGGGGACGCCGGAGCGAGGGCCCCGGCCCCGGGGGCTGCAGAAACGGGACAGGACAGGCGAGACCGCGGTGGGGAGACGGAGGCGAGCAGCAGCCTGAGCCCAGGGGCGGCTGGGCCGGGAGGGGGCTGAGCCCGAGCTCGGGCAGAAGCCGTGGGGTGCGGGGCCGCGTGACGCCAGCGCGCTCGGCTGCGGGCTCACTGCCCCGCGCTGCTGCTGCCTGGCTCCCAGATGGCTCCGGCAGCCGCCGCTGCAAGCGTCTCGAGCCATCGACGTTTTCTCCCAGTTTATAAAACATTCACGGGGCAGAGAGCGCCTGGCAGGGCGCACTTTTTGTCAAGTGACAATCACCGTCTTTCACAAAGCGCCAGGAGGACCGCAGCGTGTCCTCGCCGCAAGGTCCTGCTGGGTCCTTGCCGCCAGGTCAGGTGGGCACTGCAGGGAGCCTGGCACTGCGAGCCGAGGGTCCTGCCACGGGCGCCCCCCACCCCCGTGTGGCTGGGATCGCTGCCCGGCGCTGGCTGCAGACCCCGGGCTGGCACAGGTCGTGTGCAGCTACCACAGGGACAGCCACCGCATCTGGGCCAGGAGCCTGGGGACTGACTCGGGCTCCGGGCTCCTCTTTCTTTTCAGCAGCCCTGGGGTAGCCTCCACCCACGCATGTGTCTGTCAGATGTTCCCACAAACGTCTCCCGCCCGTCCTAGGACAGGCCTTGGGGGTCCCCAAGTGAGTCCCCAACTCCCAGGAGCTCATGAGCATTTCTGTCCAGGACCCCTGTGGAGCCTGAGGAGGGGGCCTGCCCCGTGTCCCACCCATGAGAGAGAGGCCACGAGGAGGCTGCTAGCAGCGGCCGCCTTGGGGGAGGGGGCTCTTTTCTCTTCACACCCCTGTGACCTGGGTGTGTTCTTCAAACGCTGGTGCTCATGATAAAGCACGTTTCTGGGGAGTCCTGAGAGGCGAAGAGGGCTGGGCTGAGGGTCTTGTGTGCACGGCAGAGCCCAGCTCTTGGGCCTCTGGGATGGTGGGGGGCCGGGCTGCCAGGGGCTGCAGGGCTCGGGGTCGCTTCTGGGACAAGGTGAGGTGCTTGGCTGGGTTTCTGTGGCTGCCATGACCAGGGACCATGGCCTGGGGACCTGAAACATCAGGAATCGGTGCTCCCAGCTCTGGGGCCGGAGGTCCAGGATCCAGCCATGGGCAGGGCCGCACCTCTGGAGCTCCAGGGAGGTCGTCCCTGCCTCCTCCGCTGCTGGCGGCCATCCTCTGCCTCCTTGGGCTTGGGACTGCCACGCTCCAGTCTCTGCCTCCGTTGTCACTCCTGAGCTTGCCGTCACCTGTGCACCTGTGTCCTTTCCAAATCTTTCCTCCTCAGGACACTGGTCACTGGCTGTATGGCCCACCCTAAGCCAGCAGGGCCTTGCCTACCTGGATCCCATCGGCAGAGACCCTCTTTCCAATAAGGCGGGTCCACAGGTGCTGGGGCCTCAGCACACGCACTGCCTTAGCGCTGCCTGTCGGGTAGCAGGTGCGAGCACACCTGATAGAAACGCGGCAACTTGGCAGCGAAAATCGAGTTTTTACATGGGTGTGCCCACCTGTGGAGTCCCATTCTCCAGCTCCGCCCTGAGAAGTCCATGTGCACGTGTTGTGAGAGGGACCCCCGGCTAGCCCTTGAGGCCAGAGGCTGCAGGGGTCCTGGGGGCTGACAGACCAGCGTGCGGGAGGGCCAGGGGAGGGGCGGATCCTTCTGGAAGGCCTGACTTCTGAGAGCAGCGCAGCGCACGCAGGCTTGGAGAAGGGCCAAGCGCATCGCGGGGCGCGTCAGGCGGGGCTCGTGTCTTCCCAGGACAACGTGTTGAACATCCTGAACCAGATCATGGACGACTGCATCCCCCAGGACCGCGCCCCGAGGGACTTCTGCGTCAAGTTCCCCGAGGAGATCCGGCACGACAACCTGGCGGGCCAGCTGTGGTTTGGCGCAGAGGTGGGGGCCGGGCGGGGCTTCCTGGGCAGTGGGCGGGGCCCCAGGTAGCGGGAGGGCCCCCCAGGGCAGTGGGCGGGGCTTCCTGGGCAGTGGGCGGGGCCCCCAGGTGGCGGGCGGGGCCCCCAGGTGGCGGGGTGCTTGCGGAGGTGCTTCGGCGGTTTCGCTGGGGCCCACGGCCTTGTGCACCTGCTGTGGGGGCTGCGGGGCCCGGTGCTTCCTCCCGCAGGGCTTGGAGCCCCGCCCGTTGGTTCACACACTAAAATACTCATTGTATTTAGTTCACATCAGTGAGACCCTTTTAGGGTCTGGGGGGAGCCGGGACCCACTCCTCCTCCACAGCGTACCAGGAGGCCTCCTGCGGATGTTGATGAGGTTCTCAGCCCCCAGCGATGGGGGTCTGAAAGCAAAAATACCAATATTAGGGGGCAGCCCCCGCCGCGGGCCTGGGCGGGGCTCGGTGCTCTCAGGCCAGGAGTCTGCCCCCAGAATAACCCCGGAGACTTTAGCTTCATCTCCCAAGGACAAAGTGAGTCCAGGGGCTTCCCGCGTGCCCCCATCTGCGGACCCCTAACCTCCCCTTCTGGGCCTCGTACTTGGGGCATTAGGGGAGGAGAGTCTGACCACTGACCTCTAACCCCCCGCTGACCTCTAACCCCCTTTTGAGTGGCCCCAGGCCTGCATTCCCACCTCGCCAGTAACCCCTGGTGCACCCCGGGCTGGAAGGCAGTGCCCACGTGACCCCACTACCTGGCCCTGCACCCCCACCCACCCTGCTCCTTCAGCCCTCTGGGTGGGGTGTTCTCTCCGGTCCTGTTGGGTGGGGCCTCCAGCACGTCACCCCTCGTCCCTGAGCCTCAGCTTTCACCTATGAGAGTGGCCTGTGGGGACCAGGCAGCGTCCAGGCACGGGAGGGGGGCACGTCCGGCACCTTCTCTCTGTCCGTGGTCCTGGCACGGCCAAGCCTGACTCCTCCAGGGTGAGGCCAGGGAACAGCGACTCTCTCCCTCGGCCACCCCCACATGGCTTCCTGCACCCCTTCTCTCTCTCTCTCTTTTAAGAGTCCTTACCTTAGAGATACGTGAAGAATTTCCAGATGAAGTGATATGCTGCTTGGGATTTGCTTCACAGTCATCCAGTGGGCTGAGTAGTGAGTAGGCTGGACTATATAGGAAATAAATTGTTGGTAATTTTTAAATTTATTTCAAATTCACAGAAATAAAAGAACAGATAAAGGTAGCTCAACAAGTTATGGAAACTTTATTCCTAAAAAGTTCTTCTTCAGGCACTTCTATCTCATTTAATTCCAACTGCTAACTTAGTTGCTCCTCTTGTGTTCAGAAAGACACGGATGAACACAGATTAAATGATATAGTCAAAGTCTCCTTATTAATGGAAAAAAAAAGAGAAAAAAATGCTTAATCATATTCGTATCTCACAAAACGAAATCCCATATTCTTTTTTACCTTTAGAATTAATATAGTACCAACTTTGCTTTTGCTACAGTACATTACAATGTTGTTAGCTATAAACCATAAATTACATCAGTTATATTTTCCCATGTATCACCACATTCTCAACACCCTGTAGTAGAACACTTCTGTATTAATATTTTAAACCATGATTCTCATCTACTTCCAAAAGCTTTGTGGTACATTCCCAACATTATCCTCTAACTGTTCTCCAACTAACAGTAATCTTCCTAGGCTGCTAGTTACACCCAAAATCACATCCGTAAATCAACAGTGTTTGTTACATTCACTATAATGTGTTACCACCAAGTCCACCCATTACCACATATTAACATTTGACCTTATTAAACATTCTACATATATCCAGCATCTTCTCCCCCTACTCATCCCACATTCCATCCCCCACCAACCTACCCTCCATAGTTCAACTCTGTAAAGTCTCTTTGTATTTAGTTCACATTAGTGAGACCATATGATATTCATCCTTTAGTGCCAGGCTTATTTCACTTGATCAATCAATTGTGCTTCTCCAGTTGATTTCTTTTTACAGCTGAATAGTATTCTATGATATGTATATACCACCTGTAGTTTATCCATTCATTGGTTAACAGACCCTTAGGTCGTTTCCATCTTTTAGCAATTATGAATAATGCTGCTACGAACATGGGCGTGCAGATATCTGTTCATGTCCTTGCTTTCAGTTCTTCTGAACATATTCCTAGTAGTGGAATTGACAGATCATATGGCAGTTCTATATTTAGTTTCCTGAGGAACCGCCAGATCATCTTTCACAGAGGTTGCGCCATTTTACAGTCCCATCAACAGTGACGGGGTGTTGCTATTTCTCCACATCTCCAGCACTTGAAGTTTTCTGTTCTTTTAATAATGGCCATTCTGTATGGTGTGAGGTGATATCTCGTTGCAGTTTTGATCTGCATTTTCCCTAATAGCTAGCGATGTTGAGCACCTTTTCATGTGTCTTGGCCATTTGTATTTCCACTTCAGAAAAACGTCTGTTCAATTCTTTTGCCCATTTTTAAAATGGGGCTGCTTATCCTTTTGTTGTTAATTTGCGTGATCTCTTTATATAACATGGAGATCAATCTCTTATCAGATCTATGGTGTCCGAAGATTTTTTTCCCATTGAGTTGACTGCCATTTTACTTTCTTGACAAAGTCTTTTGAAGAACAAAAGTATTTTAATTTTGAGGCAGTCCCATTTACTTATTTTTTCTTTTGTTGCTCGTGCTTTGGGTGTAAGGTCCAAGAAAACACCACCAAGCATAAGATCAGGAAGATGTTTCCCTACATTTTCTTCTAGGAGATTTATGGTTCTAGTTTTTATAGTTAGGTCCTTGATGCATTTTGAATAAATTTTTGTATAAAGTATGAGATAAAGGTCCCTTCTTTCTTTTAGCTATGGAAATCTAGTTTTTCTAGCACCATTTGTTTGCATAGGCTGTTCGGATCCAGCTGAGTGAGTTTTACAGCCTTGTGAAAAATCACTTGACTGTAGATGTGAGGGTCTCCTTCTGAACTCTCAACTCGATTCCATTGGTCAGTCTGTCTAGCTTTAGGCTAGTACCATGTGTTTTCACCATTGTAGCAAATAATAGGCTTTTAAGTCTGGAAATGAGAGTCTTCCAACTTTGTTCTTCTTTTTAAAGATATTTTGGCTATTTAGGAACCATTACCCTTCCAGATAAATTTCATAATTGGCTTTTCTAATTCTACAAAGAAGCATATTGGAATTTTAATCAGGCTTGCTTTAAATCTGTAGATCAATTTGGGTAGAATCGACATTTTAATGATATTTAGTCTCCCAACCCATGAAAACACAACATCCTTCCATTTATTTAGATCATCATTGGTTTCTTTTAGCACTCAGTGTTTTATAGTTTTCTGAATATAGGTCCTTTATGTCCTTGGTTAAATTTGTTCCTAAATATTTGATTCTTTTTGTCACTATTATAAATGGAATTTTTTCCTAACTTCCTTCTCAGATTGCTTGTGAGTAGTGTACAGAAACACTATTGATTTTTGCATTTTAATCTTGTATCCAACCACATTTCTGAAATTGTCTACAAGTTCTAAGATTTGTTGTGGATTTTTCAGGATTTTATAAGTATAGGATCATATCGTCAGTAAATAATGAAAGTTTTACTTCTTCCTTTCCTATTTGGGTGCCATTTGTTTCTTTTTCTTGCCTAATTGCTCTAGCTAGAATTTCTAGCACAATATTGAATAACAGTGATGACAGTGGACATCTTGTATTGTTCCTGATCTTAGAGGGAAAGCTTTCAGTCTTTTACCATTAGGTACAATGTTAGCTGTGAGTTTTTTATATATGTAATTTATCATATTGAGAAAGCTTCCTTTTATTCCTGTCTTTTGGGTGTGTTTTTTGTTTTTTTTTTCCTAGAAGGGATGTCAAATGCCTTTTCTGCATCAATTAAAATCAATTAAAATGATCGCGTGGTTTTTCTTCTTCAATTTATTTCTGTGGTGGAGTACACTTACTGATTTTCTCATGTTGAACCACTCTTACATACCCTTACAAGCTCACTTGATTGTGATGTTAGCTAGTATTTTATTGAGGTCTATAATTTTCTTTTTTCATAATATATTTATTTGGCTTTGAAATTAGGGTAACGTTAGCTTCATAGAATGAGTTTGGTGTTAGGGTAACATTAGCGTTCCTTCTTGTTCAATTTTTTGGAAGAGTTTGAGTAAGATTGGTATTGGGTCTTCTTTAAATGATTGATAGAAGTCACCTGTGAAGCTTTCTCGTCCTGGACTTTTCGTTTTGGGGAGATTTTTTTTTTTTTCCACATACTTTAAAATATATTATTTTTAAAAATTTTTATTAGAGACATTGTGAGCTTACAAAACAATCATGCATAATGTGCAGAATTCCCATACATCACTTGGGGAGGTTTTTGATGACTGTTTCAATTTATTTCCTTGTGATTGGTTTGTTGAGGTCTTCTATATCTTCTAGGGTCAGTGTGGTTTGTTCATGTGTTTCCAGAAATTTGTCCGTTTCATCAATGTTGTCTAGTTTGTTGGCATACAGTTGTTCACAGTATCCTCTTATAAGCTCTTTTATTTCTGCTGGGCCAGTGGTAATGTCACCCTTCTTGTTTATGATTTTATTTATTTGCATTTTCTCTCTTTTTTTTTTTTTTCTTTGTTAATCTAGGGTTTATTGATTATTTTGAGCTTCTCAAGAACCAACTTTTAGTTCTGGTGATTTTCTCTATTTTTTTTTTTTTTCCCATTTATTTCTGCTCTAATCTTTATTATTTCTTTCCCTCTGCTTGCTTTGGGATTTGTTTGCTGTTCTTTTTCTAATTCCTCCAGGTGTGCAGTTAGATCTCCATTTCAGCTCTTTCTTCTTTTTTAATATAAGCATCAGGGCTATACATTTCCCTCTCAGTACTGCCTTTGCTGTATCTCAAAAGTTCTGCAGGAAACGGATGTGGCTCAAGAGGTTCGGCATCTGTCTACCATATGGAGAGACCAGGGTTCGATCCCCGGTACCTCCCGGTTAAAAAAAAAAAAAGTTCTGCTATGTCATATTCTCATTTTCATTTGTCTTGAGATATTTACCGATTTCTCACACAATTGTTTGAGTGTTATTGTTTAATCTCCATATATTTATGAAATGACCCTTTTTCTGCCTGTTATTAATTCCCAACTTTATTCCGTTATGATCAGAGAAAGTGTTTTGTATAATTTCAATTTATTGAATTTCAGTAAATTTATTGAGATCAGACTTAGGTCCCAACCCATGAGCACTTGAGAAGATTGTATATCTTACTGTTTTGAGTTGTAATGCTCTATAAATGTCTATTAGGGCTAGTTCATTTATCATATTATTCACATTCTCAGTTTCCTTATTTATCCTCTATCCAGATGTTCTATCCAATGCTGAGAGTGGAGTGTTCAAGTCTCCAGCTATTATTGTAGAGATGTTTATTTCTCCCTTCAGTTTTGCCAGTGTGAGTTTCATGTATTTTGGGCCCCTATGTTAGGTGCATAAATATTTATGATTGTTATTTCTTTTTGATGAATTGTTCCTTTTATTAATATGTAGTAACATTTTTCATCTCTTATAACAGTTTTACATTTAAATCCTATTTTATCTGATATTAGTATTGCTATGTCCACTCTTTTTTTGATTGCTGTTAGCATGGAATATCTTTATCCATCCTTTCACTTTCAGCCTGATTGTGTCCTTGCATCTAAGGTGAGTCTCTTGTAGACAACGAATAGATGGCTCATGTGTTTTTTTGGTCCATTCTATCAGTCTTTGTCTTTCAGTTGGGAATTACTACTTTTATTATGTGACTACTGTAAGGACATTACATACTTTGTCCATTTTATCCCTTGGCTTTCTGTTGTCATATCTTACTATTGTCTGTCATTTAGCCCTTTCAGTTTCTCTTACTTATGTTCTTCATTTCTACACTCTTCTCCAGGGTTCTCGCCCTTGTCTTTCCCTATCAAGCTGTAACACACCCTTTATTATCTCTTGTAGATTCAGTCTCTTGGTAACATACTCTCTCAGTTTTTGTTTGTCTGTAAAAGACTTTAAGTTGCCTTCATTTCTGAAGCATAGTTTTGCCAAATAAAGCATTCTTGGCTGTCAGTTTCTCTCTTTCAGTACCTTAAATTTATCGTATCACTGCCTTCTTGCCTCCATGGTTTTGGATGAGAGATCAACTCTTTGCCATACTGAGGCTTCCTTTTAAGTAGTACAATGCTTTTCTCTTGGAGCTCTCAAATACCTCTTTATCTTTGGCCTTTGACAATCTGAACAGTAGATATCTCAGAGTAGGTCTGTTTGGGTTTATTCTATTTGTGGTACGTTGTCCTTCCTGAATATTGATGGTCATATCTTTCGTAAGGGTTGGAAAATTTTCAGTCAATATTTCCTCAAATATTCTTTCAATCCTTTTTCATTTTCTTCTCCTTCTGGGGCATCTATAACTCATATGTTTGTGTGTTTCATGTTGTTTTTCAGTTCCCTGAGACTCTGTTCAATTTTTTGCATTCTATTCTCTGTCTCTTCTATCTTTTCAAGCTCAAGTGTTCTTGCTTCGAATTCAGTTATTCGTTCTTCTAACATTTCAGATCTGCTGTTATATGCCATAATTTATTTTTAATTTTACCCATTGTGTCTTTCATTCCTATAAACTCTGTTACTTTTTTTTTTTTGCAGGTTTTCAAATTGTTCTTTATTCTCACACAGTGTCATCTCAATATCTTTTATCTCTTTATTGTATTTTCCTTCATTCCTTAAATTGATTAAGGAGGTTTGTTTGAACATCATTTACTAGTTGTCTTAAATCCTGAGTCTTATCTATATTCTTGGTTTGTTCCTTAGATTGGGCCATACCTTCCTGTTTCTTAGTGTGGGTTGTTATCTTTTCTTGATACCTCGGCGTCTGCTTATGTTGATGATTTTGCTCTGTTGGCCAATTTCTCTCTCTTGCCTAGTGGTTTTATTTCACAGCTCCTATTCAGTGTAATTTTTTCTAAAAATTTAATTTTACCCTGTTTAAGTTATCAAAACTGTGGCAGAGAGACGCTAATGGGGCCTGACCAGGTCTGCGGTCCTGGGAAAGAATCGGGAGAGACAGCCTGTCCTCCTTCACTTTCCCGGCTGGACAGCGCGTGGCATGCCTCGGCAAGCCTTCCTGGACATGAATCTTCATTCTGAGCCAGCGAGTTGTGGTAGTTACAGTCTCTGAAGAGAAACCACAGTCAGCTGGCCGCCGCGCCCTCCCACTTCCCAGGGGGCATCCGTCCTCTCCCCTCTTCTTTGGCTGCTCACTGCAGGTTTTACCAAGGGGCGGGGGTGGATGACGTTTCCAGCCACAGGGGCTTCAACTCACGGCTTTCCCTCTGGCCGCTCCGCCTCTGTGTCCCCAGTACCTCCTGGACGATGCATGTGGCCCTTTCCTAGCCTGCAGGTCCCCAAAGTAGCTCCCTCGGGCGCCTTCTACGCCTTCTCCCCTATTTTGCAAGAGAGCTGCACCCTGCCTGAGCTCCTCCGACGCCATCTCAGATCCCCCCTTCTTCTCTTATTTCTGCCCCAAACCTGGCGAAGCACCATCCCGTTGCACCCCCAGCTTTGACACCCCCAGCAGGCGCGTGGGGCTGGGAGCAGCCCTGCCCCTCCCCCACCAGGAGCAGAGTCTGATAAACACCCCACTGTGCTGAGCCTGCGACGAGCCAGGTTTGACACACACAGTACATTTATTCTGGAAAAAGCAAGTGTCTTCCCAGGAAACTGCCCAACAGGGCCAAAGGCTGGCCTGGGTGGGTTTGTGGGTGCACAGGGCCCCCCATCTGCTCGGGACCTGAGGCTGCTCTGAGCTGGAGCTCACAGGGTGTGGATGGTTCCGGCAGAGCCTTCAGCGTGTCTGGACAGAGTCATGTGCCCCGGGGGCCCCGGAGGCCCCGGCACGGAGCCCCCAGACCCCAGGGCTTTGCCTCGGCGGCCCCCTCCCAGCTTGCCTCATGAGTCCATGCAGGAGTCACACGGGTCCCCGCAGTGCAGACGTGTTTTTTGCCACAATGATAGCTTCGAATTCAAGAGAAACTTCTAGGGGATTCCAGAGAGCGTCTCCAGGAGGGAGCTGGTCCCTCGAAACACCTGCCTCGGTGCGAGAAGACTCCTGTGTGGGGTGGGGGCTCCCGAGCACGTCTCGGGGCTGATGGCCACACCGACAGGGTGGGCTAAACTGTTAGAGCCCCCGCTGTCCACGCAGAGGGCGCGGGGAGGGCCTCGTGGGGCGCCCTGACCTGCGCCTCCGCCCGCAGTGCCTGGCGGCTGGCTCCATCATCATGAACCGCGAGCTGGAGAGCATGGCCATGCGGCCGCTGGCCAAGCAGCTGACCCGCAGCCTGGAGGACGTGAGGGGCGCCCTCCGCGACCAGGCGCTGCGGGACCTCAACGCCTACACGGAGAAGCTGCGCGAGGCGCTGAGGCACTTCGACGTGCTGTTCGCCGAGTTCGAGCTCAGGTGACTGCAGCGTGGGGTCGGGGACGGGTTGGGATGAGGTCGGGGTTGGGGACAGGGTTGGTGACATGGGCAGGAATTGGGGACGGGTTGGGGCTGCGGCTGGGAACCCCGGAGTTGGGAGCCAGGTGGCCACTCCCTCTGCTTTATTAGCCTGAGTAGTGGGCGCGGGGGGCAGTGCCAGCTCTGTGAGGCTCATTTCGCTTTCTTGAGCTAGAAAGTTCCCAGGCAGGAGTTTTTGAGCCTCACCCCTCACCCCTCAACCCCTCACCCCTCACTCCCGACCCCCCACCCCTCACCTCCTCACCCCTCACCCCCAACCCCTCACCCCTTATCCCTCACCCTCTCATCCCCTCAGCCCTCACCCCCTCAGCCCCTCACCCCTCAACCCCTCACCCCTCAACCCCTCAACCCCTCACCCCTCATCCCCTCACCCCCTCGCCCCCTCAGCCCCTCAGCCCCTCACCCCCCCACCCCTCACCCCATCACCCCCGACCCCCCACCCCTCACCTCCTCACCCCCCCAGCCCTCACCCCCCCACCCCACTTCCTCACTCCCTCACGCCCTCACCCCCTCAACACACACCTTGACACAAAGCACACACACAACGCGCCAACACGCCCCAACACACCCTGACACATGCGACACACACACACCACACACCCCCCGACACCTACACACACCCCCCAATGTGCATGATGCACACACATGACACACACCAATGCACCCTGACACACCCCCCTGATACACACACCCCGTCACACACACACGCCCCGACACACCAGCGCCCGAGCTCCGCTGGGGGCCACCCTCCGTGGCTGCCCCCAGAAGGGCCCCCATGCTGGTCCTGTGCCCAGCGCAGACCCCGGCCCGCCCCGCCCAGGCCCCGGCTCGTGGCCACCTGCGCCTTCCCACACGCATCCTGCAGGGGCGGGGCCGGGTCAGCCCCCACGCTCCGGCCGGCCCAGGGGGTGGGCTCCAGGCGGTGGTCCTGTTCTCTGTCCACTTGTCGTCCCCAGGTTTTCCAGAGGGAGCTTTCCTCTAGAAAATTTTAGTTATTTTTCTTCTAGGAAAAAATGAGTGTTATTAACTTGAACGAAAAACGTTCTTCCCTGGGTAACGGCCGGGCAAGCGCATCGCTCCCTCGAGTTCCGCTCAGTGACCGCCCGGGAGCGTCCACTGGGTGCTGCCCGCTAAGCAGAGCCCCCGGGCACCCGCCAGCCCCTGTGCCGAGGCCGGGGTCACGGTGGGGCCGCCGCGCCCTGGGAGGAGCCTCGCGGTCAGGGTTCGGCTGGGACAGAGCCGAGTGACAGGCCGTGGCTTCGCTGGGCCTCCTTGGGGCACGGCCGCTGACGCCTCCGCTGTCCGCAGCTACGTGTCGGCCATGGTGCCCGTGAAGTCCCCGAGGGAGTACTACGTGCAGCAGGAGGTCGTCGTGCTGTTCTGCGAGACGGTGCAGAGGTGAGGCCAGTGGTGGGTGCTGGGGCGCCCGAGGCGGGAGGCGTCCCACAGGGGCCCCGGCCCCCACCTTCCTGGCCTTCTCCTTGGACCCCCAGGGCAGAGCCCGCCAGCGAAGGTGGCGCATCAGGACCAGGCTGAGGCGGCTGGACACCAGGGCCGGGCCTGCCTCTCTGCAGAGTGGGGGAGCCAGGGGAGCCCCAAGGAGGTGGGGGAGCCCCGGGGAGGTGGCTCAGCCTGTCCTGGGCCCAGCCCCACTGGAGGGTATGCCCTCACCTTCTCACCTCCATGCCTGCTTACCAGCTCACTCCTCACTCCTCACCTTACCTCCTCACTTTCTCACTCCTCAGCTCTTCACCCCTCACCCCTCACCCCCTCAGCCCCTCACCCCTGATCCCCCACCCCTTCACCCCCTCACCCCTGACGCCCTACCCCCTGACCCCCTGACCCCCTCACCCCCTCACCCCCTCACCCCCTCACCTACTCTCCTCTTCACCTGCACAGGCTAGAATGGGTCTTGCTTGTTCCCCCTTCTGCTGAGCAAGGATTTGGGGGTGAACCATCAGAATTTCTGTCAGACCTGGACAGTGAGCTGAGGTCAGATTTTCTGAAAGCACTTTTGGGCTAAAATTTAACCTGAATTTCTCTCTGATTTGACTGGTGCTGTGGTCATAGATCAGTTGTTTAATGCCTAATCTAACACCAGGGTTGGTTGTTAGAAGAGACTATTCATCATTTATGCTCTGAGAGCTATTCCATGTCGCCAGGCAGTAAGAAGACAGAAAGCGCCTTCCTTTGAAAACCTGTGGTGCCAGCAGAGGCTGCCCGTGCAGCGGGGAGAAAGCACGTCGCAGGTGGCGGCAGCGCCTCGGGGACGCGCTGGATTGGTGGGGCAGTGTTTCAGCTCCACGCCTGTCCTTGGCACTGGAGCAGCTTCAGTTCCCGGGGAAGCAGAGCCCTGGGCTGGATTATGTGTCTCGTTTTGCTGTGTTGGGCGACAGCACTTGTTTTCCTGGTGTACCCCCAGGTCCTTCTCAGCAAGCGCACGTTTTGTCCACCCCCCGCTTCTCCCAGCCCCTCCGGGGACAGGGACGGCACCAGGCAGGCCGGCAGAGATGGGGACGGCCGAGCTTAAGAGGCGGCCGGAGCCCAGCAGAGCAGAGCGTGGCCGGCTCTCCCCGCGGCAGCCCTTGGCCCAGGTGAGGGCTGAGGGCCAGCAACCGCCCTCCTGCCTCGGCCCGACCCTGGCCCAGCTCACGCTCTCTCCCCGGCCAGGGCCCTGGGCTGCGGCTACCTCACCCAGGACATGATCGACGACTACGAGCCGGCCCTCATGTTCACCATCCCGAGGCTGGCCATCGTGTGGTGAGTGCCCCGGGCCCCGGCAGGCCGGCATGGCCAGGCCCCTTCTGGGGGCCCCGGAAAGGGGGCCTCTAAAGCCAGGCAGGCCTGCTGCAGGCCCTCAGCGGACGGGGGTCTGAGGCAGGGGGCTCCGCCCTCTGGCTGGGTGAGGGGACCTGGGGGTGGGGCAGTCAGAGGAGCGGGAGGAGCAGGTATGCCGTGGGGTGCTCCATGGAGGGGCCTGTCGGGCCCACGGCCAGGGGGTGGCCCAGCAGTCAACTGGTAGGCAGAGCGTAGGGGACAGGTCCTTGGCTACAGGGCCCGTCAGGTGGAGTGGTCTGTGCCGTGTCCTGGGGACAGGGTGGGGTGGACACAGAGACCAGCTGGGTGCTGGGGCTCCCCTCCCGTAGGAGATGGGGTACAGAGGTGGGGGCACGGCAGGTCTGGCTCCAGGGCTGCAGAGGGCTCGAGCACTGCCCTCGAAGCAGGGCCCTGGCCCGGCTCTGTGCTGTGTGCAGGAGGAGGAGGAGGAGAGGCAGCTGGGCAGAGGTGCAGGGGAGCGGCCATGCCATGGGCAGAGGTGCAG